>OY282581.2:16874025-17390291 GCA_958299025.2 Drosophila histrio
TGTGTGTGTGTGTATATATTTTGACGGTTGAATGAACTCACAAGCAGCAAGAATAACAAAAACAACAACAATCAAACATTTGTTGTTGTTTTTACAAAGAAGTAACAAATAAAAGTAATAAATAAAAGCAATAAGCAAAAGCTAAACGACGTACAAAACAAACAAAGCAAAAGCGGTGTTAAAGATAAACGAAGGAAGCCAGAGAGAGAAAGAGACAGTGGGAGATGGAGAGACAGAGAGGGAGCATCAGTCAAAGCCACAAAAAGTAATTTTGTGTTGTCTGTAAACTAAAAAAAAAAGAATGAAAAGAAAAATGAAAAGCATAAAAAATACCAACTGCGTGTAAGGAGAGAGAGAAAGAGAGTGAGTTGGGGGAAGAAGATAGCAACAACGACTAGACACCAAATGAGGTTTAAGTAAAGTTGCAACATTGTGTTTGGGGCACAAACTCTGTGAAAGGTCCATAACAAAGAACTCATAGAACACGCCACACTGTTGTGTGTCTTTGGTGTGGCATGTGGTATGTACATATGTATATACATACACACGATGTGTGTGTGTGTGTGTGTGTGCATTTTCAACTCTTTTTTAGAAGAGGAACAGATACATAGATACAGATACAATTTTGTCTATGGCATTTGCTTGTGCCTGCTGCTTTCTTTATCAACGGTTATTTAGCCCATTGGGTGGCGCCGATCTAAGACTGCGACGTTGCCAATTTTCTTGCCATACAGTGGGATTTTCACTCTCCTTGAAAGATGAATCTAAAATATTAAATGATTTACAGAGACGTATTTATTTATTTATAAAAGTTATTCAACACTTTAAATAAAATTAGAAAATATGATAATCATATTAACAAATAAGTTTAAGCTGTAGTTGTATATTTATTTATTTAACAAGCCAGTAACTTTCTGTTTATCAATATAGATAGATAGATTTACGTTTGCAATTCTATTCTTGATATTTTTGGAATTCATTCAATCATCTTCAATCAATATAAATATATAAATAAATACAATTTTATTTATTAACTGAACCATTAACTTATTTAAAGCCAGTATCTATCTATTTATGAATATTTGCAGATACATTTACGTTTGCAATTCTATTCTTGAAGCTTTTCGAATTATTGCCAGTCACTCATTCATTCAATCAGCTTCAATCAATGCCATTCACTTTGAACACACAACAAATTGTGATTGCTAAGCTCAGCACATTTTCATATGCCCCGCTCATTCCTACTCTCTCTCTCTCTGTGTGTGTCTCTCTTTCTTGCTGCCCCTTTGTGCATTTTTCATGTTGATTCGTCATTTAATGGGCTTCGTTTAAAATCGAATCAGACAAAGTTACTCAACCAATGACGTCCCATTTCATTGCCAATTGCATTGCCCATTACATTTCGAATGGGGGTCAAGATGGGTTGTTGTTGTCGTCGAATCTGTTTTAGTCGCACGCAAATCGCGCGCGTTTTTCACACTGCTTTAAGTCTTGACATATAAATCGATCGTTATTTGGTTTCTCACGCTCGCTATAAGATCTGATATATCACACCTGCCAAAACGAGCGCAAAATTGGAAACTTTTGCAAATGTGGCGTTACAGTTTTTCCTTTTTTTTTCATTTTCGGCAGCAGCTGCCAAGTTAGGCAAAAAAAAGGGAAGAAAAATAAATGGAAATGTAGACATGTGCTTGAAAGCGGATCCAAGACAAACTGGCGGCGTTGTCAGTCAAGAAAACGTGAACGGGATCTTTGAAGAGTTTTATTATAGTTGTTGTTGTTGTCGGGAAACGTAAAAATAACCAAAGAAAAAAGAAAAGAAAAAAACGAAATGAAACTAATAAAATTTGGGCTTATTGTTGCCCTTTTTTTCCCCCAGTTTATCCTCTACTGGGAATATTAGTTATTTTCTAGATTTCGGATTTCTAGATATCTAAATAAGTAGATTTTTAAATTTTTATCAATTCTTATAAGTTTATTTTAAATAATAATTCAATTTATAAAACATACATTTAGTGCCTTTACAGGGTATCAGCGAGTTAAGCAAATACTTAAGGGATTTTCTTGGATGTTGCCTTTTTTATTTTGTTTGCTTTGCACTCCACACACGCACACTCAGCATAACGGTTCATTGAAACTGGTAGAAAGAGAAAATAATATATATTTTGTATTAATCAAATTGTTTAGAAAATTACAAGGGTTCTTTTTAGGTTTCGGGCTGACAAACTGGCTAACAGGCTGTTACTTTTGGGCCAGAAGATGTGAGCTAATAAACCTATTATTACAGCTCGAACTTAATAATAAAAGATACTTTATTATGTACGAATATTGTGAAATATGTTTAAAATTGCATATCAACTTAATTCAAGTTCAAGTTGAATTCTAAAATACTTTGTTAAGAAAATTCCTTAATATGTTTTGCTGGAAATATCGAAATCAAACTAAGAGTATATAAAATAGTTGAACTTATGCTGTGTATCATTAATTAAAATGTTAATTAATTTACTTAGCTCAGTTTCAGTTGGTACAATATTTTGTATCTCTTTATATTTCCACTCTTCTTTCTCTGTCTTTCTTTTGAACTTGAGGTCACTTGCGATAATATGTTGCATTCCTTTTTGTTCACTTTTAACCTACCCTGACCCATTGGCAGAGTATCTGTAACTTGTTAACCTTTGGGCCTCTAAACCAAAAAAATAAATATTAAAACATCAAATTATCTACTAATTGGACAGAGAAACCAGCATAAAAACTTTACGCAAAAGTCAAAACAAAATGTATCTGCTACAAACATAAACTGAGATTGTTTTCTATGAGATACGGCAGCAGAATAAAGTTGGCAAGCTACATAATCTAAGCTAAGCTTAATCCTGGCCTAGTCGGGCGTACAATCATTATAACTAACGGCAGTTACGTGCAGGTGTGTGTGTGTATCTTGCAGATACTTTTTGATGTGTGCATGCTGAAAAGGCCATAAACATAAACAGCATGTGAACCGACAACGTGGTAACAATTTCTCCTAACCTCTCCACATTCCTACTCCACTTGCGAGCAATTTAAATGGTTTTTACATGGCAACAGAACAGAAAATCGATGGTAATTTACCGTGCGTCTGTCACTCTGTGTGTGTGTGTGTGTGTGTGTGTGTACAAACATACACACATACTTCATTTATTATGTATTTGATGTACATGCGCAAAATTTCCACATCCCAGAGCGAAGAGTGTGCAACTTTTTTGTAGACAAAACAAAATAAAAAGGCAGCCAGCGATAAAAACAGAGAAAGATGTAGAGGGCCATGGAGAAATGGAGCCAAGCAGAATAGAGGAATGGAAATGAAAGGAAAGGAAAGGAGCATAGCTTTAAAAATAAGCCGCCCACAAGGCGTTTTTCAAATGCTGCCTACGCTCTTACTAAATATGTCTGTCTCAGTCTTACACGTGCACCCTCTCTCCTCTATCATCTATCCTTGTTGCCTCCCACACACACACAACACTCTCGCTCTCTGCCCGCGCTTTGCTTCTCTGCTGCATTATTTTCATTTTCAACTTTTTTTCTGCTGCCTCTTCTACTGCTTGTTTCTTTGTTGCTGCTGCTGCTGCTTCTTCTGCTTCGTCTGCTTCTTCTTGCCTGCGCTGTCGACCTCATTCGCTGTGTATGGCAGCGCTTCTTTGACTCTCCTTGTCTTCCTTTCTCCTCCCTTGGCCCTTTGTCCATGTCACTTGGGGCCGCAGTTGGCAACGCACATTTTGATAACATTTCTGATAAAATAATGTGGCAACAACGCACCAGCACAGCAGTAAGACACAAGGGGGAAGAAGGGGGGGAGGGGGTAGTGGGAAGGGAACGTGCCAGGTCAGTGGGTGGCATGGCACAGACAGAAGAAATCCGCCCAAGCTTTCAAAGTGTATATATATGTTTGTAACTAGTTTTTTTTGCGCACGTTTTTACTTTGGTATTCTTTGTGTGCAACGTTGCCAAACTTCAGCACAGCTCGAAGGTACTAGGCAAGCTAGATGGCTATCTCTCTCACTCACTCACATAATTTCATTCATTGAGAATAAAGATAAACTGACGCCACTCCCCATCATTTTAGCCTCCCATTTGGGCCAAATGGTTTTTGCCTTAATTTAAGTTGGTCGCTTTAATTTTGCACATTTTGTTATTGTTTCTTTTGATCTGTTTATCTAATTGGACTTGTTGTTTTGCTGTAATTTGTGTGTCAAGCGAAAAGTTGCGGCTAATTAAACATTTCTGCATTTGCCGTTATAGTTTTCAACCTGATAGTGGGACAAGGGCGTTTAAACTTACAAGCTAATTAATGATAAAGTCTGTACATTTGTTTACAGCTTAATGTAAATCTTGTGTGTACACACTTGTCTGGCAGTTGAAATAGGCTTATTGGAAGCATTAGGCCGAGGGCTAATAACTGTATTTTAATTGATTGCACGAGTTTGCCGTTTAGTTTGTATTTGATATGTTAAATGGAAGTTTGTCTCGCTTGTAGCTCTTTTCTATTGTATATTGAAATGATAGTATGATGAAGTATATGTATATGATATTAAAATGTTTAAATATGTTTATTATAAACTCACCTAAAGAGTTTTTCATTACAATATTTTGCCTAAAAGATGTTAGACCAAAAACCTCTAGTGAAATAATATAAAATTTAAGTTTCTGGCATTACTTTAATGATGGTAAATACATTTGTAGAACAAATCACTCATCTGATCACGATATCATAATTTAAGATGCTCCCTTCTTGCATCTCCACCAATATTTAATATTTGAATTAATCCATAATGATGCAATGTTCAATTAAAAAAGACTTAAAACTAAACTTAAGTAAGAAACTCTCATTTAAGCGTTGTGCAAACTTAAAGCTCAATTCAAGATTCAACTTACTGAAGGTCTTGACAGCAAAATGCCACGCCCTTTGCTTGCCGACAGTTTCATATTACAAAACCCCACCGTTTCCAACCCCCAACCCCCAAATTACAGCCCCAACTCTGAACTTATATCAAACATTTGACAACATTAATTTAATGTGCGCAAGCAAAAGCAAAAACTTCAAGCGGCAAAAAGTCAATAAAACAAAAAACAGTAAGGCAATCCCCCAACTACAATTTGATGCCCCGATCCATGCCACAACATCATTCCATCGAACAACGCCCCAGTCAGTTCCAGTTTCGTCCTTGCTGTGAAATTTAAATGCAGACGCCATTTCTATTACTCCACACATTAAATTATACCACGCGCTGTTGCCAAACGATATTCTGCCAATACAGCAACTCCTCTCACTCATTCTCACTCTGTCTCACTCTTCCTCATTCTTAACATGCCAAAAATTAAATAGCAGTCGAGTCGAAAATGTAAATACAACAGAAAAAGCAACTGAGAAACAGGAGCTGCTCCTTTGCTTTACAAGGCGCGGCAGCCAAGGCATATAACGGTGTAATCCCCCCATCCAGCCACCCTCTAACCCCTAAGGGTTGTATATATGTATAACATAAACTTGTGTAAGTGTGTGTGTGTGTATACTTATATTAAAGACGATTTCTCTCCAGTTAGAATATTTGCCAGGCACCGCCCCAAAAGTTGCTGCCAGTCGTCGAATTTCTAGGGGTAGAGGGGGTGTTTGGAGGTTGAGGGGTAGGTGGAGTGGTTGGGGTAGGTGCATGATTATTTTTCATGCTTTCTCATTTCGTTTTACTGCCGCTCACACAAACACACAGAGAGAAACTTTCACAATGCGGCTGCCTATGGGGGTTGCTGCTTACAGCGACGTCAGCGTCGGCAGCAGTAAATGAAAAACAACAAAGCACAAGAAAAGAAGAAGAAGAAGAAGCAGTAACCGCCTCACGTGCGCCTAAAGTTGACGTCGTCGTTGTTGTTATTTTGTATACCCTTTCAGAGGGTATTATATTTCGTGAGGGCAGATTCCATAAAGTTAAAACAGTTAACTATTATACATACATAATGATATTTACAATATAATAACTAGTAAGGAAATATAGTGCTAGCAACTATATATATATGTTTATTTGGACAAATTGGCTAACCAAATATATATTATTTATTATGCAAAACTGTAGTTGATTGAGATATCTCAAACAATCTTACAAATTATTTTATTTGGTATTATCTGATTAAAATCGGATTATTATATTATATAGCTGACTTATAGGCGCGATCAGTCAGTCAGTTAAAAATTGAATACAGTGTATAAAATATTCGGCGTGACAAAGATAAACTCTCCTTCTTGTTTTGTCTTGCTTTTTGTTGTTGCTCGCACGCTTACAGCCACCACACTCCCCACTCCACCCTTTTTCGTGTGGTCGCCTTGCCGCCCAACACAGTGTCTGCCCTTGATTTTATCGATTTTCGCTCTCGCCGCATGTGACGCTCTTTGGCCTTTTTTGACGTCGGCTCTGCCTGAATGTTTGCTCTTAGCATGCTGCTCTCTCTTTCACCCAAAAAAAAAAATGCGCGCGAGCTTCTGTTTTATGCTAAGCTTGACTATTTGTGTGGGCAGCCATTGTTGTTGTTGTTGCTGCTGCTATTACTGTGTGTGTGTGTGTGTATGTACATATTCCGGCCGGCTATGTTGCTGTCAATTGCACATAATGTGCTTTTGGCTTTTATGTGTTGGCTGCTGTCGCTTCTTCTTCATCTCGTTCTCCTCTTCCTCCTGCTGCGTTTGTTATTTATGGCATTTAACCCCAAGTCCACCCAACACTCACTCAAATTGCTTGTGTATACATATACATACATATATATACACTGTACATATGTAAATGTATTTGTGTGGCGTGCTTTAATCTTTTGCAAACCAATTTTGCACCATTTAAATTTTGCCGTTATACATGTAACAGACTCTTATTTAAGGTCCCTTGTGTCAGTTTTTGTTGCATTTAAGCTTTAAATTTTCAATTTGATGTTCATCCCCCTTTTTGTTGTTGTTGTTGTTACCAGCAATATTTGTTGCAATTAATTTTGGTTTTAGCTTTTGAATAATGAAATAATTTTGCTAATTGAACTTGAATTTATTTAATTATTTAAATGTCAATTAGGCAGCATTTAAACTGTTGAGAAATGAAATCTTCGTTGTAATTTGCCTTGTAAATTTAATTAAACATAATCAACATTCTTTTGATGAATAACAATAAATAGTAGCCTATTAAAAGCTTCTTGAAAATTACATCAAAGTTCGATACACACACTTACACACATATGATGACATATTACCAGTTCTGCGATACATAAACAATATCATATTTCTTTTGAATATGTTATAATGGATTTGGTCTGCACAGAAAACCTTTTAGAACTCTCTATAAATCATATTTTAAACAAGCGGAACAGTCGGGACCCCGACCGTAATATACCCTGTGGGTCTACAGGAACCCGTTCAAATTCACTCCAGATGAAATTCTCTAGTAGTTCTTTATTTTTTAATTTGTGGGCGAAGGGGGCGTGGCATCGTGATAAAAATTTGTGGACAAATCGAGCTCAAGATACTCATCATGTGTGCTAAATCTCAAATCTCTAGCTACAAAACTGCTTTTGTTATGAGGTTTTTGAGCTAGAAAACTGCTTGCTTTATGAGGTTTTACTTAATTTGAGGGCGAAGGGGGCGTGGCATCGCGATTAAATTTTCTGGACACATTGACCCTAAGATTCTTATCATATGTGCCAAATCTCAAGTCTCTTACTGTAATATTGCTCTTGTTATAAGCCTTTCCGTTTTGTAGGCAAGGGGGGCGTGGCATCGTGATAAAATTTTCTGGACACATTGACCACAAAATATTTATCATATGTGCCAAATCTCAAGTCTCTAGCTACAAAACTGCCCTTGGTATGAGGTTTTTGAGCTACAAAACTGCTTGCTTTATAAGCTTTTACTTAAATTGTGGGCAAAGAGGGCGTGGCATCCAAAAAAAAAGATAAACTTGATCTGCCTGCAAAAATTTCCAGTGCTGGGACACCAAGTTCAAGCTTCTAGCTCTTACCATCTCTGAGATCCTTTCGTTCATACGGACGGACCGACGGACCGACGGACCGACGGACAGACGGACAGACGGACATGGCTATATCGACTCGGCTATTGATGCTGATCAAGAATATATATACTTTATTGGGTCGGCCATGCTTCCTTCTGCCCGTTACATATTTTTAACAAACTTAATATACCCCCACAGGGTATAAAAAAATTATATGTGCCTCGACTTGTTTATTCTGTTTATGTTCGCTTGTTTTTTGTGGTTCTTTCAATAAATTATTTATACACTGAAAAAGGGGCTGGAACAATTTTAAATGGTTAAATGTGAAGGGTGTATTTTTGGAAGTGTAACAAATTTGGGTAATGGCAAAATTGAAAGTGAAGTGTGTGGTAAAATGAGTGGGAAATTCGATAAGAGAGTGAATAATGTGTATAGAAAAGTAATTGACAATATATCCTTGGGTTTAGAATCAATTTTAATATTTTATATAACATTAATGGTCGTATATATTGAAGTGAATAATGTTATTTAAAGTAGATAAATGGGTTAACAATGTATATATACTCAATTTTTGACAATTTCTGTGATGCATTTTTAAATAATTTCGTTTATTAAAGAATATTAATTATAGTTAATATTTACAAACTCAGCTAGAGTATTATTCATTCCTTTGGATCTTTAAACTATTTACACACACGTATCTTTTATAATAAATCTACCACAGGGTTACCACCTTTTGTAAGGCAACGGCATATGTGCCCGCCAAACTCTGTGACAATCAGCTGCATTCGATCAGCAGAAGGCTGACAAATAACTCGATGCTACAAATGAAACACGCCCAATTTAGCAAGAAGACTGTTGACACCGTTGAACGTTAAACACCGTTGGGGAATCCACACGACGTACTGAACTCCTGGGTTAACTTTATGTGGTTGTTGTTATTTATTTTCTTTTTTTTATGGGATTTCGGGGTGTGGTAGTGCGAAAAACAAAATGAAAAGCCATAAACAGTGAGGGTCGCGTGTTTAGACGTCATGAATTTAGCAAACGTCAACGCTTGACAGTCAGAGACGTGCCCATAAACCCCCCATTCTCCCCCTGTTTAAGCAATGTTCTCTCCCTTTCTCAGCTGAGATGTAAACATGGCAATTGTCCTTAAACTTTTCGCACTCTGTTTTGCATTGACAAGAGCAAAAACAACAACGGCAACTTTTGGTTTTCTTGCTGATGTTGTTCATTCACTCGATTCGCTTGCCCCTTGACAAGCCCTTTTTTTACGCTATGACTTTTATTTATGCGATAAAAATAAAGCGATAATAAATGGTGGGCAACAAGCGCCAAGTTATTGCACTCTCGTCACTTTGTCTGCTCGCTCGCTCACTCGCTCTCTGTCTTCTCAATCTCACTCGCTCGCGCGCACAGCAACAGCTGTTTGGCTTTGGCTTAAGAAAGTTGCAGCAAAAGTTCAATTGCCTTGTGCCGGCCTCGACATCGACTGAGCTTCCCTACCCCCTCCCACACACACACACACACACCTTGTCACGTTTCTCTCTCTCACACTGCATTTGCATTATTTATGTATTAGCAGTGGGCGACGTCGACTGCGACTGCGACGTTAAATGTTTTCTGTTTGCTTCATTTCCATTTTGCATGTGTTGCGTAATTTCCGCTGCTAAACTGTAAAAACGACTCAAAGAGAGACAGACAGCCATAGGGGGAGAGAGAGGTAGGAAGAGATGGTGAGGGAGTAGTAAATCAGCTCATGTGTAATTGTTGTAGGTCAGTTCCATAAGCTCAAGAGACTAGACAAAATGGAGTGCAATGGAACAGTGGTAAGAGATTTAATTAAAAGACATCGACATCATTATTGCACACTTTTCTTAATGTGATGAATACATTTTAAGCTCCTTTCTCACTACGTATACTTAGTTCTATGAGTAGAGTACTTTTTAACCCGCAGGCAATTTGCAGCATTGCCAACGAACGTTTCCAATTAAAATAATTTAAATACATAATTTCCAACTATGTATAATTATGCATTTCAATATTATATAATTATATTAAGAAATAATAGTTTAAACTATTTTGCAAACAACAAAGAAATACCACTTCAAAAGTTACTCAGGCAATGCAAAATAGACTTAACTCTACAATTAACCAGCAAATTTATAATTGCTTACTTTCCCACTTCCAACAACAATGAAGTAAAACAAACTGTCGGGACATCGACCGTAATATACCCTGTAGCAGTACAGGGATCCGCTCAAATTTGCTCCCCATTTGTCAGCGAAGGGGGCGTTACATCGTGATAAAATATTAAAGAAAATATAAAAAATATTCATCATATCTGCCAGGTCTCAAGATTCTAGCTACAAAACTGCTTTTGTTATGAACTTTTTCTTGATTTGTGGCCGAAGGGGCGTGGATTCCAAAATTAAAGATAAACTTGATCTGCCTGCCAGTATTTACCAGTGCTGAGAGACCAAGCTTCTAGCTCTTATCGACTCTGAGATCCTTTCGTTCATACGGACGGACAGAAGGACATGATTATAACATGATGTTACTTTGAATATTACTTTTAAAGGTATTTTCTCGTCGAGCATTCCCAATTGTTAAGGTTTCTTTCTTTCTACTTTTGCTTCTTCGTCTGAATCCAAACAATGTAAACTGAAAACCGCAAATTATTGTAATCAAACCAACCAGACATAACTAACTGGAATTTTGCTAGATTTCTAGGAATTTCTTGCCGATTGTTGTTGTTGTAGTTGCAATTTATCTCTATGCCTCAGTGAAAACACAAAGTTGAAAGTAAACAATCTCTTTGTATAATTGAGTAGATGAGTAACAAGATTTTGAGTGGATGAGAAAAGTACCCGGTAAACGGATGAGGAAACAGGTGAAAAGGGAAAAACCATTGGAAATTTTACAATTAAATTGAATTGTTGCTAAATAAGAATAGATTAGCAATTGTAATTTTATTGAGGGTAATATTCGAAGGCACTTCCGCTAAAGATAAACGTATAACGTTAAGAACTCAATCAATTCTTATCAATGATTAAACAATTCCATGTTATATACTTCAGAGGTACCGTCTTTTGCGATAATAACTCGAAAGACAAATAAAAATAATATAATATTAATACATATAGTGAAAGAAAAACAAAAGATACGCTGGGAAAGACAGTTTAACAAAGTAAATAAATAAAAATACAAGTTAAAAAACAACATGGAAACAATACTCCCACCAACAAACAGAAATACCAACATATTTACCTATATTTATTTAATACTCACATAAGTTGTTTGTATGTATACATAAATATAAAATCTGTGTCAAATAAACTTTGCATGTTTATGGCGAATTTCAGTGTTGACATTTTCGTTGTTGTTGCGTTTTATGTCTCAATTTGACCCGCTTTTAACGGACCTCCGCATGAATCATAAAGCGGTTCCAAGTTCAGGCGAAAAAAGAAATGTGCAAATAAAATTGCAATGAAATGCACATTATGTATGTATGGTTGGTTTGGTGTATGGTTTGCATGTGTGGCCCCACTGTGCGTGCCGAGTGCGATTAATGCGCTTCTGAGAAATGAGAAATGAAATGTGAAATGAGTGGCAAATGGAACGGCAACATAAACGGTAGTTTCTTGTTGTTGTTTTCATTACTAGTTGCTGCTGTTGTTGTTATTACACCGGCTTTTAACGGTAAATTGTAAGCGACGATTACAACACACACACACACACATGCTCTGACAAGCACTTAAAAATAGACTGCGATTCAATATTACAGGTGCGAAAACGAGACGGCAATAGAGGAAACGAACATTTGCTTGCACTTTAATTGAAATGCTTTGGTCAGCGAAAGACAAAAACAAACAAACAAACAAAGGCAAAAACGAGCGAGGAACATGCAAAAGCAATAAAATAGAGGCGAGCATCGTCTGAGTGAGCTTATGTGTGCGACTGTGTGTGTGTGTGTGTGTGTCAGCCAGACAGGTTGCGTTATTTTGAAAGTGCCGAAGAGAGAGAGAGGGAGAGAGGCAAACTAAACTCCAACTTCAACTCGAAATTATTAAATTGCAGACGCGCGACTACGTTTGTTTGTATGTGTGTCTGTGTATATGTTAGACAGCGGGTGTGTGGAAGGAAAGCGGGGAAAGAGTCACGCACACCGACAACGCGACAACAACAGACAAAAGCTAAAACCGTCTGACAGAGTCGCGAGCTGTCGACGAACGAACGAACGAGTTGAAGTGGAGTTGCTGATGGAAAAAAAGAGCAAAAGAAGAAGAGCGCCGTACAAAAAACGTGAGCGTATGCATGCATGTGCGGGTATGCTGGTGTGAGTGAATATCCGTGTGGCTGTGTGTGTTAGTGATAAAGGTCGTTGGCCATGCGGCGACGTTGAAGTCGCACGACTTTACGCCAGAAAAAAAAGCAACAACACGTTGGCAGAGACAGAGAGAGAATAAACGCGACGGCGAAGTATTTAACTTAAGGGCATAAAATGTGTTGCAGGTCTCTGCTGGCCATTCTTATTGTAGACTATACATATGTATGTATCTCTATCTACATGTATGCGTACATGTATCTGTGTATGTGTTTACTATGTATCTGTAGGAGACTTCATCAGTTTTTAGTTGCAGAAAACACGTTTTGTGCACAGACGTCAACCAAACAAAATAGACAAAAAAAAAACATACAAAGTTGAGAGACAAATGTGGGCGTGTATCTACACATGTAAACACAGATGAGTGTGTGTTTGCGTGTGTGTGAGTTTAGATGTGCATTTTTGTTGTTGTTGTAGTATTACCTTTAAGGCCGTTATCATGTGCCGCCTTCAGTCAGTCAGTCAATGCGACAAGTTTAGTGGGCTTTACAATTTAAAAGGGACAACGAGTTCAGTTACACCCACGACAAACAGGGCTGAAAGTGACTAAAGCATTTAAGATTGTTAAACATCTATAGAAGCGTAAATAAACACAACTAAGAACTTGTATCTTTAAGATGCACATGTCTAAATGATTCTGAAAGCATCGCTGCTTAGATAAATAAGCAGAAATGATCTTGTTATAATTTTAAGTTTAATGAATTAACACTTTAAATAATTAGCGTAAATAAGTAGGTTTCTTTTTAAGGAATATTCTCTACAATGAACTATTTAACTTGAATATGTATTTTATATTTTAGATAAATAAGCAAAATAACCAACAGGTTTTTCTTTTAGGAATATTCTCTACCCAGAAATATTTTAAGCAATTTGTTCGTAAAATAAGAAATATAACAAAGAAGATTTTCTCTATAAAAGATACATCACAGTTACTTATTACCTTCAATATATTGTCAGAATTTATCTGGCACTTCTAAAATTTATATTTTCAGGTATCTTTTGTTCATTGTTATCTATTTATACTCATCTTTAAACAAAACAGATTTAAAACTGATTTATTCTTGGTAATTTAGCTAAAGAAACTGGTTGGCAGTTTTCAGGGTTAACTAACAACCTTAAGATGACCTCATACCAACAATTTTAAAGACTTGACAGAAATACAATTTAGTTAATTACTACGTACAGAATGAATAGATGAATGAGTTGCTAGTTAGTTGAAAGCTTTAAAATAATAACTTTGTTGTGTTGATGATGATATTGATAATTTAATATACAAGTATGAACAACCTTCCAACAATTGTTTATTGTTGCATTGCATAACTAAAGAAAAATAATAATCTAAAACAAACACAACACAAGCTTAGAACAAGTATTTTTATTGCATTTTTTTTAGTCTCTGTTGTCATTTCCTTATTTAACGTGACACTTGTTAAAATTGCATTGAAACTGAGAAGACACCGCTGATTGCTCGCTAACTATTTCTCTCTCGTTCTCTTGTTGCTCGCGTAAGTGAAAATGAACACCTGCACATTGTTGTTGTTGTTGTTGGTTGTTGCTTGTTGGAGCTGCTTGTGTTGTTTTTGCTTTTGCTTTGTGGCGTACGTGTCCAAGCACTTTTCTCACTGAATGCAGCTATTACGTCGTCCGTCTATGCTCTCTCTCTTCACACACACACACACACACACATTTAAATAGACACGCACTAGCGAACACCTGTCAAACGCACACAGGCAAATGGCACAACAACAAAACCCGCTCTAATGCCTTGCATTGGGATAGAGGGCAACAACAATACCAACAATAACAGCAGCAGCAGAAGCAGCTGCTTGTGTTTCATTTCCATATTGTTCCCCTTTCATATAACAGCTTCTTCTAATATTGCTGTGTCACGTTCTTCTTATAAAAATGTTTGAAATTCTGATTGGATCTAATACATGCCAATCCCCAACTGTGTATGTGTGTGTCAACAGCGTTGCCAACTGCCGACAATTATTAGTCTGGTCTGGTCTGTGCGTCGTTGCCATATTTCACGGGCTTACTCACGCAAGTAGCTTCAATTAAAACAGGTTTTATTCAAACAGATATATGTATGTACGTGAGAAAGAGAAAAAGAGACGTACGATCATGATCCATGATCGTCATGATATCTTTACATTTTTGCTCTTTTGGCTTTCATTGTATATCACTTGTTGTGCCTCCTGGTCTTTTTTCTTCTCATTTGGCATTCTTTGTTAAATATGTTCACTGACCTTTGCCGAATTTCCAGTTTTTATTGCTTTTTTTCTTTTTTAACTCGCAATACTTAAAAAATAAGCGTTACATATGTTCAAATATTCATGAATACATTATTGCGTATTTCTTCTTTCGTTGCCATATATACTTATTTGTTTTTGTTTAACGAAAACAGCTGCAAAGTAGAAGAAGAGGAGGCATACGAGTTGGTGGGCGGAGAGGGGAAGGGGGGCAGTAGGCAATGCTCACGCAAATGACCTTCAACTTGATTTTTAATTAAGTTCAGTTCAATGAACTGAAACTGTCAACGACTCGTCGCCATCGTCGCTGAATTTTTCGTGTGTTTCAATTTAATGTTTCCTTTTTTTTGCACATATTTCTTTTGTTTAACTTATACTCGTTTACACAGTTGTTGTTGTTTTTTTTTTGTTGCATTTTATTTTATATTTACCGTAAAAGTAACGCGTATATTTTAAGTTCTTTGTGCTGAATTTTCGATATTTGCATTTATTTTTAGCTTAATATCAAAAGTACGCAAATAATATTTGTTTTATGATGGCGCGACGTGACTTTAATTTTTGCTACACATTCTTATAAGGGGAGAAAACATTTCGTTCGGCAGCGTTGTTGCCAAAGTTCATTTAAATTCTTATAATTGAGATTCATCACGTGCATAAATCATTTTTATTTTAAGCATAATTTATAGCTGTATTTATTTATTTACCTAGCTTTTATTAATGTAAATTAATTCGAACTTTGGCTAACTTCACTTTATAATTAAGTATTTACTTATTATACTGCCTTCACATTGAACGGTAAAGAGCAACACATTGTCAAGGACAGCGTTGCCACATTTCACTTTAATGGGCATTCCATGGTCCTTTCTTTAGCTTTTCGTATCAACGGTTTCCATCACAGCTTAAGAGCTTTCTTCATCGTGTTTCAACTCATTCTATTCTTCTTTTTATCGTTACTCATCTTGGTCTTACAGCTTCCAACTATGTGCTAGTCATAATTTATGCAATTTAATCGCTTTTCTCAGCATTTTCTCCTTGCTGTTTTTCCATCTCTCATACTTTATCGCTGTGCTCGTTTCACATAAATTTCAGTTGTTCTTTTATATTGTTTTTGTTCCCTTCTCCATCCTTCAACAAATTTTTTTCAATTTACATTTTTTACCATATTTCATCTGCACCTTCGACGCCCTTTTTTTGTCGTCATTGCTATTCCAGCCAAGTGCCCAACAACAGGAACAACAACAACTTCGGTTGCCAGTTTCAAGTGCGCAGCGCCCGCATCGCATTGTGAAGAGTTTGAAACTGCCAACGCCCACCGCCCACTGGCAGACAGATTTTATTACCAGCTACCACATTGCTACTTACCCGGAAATGCTTGTCGCACCCTTTCCACAAAATCAACAAATAAACACACACATACACACATGCACATTGTGGCCACCCTCTTTGCCGCAAGTTCTCACCCAACTCAGCAGCTCTAAAGGATTTTTCCTTCATTGTGTTATTATGATTATTCAGGTTTTTAGACCGTCTGGCAACCCTTGTGGCAGGTTTATATCTACACTCACGAAAAATTGTTGCATGTCAACTCATTCGCCCACTCACACACACACAAACTAACCTGACAATAGTTTGGGCAACCCCGAAAACCAAAGTAGAATCCGTTGCCAGGAAGGATGTTTCAATTTCTATTTTGTTTTACACTTCTCTTCCTGTTTTTATCGGACGTTTGGTCTCTCAATTTGTGTGTGCGTGAGTATGTGTGTGTGTGTGTGTGTGTGGTTGTGAGTGCAAATGACATAAACCTTCCCTTATTCCCTTTCGCCCATTTATTCGGGCTTTTTGCTTAGAAAACATTGAGCTCAGTGAAAATTGGCAGCGTTGCTTTATTCTCTCTTCTTTTACCATTTTGGGACAGTGCTTTGCTTTTGTTATCGTTTGATTTCGGTGTAGAATTTATCTACCTACTCTATAATTTAGCTCGGTCTTTTATTTATTTAAGACCGTTTGTCGTTTCTTTGCGTTAAGTTTCGAAATTGATGCTTTTGTTGTTTCTAGAGAGAGACCATTGTTTCTTTTCACTGTTTTGGAATTGGATTTGTAATGTTATTGGTTCTATGGCGAGTTGATTGTGTCTTTGTCTGGGCTGATTACGTGACCATTTCGGCGCACAGTGAATCTAATTTTACCACGAAATTTGTTAAAGTTAAATAACGAAATGTATATGTTGGAAATTGAACGAAAAATGTAACAGCAGTGATATAAACATGGAAATCTATTCAGGAATAACGTTAAGATTAGAGAATGAAGTGACATTTTATACTAAATTCGCTTGTAAACATTTAGTCTGTAATACTTTAAATATTAGTAACTACTTAGAAAGTATAAACTTTTTTAAGTGGGATACATTTAAATGTGACAAATACTATTTCTTACTAATAAAAATAATTTTATCTGCAATTCATCGAAAATAGGAAACTATTGAGAATTAGACTAGATATATGTGTATCAGAAATTATATTAAATTTAACAAATAAATATAAGTAAAATAGTACATTTAATCACTAACTTTATCTTATTTTGACAAGTAAAATTACAATTTACAATAGCTTGATTTATCAATATATTTAACCATTACATTGTATTTTCTTCTCTTACCTCCAAGGGTTTCGACATTAATTAAACATTTCTTCTTTTTGTTTTGAGTATTTAAACGTTAAAGTCCGCGAGCGTTGCATTTTAATTACTGACCCATTTTCAACGTTCTTACACATTTCATTCATTACAACGCCCGTCGGCGTTGTTGCCGCTCTTCACAGGCAAAACTTTAAAGCGCCAAATGATTTAAAGAGTTGTTGAGAATCAAAGTATCAAACTTTTGTATCCACTTGCATTTCTGTGTGTGTGTGTGTGTTTGTGTGTGCGTTGGAAAGTAAATATGCTCTATGTACACTATGTACATACATGCAATTATGTAAATTTACATAAACATAACCTACTAACTAAGCACGCTATTGAAACAAATGCAGCCCCGGTTAACAGTACATGAGCTCCCTCTTGCTAATGGCGGCGACTCACTCGCTCTTTGCTCTGCCTCTAGTAATCTATCTCTGTTGCACACACACCACAAATAGTTGACCTCATTTTTTAGGACTGTGCACAATTTTACTGCAACTTTTTTTTGCATTTACTCGGGCGCCGCCTAGCGGGCGTTTGTTGTCGCTGCTGCTGCTTCGGCCTTCCCCACGACCGCCCTCCTCTCCCCTTTTGCCTCATCTATTGCCAGTAGTACATTGAGCTGCACTCATTTTGTATGCATGCATTTGGCAACTCTGTCGCTGTTTTGCTGACGTTGCGGAACGGTTGGAACGGTGGGGAATGAGTGCAGCGGATAGCAAGGGTGGGTGAAGAAGGCGCTGTCCTACATTTTTGGCTTTGTTTTGTTTTCAGTCTTTTCAAAATGCAGGCAGGTGGCTCAAAAGCGTTTGCATTGCTTTTTAAAAGCGTCATTCAGGGAATGCATATTCTGCTTCTTCAGCTGATAGTTGTTGTTGTTGTTGTTGCTGCCCTGCCGCATTTCATTCACAATAACAAACAGAAGATTTTTTCCATTTGCGTTGCATGCATATTTCTGTCACGTCCTTGTGCTAAAAACAACAACAACAACGAGTAGGCAGAAAGAGGTTGAGAACTGCTACAAAAATCGATAAAGCAATTAATGCAAAAAGTGGCTGGCAACCCTCAACAGCAGCAGCAACCCTGCGTACAAAAATAAACAGCCACCCACCCATAAAAACAAAACTCAACTCAACCCAGAAGCGTGCGCTTTATAAAGGTTTATTTTTTTCTGTTTGCTACTTCTGTTGTTTGTTGTTGTTTTCTTCTCTTCCTCTTTTACTTTTATTTCTGTCTTGCACAGTATGTGTTTATTACTTTCTTGTTGTTGTTGCAACCCTCGTCAGTGGCGTTGCCATGCGGGCTGTGTTTTCGTTGAGAGTGACAGAGAGGCAGAGAGAGAGATAGAGTGTGAGAATGAATGGAATAGAGTGGGAAAAAGCGCGCGCTTAACTTTAATGAACATTAGTTGTATGTGTGTGTGTGCATGAGTGTGTATGTGATGACTTTAATATATTTTAATTCTGCTTTTACTTGACTTGAGACCCTTGTCAACCCCCTGAGGCGGCGTCTTCATGTCAAGACGGAAAATAGGAAAATTAAATTACTAGCTTATTGCATATATTATGTAACTGTATCTTCAGAGAGCTTCAATTAATTTTAATAAATATCTTTTAGTAAATTTTGGATCAAATTTTAATTTAAGTATTTAGTTTTATGCATTTGACAACTCTTTCTAGAGTTTCTGCACATTATAGTAGAATTTAACGGAAATTAAATTAAAAGTAAATGCTTATTTAATTGAAATGAGTTTCTATATATTTATTATTATATAATTTTTAAATTTCATAGTCAAACTTTTTTCAAACAGCTATTTGATATAGAATTATCAACTTTTGATGGCTTAGGAATTTGCTGCAATATTACTAAACTAATCCCTTTCGTTCTGTTTCTGTTTTAGGGGATTTTCACTTCGCTTTTGGCTTTAGTTGCTGTCTTGCAACAATATTGATTAACTTTTTCCGCGTTTTAACAACAAAATCCCTACCCATATTCTTTCAAGCTGTCAGAGCTGCTCAAACTCAAAGTAGATATAAAGCCCAGATACTGTTGTTCATGTTGTTGTTGTTGTTGTTGGTATTAGTGTTGTTCTTGCTGCTATTACTGCAAATGACAAGTAAAACTTCCCATACACTCTGACATAAAAGCTAATATGAAAAAACTTTTTGTTGGCCATTCATTCCATGTGAGTATGTATGTATGTATGTATGTATGAGTGTTTTGGCCCAGAGCTGTTACGCTCTTGGGCGGCTCCTTAAGGCCGCAACGCCATAAACAATATTGGCCCGTACATTTTTTGGCAATATGCCCAAAGTAATGGCCAACATGAAACTATGCAACTGTGTGAATAGTGATACGTACAGTTAGGACTCCACATGAATGCTCAGTCAGCACTTATGCGATGTGTGTTAACACAAATATAAGAGGGAAAGGAAGAAAGTCTTTCAGTAGATGCAATAAATCTTAAAGAAACAAATTTTGTAGAACAAAATTAGTATTTTCCCAAAGTAAAATACTTTCGATGCGTTCTAATTAACGAGCGTTTACTGTACCGCCTTCTAAAGTTTCTTGGTGTGTCTTTATGCAGGTATATACTTATATGTATATGTATACATATATTAAAGTATGTTTGTATTATATGATAGTCTATCAGACTTGGCCCAACACCAAGAAAGTCCCCTCCCTACACACACACACACACACACACGCACGCACATAAAGGCAGCGACGTCGTCAACTTTTTATGCCTTTTGCTGAGCAAGTTTCAACAACTTTTTGCATATTTCAGGCCCAGAAACCATCCAGCCCAACCACCCACATTACTGGATACATATTTTATAAGTTTGGCCCCAGCCTCGGATCTGTTTCAGAGCTCTTCGCCCCTGGCTTTAGTTTAGTTATTTCTCATCATCATCATCATCCTCATCATCATTATTATCTGCAGCCTCAAAATTGTACCATTCCTCTTTGACTTTGCCATCGTCGTCGTCGTCTTTGTTCGCATTTTCTAAATTTTTCCCACGTTCGCTTGGTGTGTTGAGTTTAGGGGTTTGTGGTTGGGGGCCTAATGGGGATGTTGCAGAGACTCACCCCCAAGTAAATAAAAGCAAAAAGAAGCAATAAAAGCAGCATAAAACGAGCACAAAGTGACTTTCCTTGAGAAACGTTGTGTTCCTGATTTGAGGGCTGTTGTGGCCATTAATGTTTCATTCCGCCCGTTCCTTTGCTATAACTACCTTTCCACAGAGATTTAAGTCTTGGCTACGCGCTTTAATGTCTCCCTTCAAGTTTGTTCTTTAAACATATTATAAATTTGAACTTTCATGCATTTTCCAAATTGCCACCCACATTTTCGTGTTCTTTGAAGTTTTGCTAACCTATTTTTAAACACACGCAACTTTCATTCTATTTGAATATTGTGGGGATTTTGTTTTTGTTTTGAAAACTTTAATTTGCACAGCTGAAACTAAGTGCTTTTTAATAGTGAAAATATAAAAGCTATAAAAACGACTAGACGCGATTAAAAATGTATTTTGGTTTGAGCTTAACTGAATTGCAGATTATATGTATAATTCATATATTATTCAATAGTTTCATGCTTAAAGAAAGACTTGTTGTTTGTTGATATTGTGTCATAGATTATACTATATATTATTTACCAGTTCGGAAACTTGTTTTGATTTCTGAAAAATTGATATATTATTAAATTTAAATGTATTTTATTGCTTTGAATTATATAGAAATTACTTTCGATCACATATTTTCTAATCATTTCCGACTATAAATATATATTTTTATGGCTATACTTGAGTAAATTTCCTATATTCAATCTTCCCTTAGTCTGTATAATTTGTGATTTTAATATTATCTTTAGAATGTCCATAACGGAATTACTAGTAATTGTGTCAAGCTTATTTTAATAACATACGTTCCATTTATATTCGTTTTTTATACTGTTAAGGGTGTTTTTAAGTAGGTTGACTTTATCATCCCATTTTAATACGTGTAAATTGATGCAATTAAGTAACTTTTAAAGTACGCTTACTCTGTTTAATATTTGTTAAATTCGCCCCTAAATTCAATTTGATAGCAATACCACAATGAAAATCATCAAGAACTAAACACATCATTTAATACATGTGTGTGCATACTTATATGTGTGTACATACTTTAAGTAAATTATTATGCAGCACTCACGTTGGCCAAGTCCCTCTGTCATTTCTTGCACATGTTGCCATTAAATTGTCATGTCAAAGCTATGCCAAAAAGGTTGTTTTTCTTTATTTCTGTTTTTTTTTGGTGTGTGCTTCCCACGTGCTTCGTTTCCTTAACCCCTTTATATAATATGTATTTATACACACATGTTTATGTACCTGTTGCAATGCATCGTGGTCAGTTGATGAGCAAGTCAACGAAACGTGCAACATGCAACGTCAAGCAGCAGCTGTTTTGGGGCAACCACAAAGAAAAAACAACTGGAATCCTTCATCTTCGTGCCGTTCGACAAGGAATTATAAGTGTGTGTACGTATTGCGATTAATGGCCATACAAATGTTGCTTGGGGTGTGCAAAAGACAGTAAAAAGCAAGTGTGAACGACTAGCAGCTACTCTGTAAATGAGGGCTACCTGCAATGGGGGAAACATTAAGCAAATACTCGTTACCATATACTATATAAATATAGATAATTTTTTCAAAGATTAATCTTTTAAATATTGATGCACTTGATAGAGTGATGGATCTTTTAAGTGGTACTTTGAATTAATCTAAAATTTAGATGATTATATTTATACATTAAAGAAATTCAGTTGCTTCTTTCATCTTTAAGATATACTATCTGTTCACTGCAAAGTTTGTGTGCTATTTTTCTAAATTTTTAGATATTTTTTCATTATTAACAAATGTACAAATGTAAAAGCAAGCAATAATTAGATGATTTTGTATGGAAAATATACTCCCTTTCTTACTAGCATATACTATTATTTTATGCTTACTCATTTGAACTATTACAGGGTATATTTGAGATGTTTCCCCTTTTTGGCGCGTACCAAAACTTCCGTTTGCCACTGTGCAGTCTCTCCTCCTCTCGCTTACTCCCCCTTGTTGTTGTTATCTTTGGAGCAGGTGTTTGAATTTAACTGCAGGCTGTTCGAACAATTTCAATAAAAATGCAACTTCGAATTGCGGTTTGCTGTCACATGTCATTGTCTTGCTTTTATACTTTTGTAGATTTATATGCATGTGTTAGGCACATATATACATATATAAATAAATATATTTTTGTATGTAAACGTAACTAGGTCAGCCACTTTATCTTATCAATGTAGCATTTGTTTTTGTGATTATGATTAGAAAACATCGCAAACATTTGATGGCCTTAAATTCCAACAGGTGGCGCTAACGATTGCGTCTATATACTATATTCCAAAGCATTCAAGGGGAATATGCTAAATAAAACTAATTAAATTTCAAGCAGTAAAATGTCTGCTAGGAATTGTTCTATTTAATCGAATTTTGCTAGCTGAAGTACAAAGTTAAATAATAAAAAATATAAAGAAAATATTTAAATACTTAAGTAAATATGCATTAATCAGTAAAAATAAAAAAAAAAAAGTTCTATAAATACGAGCCTTATCAGTAAGAGGAAATATATCAAAGTGTGTGCTCTATCTGTTATATATATATTTTCAAATTGCGTTCTATGGAACGACAGTTTATATATGTACATATTTACTCACATATTGTCTGTGTGTCTGTAAGGTTTATTGATTATCAATATTGAAGGCATGACCTCAATCGCAACCTCTGTTGCAACAACAGCACAAGCAACAATGACAAAGAGACGGGCGACTTCAATGCTTTCTTCCATGCATTTATGTATATATAAATACGTATATATGCACATTTATAGTACTATATATACATACGTAAATATTTATACACATCTGTAAGTTGCAACAACAAATTGCGCAACAAATTTTACAGCTGCTGTTTTGTTCCTTTAATTGTTGTATTAACAACATAATTATAGTATTATTCATCTAATGAATTTCCAAAGAAAACGAAACAACTTTATGTCGTTGGCATTTAATTAACAACAATTTGATAATTGTTTACAGTGTCAAATGGGAACTTATTATTAAATGCTTTTAGTGTCTACTCATTACGCATTGTTTGACCCCAAGAGGCACAACAATAAACCTTGCGCTAATAAACCAAACAAACGTAAAATGTTAGAATTTGTGTAACATTCAAATGCAACAACCAGAACAACAATTAGAAACGACAAGAAACAAACAGCAATAAAATTCATACAAATTAACGTGAAATCAAAGCGTAAACTAATTTAACCTTCAGTCATGCAATCACAACAAACACGTGACCATGAATAATACTAAATGTATTTGTTAGAATAGTATACCAAAAAAAAAAAAACACACGACATGTTCACTTTATGAAGTTGACACCGCTTAAATAACACAAATTACTGCAATATTAATAAGGGATGGCCAAACGAGAGTGCTCAACTTGCAGATACCTAGCAGACAGATTACTGTTAATATTTAAAAAAAAACCCTCCAAGTAATCAGATCTGACCGACTTTTAAGGGGAAGAAAGTCGAAATAAGACTGTCAATTAGAGCAAAATAGCTGAAAATAACTGATGTCTTCTGTCAATGTTTATTTTTATTTTTTTAATGGTTTAGTTTATTTCAATTGTTTTATTATTATTGTTTTGTCATTGTGATGCCGCTCTTTAAAATAATTTAAATATTTGTTTATTTAATACAAGTAATATATTTTTATTTATATAATTTAAGCAATGTCAGTTTTATATAAAAAAAATGTGCAAATAAGGCTAAATATTAAAAAGAAGCAAGACCACTCGTTGCCCGCTTGTTTATTAGATTTCCCCGTCATTCGACTTTGACGGCAAAAAAGCTGCTCTGGCAACACTGTCAACCAGTGTTGGTTAATTTTAATTGCTTGCCTCAGTGACCTTGACCCACAGCGAGAACAAAACAATGAACAGAGTTGTGTAAGGAGAGAAAAGCAATAATCAAAAACAACAATAATAATAATGCATAATAATAATAATAATAATAATAAAAGTGGTCGCCGCTTATAAAAATAGAAAATCGCGCGTCGAAATAAATTGCAAAACCAAAAAATAGAACAACAAATTCTCTACACATTTCAATTATATTTTTTTTTGCTTTGCGATTTTTATATGCGATTTATTTTTATTGTTGTTTTAGTGGCGAAAACAACAACAAACAGTGTCCAAAGCAACACACAGACTGCGTGGCAGGCGCAAGTCATAAAACAAAAACAAAAAACAAGGCAAAATCCAAAACAACAACAATAACTAGAAGAAATACAAGTTGACGCTCGCGTGGGCGTTGGCAGCGCAGCTCGCGTGTGAAAGCAACAAATACGACTAGGGGAGTAAGAGAGTGGTGAGAGAAGGGAAAGGAGAGCGATATTGGGGCGGAGAGGGAAAGGGAGACCAACGGGAATAGAGTGTGAGCTTTTTAAGTTGATTAAAAGCGCGTTCAGCTCGTTTCTCTGTAATTGTGTCAACTGGTGTGCGAGTGTGACGTGTGTGTGTGTGTGATGAGTATGTGCGAGTGTGACGTGTATGTGTGTGTGTGTGTTGTGTGTGAATGAATGGGCTCGCTATGGAAATGTGTGTCACGCCTCCACAGGCATGCAAAACAATTGAAAATAGTTAAAAAAAAAAATAGTTGCTTTGCTCGACCTAGTTAATACCCTTAAATACCCTGTAGCTAAAGAACAATTGAGTATATATTTGTAACTACTTTGTTCCTAACTGCAGAGAATCGAGGTTGTTCTCAATTGCAGTTCCGATTCAAATTAACGGCAGCGGAAATAATTATTAACTTTATTGTTAATTGTTCAAAATATTACCTAATTTTCTAATTTATAGTTTTTAAATGTGTTGTAACAATTAATTCCGTTTCCGCAGTTATTAAATTACCGTCGGAATGCAATTAGTTAATTGAAAAACTGTTATTGCTGTAATTGTTATTTATAGTATGAGTTAAGGGAGAAAGTTGTAACTCAAACGGCATACTTTATAGGAATATTGAATATTTCAAGCTTCAAAACACCATTTAAATAAATTATAAAAGTTACTGGGTATTAAATAGCACACGTTTGTTTGTATTTGCATGTATATGTATGTGTGTCTAATTAGCAATGTGTTTGCAAACATTTTCTGTTTTCTGTTTTCAATGATGCGATAAATAAGCTTTGAAAAGAGAAAAACAGCAAACGCAAATGTTGGAAATTTTGTATTTAGTATATTGTTGTCAGAAAAGACCAATCATTGTAGATGAATTTGTTCTATTATTTAAATGAATTTCAAGAGCTTAAATTGAATTAAACTGCAAACTAATTAAACGAGTGTGAATTGAACTTCATAATTCCGTCTTAAATTTAATTTGAAATAAGCTTATTCAAGCGATAAATTAAAGCCCGCTTTGATGTAAAATATATATGTGGGTTTATATGATCAGCAACATACATAAATATATTTGAGTTGCATTTAAAAACTTGTAATTGTCATAAGTTTGTAGGCAACTTCATATTATTCATGTTTTCCCTTAAATGGCGACATTCAACAGGGCGTATGTGCAACTTTTCTTACATCAAAGTACAGGCCTCACAACCGCACAACAAAGCGGCGCCGAGACGTCAAAGCTTGACCTCTCACCCCCAATTGACTGGTCTGTCTGTATGTTTTGAATATTAGCCAAAAGACAAGAACAAAGGGGAATGGATACTGACAGATGTTTGAGTCTGGGAGAATGTCTGCATTGAGAGCGACAGTCTGTTGTGAATGGCTTTTTGATATAGAAGTGTGTGTGCCTGAAGTAATATACATAAAAAGAATTTATATAGAGATAGATCGATAGAAATATACAGACAGATATAGTATAGAAGGTAGCTATTATTAGAAATATAGATACAGATCGATATATATAAATTCAATATAGATACAATATATAGATAGATGTATGAACCAATATCCACCTAAAGGTATACCAATTTTGTGTTGAAATTAAAATTCCTAAATATTGAGTTTACTTTCTATGATACTTCATTAGTTTCTAGTTTCATGGTCGACTTAAACACTTGTTTAAACTTATTAGGAAACATTTATCATAAGACAAACAGTTAATATGTTATTTGTGATTCAAACCATGTTTAAAACTTTCAATAACATTGTATTTTTTTTACAAACAATTAGAACAAGTTATGAAAATGTCAACAAGTATTTACTCATTAATTAAATCAAATGAGTTTTAATGGGAATAGCAAAATATTGCATAATAAACAGATATTAGCGAGAAAAGTAAAATAATATCATAAATTGTTAATCTCTCAACTCTGAACTAATCTCAATGAATGACTCAACACCTAACACTTAGAGTAAATCTCAATAATGATAATAAGGAGTTTACCTCACCTGTCAATCGTAATGACCAAATGCCTGTGGTGTCCTTTAAATGCTTTATGCATTATTGTATCGATTAACGCAAAATTGTTAAATAGCTAATGGGTCTGTCCAGTCGGATTCTTGATTGGTTGTTCAGCCAGAGTTTTAGAAACACACACACACACACACTGGCCGGACATGGGACAGACGACAACGGGGAGGCAGAGATTGGTTAACCGCCCGAACAGGATGACGGTAGGCCAAACGAGAGTGTATAGAAAAGGAAGGGAAAGGGGGCAGCAATGGCTGTGACTATGACTGAGACTGCGGCTGTTGCTGTGGTTGGGGCAGTGGTGTTGTCTGTAGTCATGGGCTGTCATGGCAACAGTGAGACAGAGATACATTCGCACAGGATACAAATACAAATGTGTATGCAGATACCGAGTAAAGCGAGACGGGCGGAAATTCACACACGTGCATAACAAATATCAAACAGGGCTATATATAACGGTATATATGTATATATATATAGATATAGATACAGATACACAAACACACACACATATGTATCTCTGTGTGTATGTATCTGTATACTATATACATGTGCAATGTGTGGCAGAGTAGTTGCCAGACAGGATTGGGCTGGGTTTGTGTGCACTGAACACACAAACACACACGCACACACACACACAAAGTCACTGCAGCCAAAAGGCCATTCAATTTAATGTGGCGCTTGTCTAGCCAAAATATTTCAATGTCCAAACAGGGCTTTAAACCGTTTCAATGGCCATAAAGCTTTAATTAAACCAAACATAAAAAAAATAACTAAATCCTGAGGGTTGTTATTGATTTTTCAGAAAATTTTCATGCATCTCCTTCCCTTCCCCTCCCTTGAACTGAGCATGGATTTTCAAAGTTGTTTCGACGATTTTGTCTATGCTAATGAAGTCCCATTGTCGTTCTCCGGGACACGCCCACCAGCAAAAGCACAAAGGCCAAAACAACAACAAGAACATCATTAAAGATATACGAGCTGGGGAATTGAATTACTTTTAACACAAAAAGCAAAAGAACTTGAAGCGTGCCTTGCATTACAAATTAGCATAATAAATATAAATAATGAGACCGTCATCAAATCTATAAAAAAAAAAAGTTGTTTTATGTGAGAGAAATTTATATCTGAGCTACACAGAATGAATGAATCAGTTTAAGTAATACCTATGAAAATTACAAGCCTAATCTGAAATATTTATTTGAAAATAAGCTAAGAAGACTATTGTTTCATTGAAACGTTAAATATATTTAATTTTTCTTGTGGATTTGGGAATAAATTTAATAGTATTGTAAGCACATGATTATAATTGATCGATTGGAACTTTGCTTAATGCATAGGCAATGTGAGGCAATTTATCGTATATACCGCTGCTAAAAACCAATTAAATTATTATCTTAGCTTATACTGCTACAAATGTAGTCTTACATATTTAGTTTAGTGCGTTAATTCTTCTTCACATATTTATCAAATACATACGTATTCGTACATCACATGTCACAGATGTTCTATTTTTCGGTTTCAATAACATTAACTTGAAGCACGCTCATTAAAAGCATTTCGAAATTCAATTTTCTATTATTATATTAGTTTGTTTATTTACCTTAAATGCATTCCTCAATCAAGCCTTATTTATTTATGTTCTACCATTTCTCCGTTTTTTCTCTTTCTTCTTGCAGACCCCTCAAAAATATATAAAAAAAAACAAAGCAATCTATAAAGAAATTTAACAAAACAATATTTTAAAAATAAAGTGAACACACATACGACGACGTTTTGCAACACTGAGATACGCGCGCGCAACATGCGTAACGGTAGTTGGCAAAGCGCGCGTGCCATGGAACGCAGTGAAATGAAACACAATTGCTGGAATGCAAGACGATGAAATGAAAATGACACAAAGACAGCAGCAACATCATATGGCAGGCGAAAATGTTGTCGCACATTGAGGAAAATGCATCGTTTTCTTAACATACAGCAAAATATTAAATTACGCAACTATCATCAGTTACTTTTGTATTTTGTTGCTGTTCCATTGGCTGCCACTGCTGCTGGAGGAAGTCGAAGAAGAAGAGGCGGCCGAGACAGAGACAGAGACGACGGAGAACGGGAGCGAGATATAATTGAGGGTGGGAGAAGCAGCAGCAGCGCAGCAGCAGTAGCAGAAACAGTAGCAGTAGCAACAATAACGTAACGATCGTAACGTGACGTGACGCACACACAAAAGATTCAAGTAGTCGAAAGTCTTTTATTTTTTTTGTTATTCTTTAAATCATCTCTTAGCCCAATACACACATAAATTAACCCAACGCTGCCAGTGTTCCTAAGACAACTACAACAAATACCTATCATCATAATTGTAACGTAATCGTAGCCGTAACGTAATGCAAAGCAACGCAACGTAAAGCGCCACCTACACAGCTCCCCTGCCAAGAACATTTTTGATTATCATCATCAGCATCAGCATCAATATATAATAATCAACTTATTCATATTCACATGAACGAATGTATCGACCCTCCATTAATCAACTGACACTGCAAACAACAATTGCAATAATTAGTAAAAAACAACAAAGAAATCAACATCAACAACTGCGAAGCATAAAACAACAAATCGTTGCGTTGTTTTAGTGTTTCGTTATCACATTTGACCTTTTGCCGCTCAGCTGGCAAAGGTAAAATATGGCAACACCCCAAGTCAAAGACTTGGTGTTGCGTTCGCCAGCTGGCTCCTCCGATACGATCACATTTGCCTGGCCACTGCAAATTGGACATGGACAGGACAAGCATGACAATGGCATCGATATCATCGATACAATCAAATTCGTATGCGATGAGTTGCCATCGATATCATCCGCATTCGAGGAGATCAACCTCAATCACATTGACACTGCCTGCTATAAGACTATGACAAATCTTGTCGATCGCTTCAATAAGGCTGTCGACAGTATTGTTGCATTGGTGAGTACATATTAACTAACTAAATATGATATATAATCCCATCAAAGATAGACAGATCGAACAATTAACTACAACAAGTCTTCACTTCCTATTTAGTACATTATTCAAATTAAAATCCCATTTAAAACTAATATTTAACAGTTAGCCAGAATATATGATATTTCTTCAATAAAATATTCAAGTGAGATCACATTGTAAAAATATTTTAACAATATGCTTACAAGTTTGAAATATTTTTATATATTTTTCTGCCTTACGCTGTTTTCAATTGTAATAGTTTTAATAGATACATGGAGACATTAGTAAGAATAACAGATACATACAGTTTGTTTCATTTTAATGTTATATTTTCGAATGTTGCAAAGTTTAATTCAGTGTTTCAATATTAAACGTTACAAATTTAGGTTGCATTATTAGTCTCCAATTGTCAAACATTTCAAAAGCTGTTTATTACAGTGTTCTACTTTCAAACGTTCATCAAGCTAATAATATTGTATTAGTTTTATTACCGAATGTTCCAAATGTTGATAGTTTTATTACAGATGTGAGTTATTATCGAACGTAACAAAAGCTAATTGTTTTACTACAGAATTCCATTTGCGTACGTTCCACAAACAGTTTGTTTCATTCTAGGGTTCCAATGCCAAAGGTTCCAAAATATAATTACTACTAGGTTACTTTCTGATTGATTACGTTCTTTTGAATAAAATATAGAAATTGTTCCCTTACGATCTGTCAGCCTTAGCACTAATCCAGCTGCTTTTACTAACTCTATATACATTTGATACACATTTTAATTTTTATTCTCGCCCTACAGGAAAAAGGAACTTCACTGCCCGCCGAGCGTTTGAATAAGTTCGCTCACCCTAGCCTTTTAAGACATATACTGCAATTAGTTTACAATGCTGCCGTACTTGATCCGGATAAACTCAACCAGTACGAGCCCTTCTCGCCGGAGGTTTACGGCGAGACATCGTACGAGCTGGTACAACAAATGCTCAAGCATGTCACCGTTAGCAAGGAGGATACGTTTATTGATCTCGGTTCCGGTGTGGGACAGGTGGTATTGCAAATGGCCGGATCTTTTCCGCTCAAGACATGCATTGGCATCGAGAAGGCAGACACGCCTGCTCGCTATGCGGAGCGTATGGATGTCATATTTCGCCAATATATGGGATGGTTTGGCAAACGATACTGCGAGTACAAGTTGATCAAGGGGGATTTTCTTGTGGACGAGCATCGGGAGAAGATCACCTCATCGACACTCGTGTTTGTCAATAACTTTGCCTTCGGTCCGAACGTTGACCATCAGTTGAAGGAGCGTTTTGCCGACTTACGCGATGGCGCTCGTGTTGTATCCTCCAAGTCCTTTTGTCCGCTTAACTTTCGGATAACAGATCGGTGAGTAATTCCGTAGGAACTGAAAATATGTTAAACAAATCTTTTTTCTTCGTTTATCTTCACAGAAACCTCAGCGACATTGGCACCATAATGCATGTGAGCGAAATACCGCCCCTTAAGGGTTCAGTTTCGTGGACCTGTAAACCGGTTTCATATTATCTACATGTGATCGATCGCACCATTTTAGAGCGCTATTTTCAGCGACTGAAAACCAAGGGCGGTGGTGATCACGATCATGTGGGTAAGTAAATGGGCGGGGCAGAAGAACACACACACACACACAGTCCTCGGAGCAGCACACGTTTAGTCTACAACATTAACACGCTATCAATCCAAATCAAAATTTCTATATCAATCATGATCAATCAGTCATATGATCATTCACAATCAATCATTATGATCAGTCGCTTACTTTCTAAGTTTTATTTTTCATCTTCAATTAAAGATATTGCAAATTGAATATGCATTATTATAAGAAAAGTAATTTAAGGTTTACAATAATACGAGAGCCAAAGTATAGTTAATATTTAGATAAAGTCTGGTCCGTCCTGTTAATATTTTTATTAAAGGTGTAGATCTTAGTTGGAAAGCTAAGAATACTGCTGTCAAGGATTTTTAAACTGATTTCTTTAAGTACAAGTTATAGAGCTCTTGCTAGTTTAGTTTAGTTTCAATAGAGTTTATTGCTTTAAGCAATCCACAAAAACAGTTTAATGTGCTTATTATCTATATTAAAAAAAAAATATTAAATTTTCAAACAGTAAAATATTTAAAATAAAAATCCACAAATAGTTTCGACTCTATAATTGAATATCTATAATCGTTACGTTTCCTGGTATTTACAAAAAGGGCACAAGTTCGGGATTTTTTCTAGAGTATTCTATTTTTATAAGAATTATGCTTCTGCAATACTGACGAATTTTTAAACTTAAACTCCATTTCTGTTGCAGGCACTGTACGCACCACACGTGATCGTGCCAAGCGTGAGGCAAATGTTGGCCAGCACAACAATAATCACAGCAACAACAACAACAACAACCATCAGCAGCAACTGCGGGAAATGCAGCGTGAGAGGGAAAGAGAACGGGAACGGGAAAGGGAGCTGCTCAGCAGCAATGGACCCGTTCCGCAGCAGCAGCAACAACAACAGCAGCGACATCAATCGCAATCGCCGGCGACTGTCAGTGGTGGCAGTGGTTTAGCTGCCTCCAAGACGCGCCAGCAATTGGCAACTGCTCAGCAACAACAGCAGCAACAGCAACAGCAGCAGCAACAACAGTTGCAGCAACGAAGTCTGGACATAGACAGCAGCACGGAGAGCGACGGCGATGGCGAGGCGACGCATGGAAATGGTGGCAACACCACGACAACAACCAACGCCACCTCCACATCGAACGGGCCAATGACGCGCAAGGTTTGGTCCGATTGGTGCAGTTCGAAGGGAAAAAGTTCGCAATCGGACGATGAGGAGAACAACAACAGCAATAGCAATAATAGTAACAGCCAGGCGGTGCGTGTGCCACGCGCTGTTGCCACACTGAAGAAGCGGAAGAAGCTGACACGCAAGGCGGCAATCGCCAGCAAATCGGCAGCTGCTGCACAACGTGAAGCAGAGGAGGCAGCTGCTGCTGTGGCCGCCAATGCGGCGGCGTCTGCAACATCGACGTCGGCCAGCAAGGATTCCAGCAGCAAGGAGGATCAACCACGTGCCGGAGGCGGCAATGGCGGACCCGGACGTAAGGGGCGCTTGAAGAAGGGGCAGCGCGGACGCAAATGCTTAAAGATTGCCGGCCTGGATGTGTTGCACAAACAGACGGTGTTGAGCACCTCACTGGATGCCATGACAAAGAAATTGCCCGCCGCACCGGGCACTGTGGATCAACAGTTGACGTCGCTGCTGACGGGCGACATGTCGCACCGGGAATTGGATATACCCGTCGCACCGCAGGACACTCCGTATGCCCTGCAAATTCTGCTCGATGTATTCCGCTCGCAATACATGACCATGATCGAGAATATGCGTTCGAGTGCGTATTTGCCGCAGGTGCAGAAACAAATTGCCCAGGAACAGGAACGCATGGCGAGACTGAAGAATCGCGCCAATCAGCTGGATAAACAGATCAAGGTTCTGATCGATGACAGTGTGACGTTGCTCAAGGTACGAATGAATGAGCTGGGCATCAATGTGAATTCGCCCAATGATCTGATTGCACAGGCCAAGGAGATTGTGGGACGACACAAGGATCTGCAGCATGCGGTCAGCAAGATGCGCAACGAGGTAACTGTCTACGAGAGCGAACAGAAGTTGTTGCTGAGCAAACAGATGAAGCATCTGCCGGAATATCAGAAACTCTGCACGGCGGCCAATGGCAAAGTAAAGCTTGAACTGCCGCAGGAATTGTCCGAAACGGCAGCACAAGAGTTGGTGCTCAAGGAGATTGCAAATACGTTGAGTCAGCGCAAGAAATTATATGCTCAGGTATCAACAATCGAACAGGAAACGAGCACGCTGCAAAAGTCTGCCGAGGAACGCAGCACAGCCGCCGTTCTACTCGCTCAGGGCACCAACATAAGTCTGGCCAGTGGCAGCAGCAGCAGCAGCAACTGTAACAGCAACGGCGGCAGCAGCAACAGCATTGCCGCAACAGCAACTGTTGCTGCAACGCCGGTGGCTGCGCCCAATTGCAACAAGCTAACGTCTGCCAAGTCGTCGCGTCGCAGTCGTGAGCATCGTGCCAGATCCCAGGAGTGGCCAGAAGTGCCGGAGGTGGGCAAAATACAGGAAAGCAATCCGGAAGTGCTAGCGCAAAAGATATTGGAGACCTGTCGTCAGGTTGAGGCGGGAAAATTCCAAACTTTGCCAGCGCCAGCGACAACAGCAACGCCAATCAGCGTCAACAATGCTATTAACTTTATTAATGGCAAAGCCAAAGTGGAAATTAAAACAACGTCAGCTTTGTACAAGGACAGCACTTTAATGCCAGCGCCCAAGCAACAGCAGCAACAACAGCAACCAGCTGCACAGCAGCAGCAATTGCAGCTGCCGCAGCAGCAACAACAACCACAGACCAGCGCTTTGTTGTTGCCCAAGTGTGAGTTGCCAGGTCTTAGTCGTAAGCAGGAATCACCAAAGGTGGCCAACTTTGAGGATCGTTTAAAGAGCATTATTACATCAGCGCTGAACGAGGATCAGGAACAACGTAGCAAGGCATTGCCGATGCTGGAGACGCCAGCAACAACGCCGTTGCAATCGCCCGTCTCCAAGCGCAGCAAACAAATGTCACAGGCAACAACAACAACGACAGCAAACAACAGCAACTTGCACAATATGATTAGCGTGTCCACACAAGGATTAATGCATCTGAATGCCAACACAACAATATCGCCCATAACGCCGCCATTGCCAGCAGCCAGAACAGCAGCAGCAGCTTCGACGGCGCCGCCGCCACCCGCCAATTTGCCCTACGGCAGCGCCTACATGAGCAGCAAGCAACAGCAGCATCAACATCAGCAACAATTGTCGGGCAAATACAGTCAAACGTCGCTTGTGAAGGAGTCAAAATATACACCAGCAATTGGACGTTCAGCAACAGCTGCACCACCGCCGCCGCCACCACCGCCGCCTGCCACAAGCATGGCCACACTGTATGCCGGACATGTTGCAACAACGGCGGCAACTTCAACGCCTGCCGACTTGGGTTTCCATCGACGACGTGCCTCCGTTAGCGCCAACAGCTACGAACATTTTATGGTGCAGCAACAGCAGCAGCAACAACATGCGCTTATGCTGGCACATGTGGCACAGCAACGTTTACAGCAGCAGCAACAACAACAACAGCAGCAGCATCCACACCATGCACAGCTTGGACTGCTGCAACATCATCATCATCAGGCAACTGGTTCCTCTACAGAATTCAAAGCGCCAGCTGAGAATCTGTTGCAACGTTCAGGCAGTCGCGAGCAACTTGCAGAACAGCAGCAACAGTTGCAGCAGCAGCAGCAACAACTACAGCAGCAACAACTGCAGCAGCAACAACTGCAGCAGCAACAACTGCAGCAACAACAACTGCAGCAACAACAGCAGCAGCAGCAACAACAACACAACAACTTGGAGTTGCTGCCACGCGCAAGCTCCGCCAATTCCGATTATCCTGGCTATCGTGTCGAGCGTTTATCTGTGCGTCCACCAAGTCGTCCCAGTTCCAACTCCTCGCAACCGGACTATACACAAGTATCGCCGGCCAAAATGGCACTGCGTCGTCATCTGTCGCAGGAGAAGCTGAATCAGCCGCCAGCACCGATGCCAACGCCGCCGCCAATGCCGTTGGCACCGCCTGCAACTGCGGGCAAGACAATTGGCGATCTGGTCAATGGTGAGATCGAACGCACGTTGGAAATTTCACATCAGAGCATCATCAATGCGGCCGTCAACATGAGCACCGTCAACTCTGGCACCGGCAATGCGAGTGGAGCTGCACACTTCATGGAACGCGCCTTCCTCGCCGGCGATCGCTCCAACGAGCGGTTGCTCATCAATCTGCATGCCCAGCGGCCGGAACGTGTTCATGTGCGACCCTTAGGTGAAGATGGCCCCGAGTCGCAGCCCACCAATTATAGCCAGGCCAGCTCGAGTACCGGCAACAATCTGGCCACGTTAGCGCATGTTGCCTACAGCCAGAAATCGCAGTCGGGCGGACCACGTCCATCTGCATCTTCTGCGCGTTCAGCCCGTGATTATCAGCCGGTTGCATTGCCGCGTGCTGAAATGAAGGGCTGCATTGAGGCCTACTTCCACGAGGAGCAGCAACAGCAGCAACATCAACAACAGCAGCAGCAGCCACATTCGAAATCCAAGAGCACAGCAGGTGGTGCGAATGCGCTGCGTGCACCACGCTTGAATGGCGGCAATCAACCGCTGGAAGGTAAGAATAACGAATAATCTAATTAAAACATATTTATATATTATTGTGTATGTATATTTCCGGTCGGCATCAACAGTCGAATCGATATAGCCACCTTCAACTGTCTGTCCGTTTGTATTTCGTTGTTAATTTCGATTATCGAAGTTTCGTTACGTTGCCTTGACCTTCTGTAAATCTCAAAGAGCTAGAGCTACCGAATTTATTGTTTATTGATTTTCACCTCGCCCTTCTATTTAAAATGACAATTTAAAAGAAAGAACTTTGATATTTGTTAAACTTAGGTGTCTTTTGATATATTTGATCATTTTCATTAGGATCGTATTCTAAATTCGGATATATATCCTATATTCTATGTATATTTATACATATATGTATCATTGCTAAATATATGTATACACATATATTTATATATATTTTATGCCTCATTGATAAATCCTTTTATTATTTTTTTACAGGATTAGCCGCCTCGCTGCAGGATCATGTGCGAGCACGTAAATACAAGGAGGAGAACGAGGAACGGCAACGACGAGCGGCAGCCGCAGCTTCCACTTTGGAACTGGCGCCACATTTTGCACATCAGGCGCCGCCCGCCCACAGTTACCACCACCAACAACAACAACAGCAACCACAACATCACACAGCTGCTGGCAATGTCAATGGCACGCCGCACAAAGTGGAGCGTAAGCTAGATTGATTTTAATCATTGATCGCAAATAAGAGTTTGGAGTTTAACAGAATCCATCCCGATAAAAATTATATCTGAAATACCATTTGTTAGAAACTTCGTAGTCTTATAACGAGAAACCTTAATATAATAATCATCTTTATCGAAATGGATGCTGCATCTAGATTTTTAAAAAATATGCGATTGAAATATACAAATTACATTGAAATTTTGACTTATAAATCCTAAAATAAATGTTATTTTCAATTTATATAAAAAACTTAAATTATAGTACAAATTTAAACTTGCAAAACATACCAAAAATAAATTAACAAATTCAAAATAAGAGTTATTTCATGATGCTCAAATAAATATTGAAATTTCATTATGAATTTAATATTTGTATACCCTGTTGTGGGCCTCTATTAATTTAGTGTTTATTTAAATCAAAAGCTAAAGATCAGAAAATAGTTTTAATTTTTTTTAAATAATATAATCGTTAAGTTATCTTTTTTATTACATATTATTAGACAGTTACTAATCCTCTTCCTTTTGCAGTTGGAGTCAAACGCAGTTCCCCGTTGGCGCCACATCAGCAGCCATCGCGACCTGCCAAATTGGCACACTTCGAACCACATGCACATCAGCATCTGTATGTTAACAGCAATGGTGGGCAGGCATTGCCACCACCGGCTCATGATGCAACCACACCGTCACCGACGCCCTCGTCCTCCTCCTCATCCTGTGGCAGACGCAGTAAATTGTTGGTGGAGCCACCGCTGTTGATGAGCCCCGAGATAAATTCGATGATGGGCGATGAGCGACCGTTGCAGTTGTCAACAAGTCACCAGCAGTTGCACCACCATCAGCAGCAACACAATCACCTGCAGCAGCAGCAGCAGCAACCACCGCAGCAGCATCAACAGCAGCAGCAGCAGCAGCAACAACAGTTGCGTGCAACACATAAAAGCAGTCACAGCATTACGCGCTCAAATGCCGCCGATGATGGTAAGACATACGTATGCCCAGATATTCTATCGCCAGCACATGCACCACAAGCACATGCACCACCAGCACATGTAACATATCAACATCAATTACACAACCTCATCAACAACAAAAACAACAACAAGAACTGTCAAATCCAATTGGTGGCTCAAGATCTGACCATGAAAACCAGGCAAACAATTGCCGATGCTTTGTCGGATGACGACACTGACAATGACAGCGTCTCATCCTCGAGCTCTGGCTCCAGCTCCAGTTCCAGATCCAGTTCAATTGCCTCTTAGCTTGCAACACACTGCCATACACACTCACACACACTTGCACACACATATTTTATACAATTTCATATTGATTTATTTGATTACAATTTGTAAATACATTTATAAAGCACAAAATGACTGTCATTTGTCAGTTAAGTTCTACGATATTTCATATACTTGTGTTGTGTTTGTCCGTAGTTTGCTTTTTGTTACGTTTTGTAGTATTAGCACTTTTTATTTTCTTTGTTTTTCTCTATTTATTGTTTTACTTTTTATTTTAATTTGCTTCTGTGTTAATGCCTTTTTTGTTTGTTCATGCCTTTGTTTAACATTTATTTAATCAACATGAAATTTACAGTTCCGCACAACAGCAACTGTAAGTTAACAGCGGCTGTTAACATTAACTTCGTTAACATCAACATCAAGTTACAAACTTATATTCGCAATCGATAAATCAACGAGAGATAAATGGTATAAACAATTTACTGATTAATTTATGTAAATATATAAAACATCTATACGCTGAAAACAAATTATAACCATTTAAAGAAGAAGAATTTAAGGTAGAGGAATGCAACGAACTCTTAGAGAGAGTTGTGTAGCATATAAATCCCTATATCTTATCTATTTTGAAGTACAACTCTTGATATTATTTTGAATTAATAAATATTAAAGAATCTATTGCTCAAATCCATTGAAAGAATTTCCCAAGAACACTTCAAATAGCGTCGCGTTAAAATTTAAAATTTAAATAATATATATATTAAATAATATACAAATAATTTTTCGTTACTTTGGGTTATTTTTTTATAATCTTATAATTTGTTGACTTTACAGATATTGAATTAAATGGCCCTATGTTAATATTGATATATATACTAAATATTCGATTATATCGTGATAAACTCAACGCATAAACGCAGTGTAAAAACCCTCATAACATACTATAAATAAAATACATATCAAAGAATAATAACTATAAATATAATTCAACATTTTGCTAGCTGTATTCAACATTCCACTTATCGCGTCATTTCAAAATAACAATCATTTCATCATACTGGGTGGGGCAAAAGTAATCACACTATTGGAAAATGCTATACCTTTTGCATGGAGCCAAAAGTCAATTCGGTTTTTACATTTGTTGTTTTTCTTCACAACATTTGCAAAAGTTATAGCGTGATTACTTTTGCCCCATCCTGTACAATCACAATGAAACACATACACACACTCAATCAAACGCTTTCTGTAAAGTACATTACATTAAAATATACATATATTTAAATTACTTCGATATTAACAATGTTCTCTGGAATGTTTTAATTTGCATTATTAATTTTCAAAATATTTACTAAAAATATATATAATAATACATATAAATAAAACAAAGATCGAACAATGGACAAAAAAAGCGCCCCGTTACTTATCCAAAACTCGACATTATATCCCTTCTATTATGCTCTACTCCCATACAGTTACCGATTTGGCAACGCAACGTACTATAACTAATTACGATCCCAGACGTCGACTTCGCACAACGACTTCGACTTTGTCTGGCGCCACGAAACAAACAGCTACCAATTGTAATACTCATAACAATGGATTTGTTGTGGCCGATAGTAGTAGTACCAATTACAACCATTGATTACCTCAAACCAAAAAAAAAAAAAAAAAAAGGAGAGAAAATATAAAAACATTAAATTAATAAAAAAAAAATAACAAAAAAATAACAAAAAAAGAAGAAAAGAAGAGAAATGAAATGATAAGAAATGCCAAAACGGAAAAGTTGTTGAGAAGCAGAGTACAAAATATCACGAAACAAAAACAGATATATATATATAAAAGAAAAAAAGAAAAAGAAAAGACATGAAACATAATTTATTTTGCGTTTAATAATTTAATCTAACCGAAATTAAAACAATTTATCTAGTATTTTAAATACATATGTCAAATTTAAACGAGCATGAGGTAAGTTCTGTTGTGCCTAATTGGTTTACTTTTTTCCCTTTTCATTTCATTTGATTATTTTTTATTTATTATTTCTACTTATGATTTCTATTTATGATTTCTTGCAACACTTTCTAATTTAATCTTCACACACACACATACACAATTCGCAATCTCATTTATACACACAACAAACACACAGAGTGAACAATTTCGTTTTGAGTAAACTGTACCAAAAGTTTAGGGCTTGCTTTTACACAAACCGAACTCGTTATCGTTATCGTTATCGCCATCGGCACAGCCAATCACACAACACACACACATCGCATAGACCACCACAATCAGCAGCAACAGCATCAGTTGCAATTGTGTTGTTGCCTTAACTATATCGATTGATTACATAATATATACATATATATATATTTATATTTATAAAGTATGAATTATCTCTAATCTATTTGTAATGTCTTTCCATGACAGACGATGTCATAGCTGCCGACGATGAATCCCATTGGCAACATCGCGTCAGCTCCGGCTTTGATCGCTTGGTAGCCTTTGCCAGTACGGAGTTGGACAAGACACGTCGTTCGATTGATGGCGACACGGTGCCGGCATCCATTAGTTGCAACACCTCGCCGGATTCGGGCATAACGCACAGCAGCAGCAATTCGGATGCGGCACGCACTTTCCTCTCCACCTCGTCGAGTTCATCACAACTGGAGTTGCCGATCACCAACAACACCAGCAGCAGCAGCAGCAGTAACAACAGCAGCAGCAACAGTCTTTATGCCAGCCAGGTGCACAATCTAAGCCATCATTCATACCAGCAACAGCAGCAGCAACAGCATTCACAACAGTCACTACAACAACCGCAGCAACAGCAACCGTTGCAACAACAACTGCAACAGCAGCAGCAGCAACAACACTTGGCGGATCATTTAAGTGACAGCAGCATGAAATCAACAGCCTCCTCATCGTTGCATGCTAGTAATTCATTAAAGACCATTTCACCGGTAGATCCCAGCGCCATTGAATCGCCGCCATTGTCCGAGGTGGGCGTGCCACGTACGCCCAGTCCAAGTGCCACCAGTGTGGCGACTCCGCCGCTGGCCAACGAGCTGCGCATACCGCTCAAATATCAGCGGAAGTCGAAAAGCGGCTCAGAGAAGCATTACAAGAAGAAGTTCTGTGAACGCAACTGGGAATACGATTGCGATGAACTGTTGGCCTACTCAAATTCCAGTGCACCGCCCACAGCAGCTGATGCCGCTGGCAATGGTCCGCCCAACTTGGTGGAGACAACTGGTTGTGGTGTGGTGGCAGCAACTCCGCCTGCGGTATTGAATAAATCGGGCAAATCACCAAAGGAGAAATTATCGCCACATCATGTCATCAATTCGAATTCGAATTCAAATGCAAATGCTAGCTATCATCATCATCACAAGTCGTCCAAGTTTCGGCCCAAGGGCAAGGATTGGGACTGGTCGCTGGACAGCAGAAGCAATGCTGGCGAGTCGACACCGAATGGTGCCAACGGTGGCGGTGGCGCCACCACAACGAGTAATTAATGTAAAAATTCATTTAGTTAAATTGCTAAACAGAAGAGCTGAGAAAAGTTAAAGTAAGCGATGGGATAGAAAAGTGAGGAATTTCAATTTACATACAGCCACATGCGCAACAACAGCAAACAACAATTTAATGCAATGTTTTGCTTTAAAAAATAACTAATTTTTTATATCAATTCGATACGGATAGAATTGTATATTAATCTGTAACTAAAAAAATTCTGTTTATTTATAGTTAACTTATTGGATAGCAGCGACTTTTGCCTTGTTTTTTTGATTATCTGTGTTTGTTTATTTCTGCAAATTGTAATTAGGCTAGTTTAGCATATTTCTACTGACCTTGTGTATTAGATTTTAAGCATAAAACCGACAACAACAACAGCAACAACAACAGAAACTGCAACCATCTCCTCCTCCCCTTGATGAACAATGTTACTGACTTCATTATTATTATTAGCAAGTTTACTATTATTATTATTATATGAACATTAATACTAAAAGTGTGTATTTAATTTTGTATTGTTTAATTGATTTGTATTCGTTTTAAGTTTGTATGTTTTGTCATTTCGTCTAGAGTTGCGTGTTTTTTATTATGATTTTTAAATAAATTTTAAACTAATTACAAAATATGCCAATCTATTTTGATTTTTATTTCGTATTATCAGTTGCCAGCTTAGCTACAGTTTCTCTTGACGTATTGGGACCAACCAAGAAGCATACAAAATTGATCCGTTCCTGTTCGTAATATTGTCAAAAACAAAATGGTTAAAATTAATAATTAACAATAAAACTATTCAAAAATGAAGTAAAAGCTTGGCAATAATACAAATAGTTGACAAAGTAATTAAAGGATGTACTTAATAGTTGTTTGACACGATTTTCACAAGGTTTTGGCCTGTTCTGAGTTCCGCCTTAAAAACGATACCACAAAATGAACTATAGCATACTTTTTGGACCAAAGTGTAAGCGGAAGACATTCTTGGATATGCCTAAAAGTATGCTCTAAATATTAATGTATCATTGAGGCCTGACAAACGAATGCATATATGGTACTTATATAAAACTTAATGTAAAACAGGGCGTGTCAGCGACCGTCTCAAATCAAAATTACCAATGACGATACTTTAACCATAATCTTACAAAATACAGAAACTGATGTAGCGCATCAAGAAACCGAAACAGCAGGCAGCAGAGAAACAAATAACCTTATTAATTAATGAATTTTCCACCTCAGCGAAATAACAACAATTTTATATATATTATATACATAAAATATAATAGTAGCGGCATATACAATATATATATATATATATATGTATACATTATATATATACATACATCTAAAATATATGTGTGTGTCCATTCCGTTAAACAGCTTAAATGAAAGCTATGTAAAAAGTGGGCGCTTTTTGTGGCGAAAACGTTTACCGGAATTGTGGCAATAATAAAATAAAAGAAATGAAGAAGTCAAATATCAGGAAACCAATTAAACAGTAAAGCAACAAATAAACATGATTTACAAGCATTTAACAAACAAAAATAATGAATAATAAATATTTAGCAAACATACATACATATATATAAAAAAAAAATATACGTAAACCATATTTAACAAATTAACATAAATAATATATATAGAAGAAAACTGAAAAACGCTGAAAGAGAATAAATAAATAAATGAAAACACAATAAGAACCATAGCAATTTAATTGGATTTTCAAATGTGCTATTAGCGTAGTTTAATATTAACATATAAAAAAAGATACATAATGGCGCATAAATGATTTTTATACGTATACAAATGTATTATACTATATTCAACATTATATACAGAGTCGAAGGGCTTACGGAAAAAAGCAACAACAACAACATTGTATAAACTATAATTAGAATAGCCCCAAGCAACAAGAATCAGTTGTAGCAAATGGAATATTATTTGGCGCTATTTAAATGTAATGTAAAATGCATATAAAACAAAATAGTTAAATTTACATAATAATATAAATCTATAATAATAAATACAAATAAAAGCAAAAATAAGAAAGTATTTAACTGAAATATAAGTAAACGCAACTAATTAATAATGACATTAAACAACAGGCACACGCATATTACAAATAATGGTATTATTATGTATATTTAAAAAATATTTATTGCATATTAATATTATTATTTTAAACTTAAAGGTTTAATAAAAAAAAAAACACTACAAACTAAACCTGTCTTGTCTCATTAATTTCTTATCATAAGTTAAACAAAAAGAATGCAGCACATGAAATCCTGATGCTTAAGACATAGTTATCATCATGCAAAGTAGAAACATATATTGTAAAGGTAAGGGTACTGGGAAGTCGAGCACGCCCGACTCCATCTGCTTTTCAAGTGTCTGTGCAATGACACTTAATGAACAATGAAAAAACACGATCAGTTTCGTTTTTATTGGTTTTTTTTTTTTTATTGACTTTAATTGTTTTCTGTATTCATTCAAATATCTTATAAAAAAGTACAGTTTGGTTCGTTTATCTCTATGTAACTATTGTGTGTATATTGTTATCCATTTGTTTATCAAGTGTTCCCGGTGAAAATATCGTATGTCCTCGTATTCCTAAGGGTCTATTCTATTAATCTATTTATTTTTGTAAAGCGGTAACAGCTGAAATTGGGGACGTGCATATCGAGTTACAATAGATATAGATACATATGGATAATATTGTTATAGAATTTAGCTGACTTGTGGATTTAGCCATTATGGATTGTTGGTTAACTGCATATGGTTGAGTTCTGACTATATTTGATTTCTTCTTTGAATCTGAGGTCTTTACTCGTAACAAATTCAATTGTTTTCCTAGTTTGTTTAGTTGTAGCTTTGCGTATTGTAAATGAGTGTATAATTTGTATATAATTAGTTATATATCTAACTCATCTCTCGTTTAAATGGGTTTGTATGTATGTGTATATTTTATGTTATATTTATGTATATAATTGTTTTACAATAAAGCCTGAGGCACATATATATGATTTATGTTTTTGTTTAACATATTTTTTTCTCTTTGTTCTGTTGTTATGTGTGTATAAGTGTGTTTGTGTGTGTATACATTTTACTTTGTTTTACAAACAAATTAACATTAATTTGTATCGGGGAGGTTTAATTTGTAATTTACTTAAATGAAATGCTGACGTCTATGTTGTTGACTTTGTTGAAAGTCGTAGAAACCTAAAGGATAGTTGAATAAACTGCATAAGTTGTGGGACATCATTAATTAGCAATAAATGTAAAAGTAAGTTATCGATAATAGAACGTGGTACATTAATAATTAAACCTAGAGAATTACACACAATAAAAGATAGCCCTTATCGTGCATTATCTATCATTAAACAAAACACTTTCAATAACAAACAAACACTTAATTCTAATTAAAGACCATCGAATATGGTTTAGTGATAGGGGTAGAAAAATATAACAAATTAATTGAATAAACAAGTTAAAAATAACAGAGTAGAGAAATACATATATAGATAAGATGATTAATAAAATCGAAAGATACGTTCACAATTTGGATTTGATAACAGAATTCTACGGATTTACGTTACACGTTACGTCACACACAATTTTAAGCACTTAGACTTGAACTTGATAATTGTTACAGTTGTTAAAGAACAAGTTGCATGCTATTTTGTTCAGGCCCTCACAACAGTTTTTTTTTCTTTCTTTTGTACCTTAGAACTATCATGTATAGTTTTGGGATCGTAAAACAATCTTGTGTCCCCAAACGGGGGACCATTTAAAATGTTACATTCCATTATATATTTTATATGTTTATGTGTATATATAAATGTTTTTAAAACCGCTGCACGTTCAATTCATTCAGACTTTAAGTTCGTTTCATTTGTAAGGTTCTTTAACTATATCTTTTTTGTTGTTTTGTTTTTTTTTTCAGCTTTGTTTTCATTTCAAATCGAGGGTCAACAGTAAAAACTAGCAAATAGAGAAAGTGGCAAAACATTTTGCAGTTTTCTCTTCTTTTCTTTCATGCTTAATAACAATATGAAGTATACACGGTATCGGCATACATAATTTCAAATACTACATAGATGCACAGATATATGCACTCGTAAATAACAAGGGCCTGAGGGATACTTGGTTGAGGCTGGTATCAAGGACATGCAAAAAAGCACTGACAATTAACTGCGTTCTTTTTGGACATTGTTGAAACCAATTGGAGCTTAGATTTAGTTTAGTTTAGAGTAAACAAAGAGAGGAAGATAGGAGCATTGCGAAGAGAAAGCTCGTAATAGGACACAACTAGAAGATACTATTTAGAACAGATGAACACAACAACACAGATGACAGACAGACGACATTTACAGCTTGTTCACATGCTGCAGTAGACATTCCCCCTGATCTTGAGCTTTCTCTTCATGCAAATCCTACAAATTATCAAGTATATCGACGGCACCAATCATGGCCTCCACATCGCTGCTATTGGGTGGGCCATCATCAATCAGCGTGTCGCTGCTGAGAGTCAAGACAGCATCTGCCGTGTTGCCAACTCCAAATGCCGCAACGGCCGGAGACGACAGACTATCGATGGTGTTGCCATTGATCAGAAAGTCGCGATGCAGCTCGACGGGACTGTAACGGAAGCAGGGCGTCGTTATGGGTGTCGTGGGCATCGATTTCGATATGTCCAGTGCTGTGCGGGAATTATACGATTGCCCGCCATAGGCCACATTGCTGGCAGCCCAATTGAAGGCCGGCGAAATGTTGAAAAAGCCGCTGGCGGCATTACAACTACCATTGGTGGTATTCAGGTTGCTGTTGCAACTCTGCTGCTGCGCCTGCTGATGCGGCAGCGGTGTGGAGGGCACGGAGCGGGACACAATACCACCGGCACTGCCAGCACTACTGTAGCCGCTCGAGGAGCCAGCCGATGAGCTGCATGTCGTCGTCGTCTGTATACCCGTGAACTTGCTGCTGAAGCTGGGCGAGATGAGCGCACTCACGTCAACATCATCATAGAGCAGACTCGTCGAGACGTCGACATCTCCGCCGCCCAGCTTTAATGCCGCAACAGACTGCTGACTGTTGCTGTTCTCCGAGAAGAGTGCATCGCTCACCAGGCCAGTGTTAATTGTCTGACTCAGTTGGCGATTGTAGCCCGTTGAAGGAGAGTGATTGCTGCTGCGTTGCAGCTGTGACAATGGTACCGATTGCGAACGTTGCGTCTCATTTAGTTCCATGTTGGCACCGCTCAGCGCCAGACTCGTTTCCAAGTCCATAGAGTTTTGATTAACCAGCAGCTCGACGTTGTTGTTAATGATGCTGCTGCTGCAGTTGTTGTTGTTGCTGTTGCTCTCGCTGAACTGGTTGCTGTTGCCGTTAAATGACCAATTCGCGCCCATACACTGCTGCAACAGGGAGGGGCTGGGCGGCGCCGAGGCGGAACTACTGCTCGGATAACTGTAGACATAGCTCCGCCTGCGTCTGTGCGCTCCAATCATGGGATCCCCGTTCCCGTTGTTATCAAAATCCAACGATTGCTGCTTGGTTAGCAAACTCGTACGTTGGCGCATTCGTGTTAATCCCGGACTGGCAAAACAATTTTGTGTAGACGGTTGTCCAGTTGTTGTTGTTGTTGTGTTTGTTGGTGCTGCTGTTATTGCTGCAGTTGTGTTGTTGTTGTTGTTGTTGCTGTTGGTGTTTGGGGAAATTGGCAAAAAAATGCAGTTCTTATTGCTGCCATTGCTGGAAGCATTTGTTAAACTGATTTTGCGTTTGTTGCTGTTGTGGTTATTGTTATTATTATTGCTGCTGCTGCTGATGTTATTATTATTATTGCTGCTGTTGTTCACTCGCAGCTGATGCTGCTGTTGTTGTTGTTGTTGATGCTTTCGTGACATTAAAGCCAGAGACGCTGAGGCAGAACCCACAACATTTGCTGCCGCTGTTGCAACAGTTGCCGTTGGCAGTGGCATTGATCGACGCATCTGCTGCAGCTGTTGTTGTTGCTGCTGCTGCTGCAACTGCAGTTGTTGCTGCTGTTGCGGTTGCATCGTTGTTGCTGTTGCCGTTGCTGTGGCCGTGGCTGATCTTGCAGTTGCCACTGCCGTTGCCATTGCACCTGTTGTTGTTGCAGTAGCTGACGCAGCTTGTGGATTTCTGTGTTGTTCTGCTTGAGCATCTAAGGAATTCAGTTGTTTTTCCTCAGCGTCTCCTATCTGAAAATATTGAAGCAGCTCTGTATCCGGCTCCTCGGAGTTCTCCTCCTCATCGTCGCCGGGCAGAAAATAATCGTCCAGCTCATGTTTATCCATATTGCATATGCTAATGACTCGCTCCCGCGGCAGTCCCAAATTCTCCGGTAATCCCGAATCCTCTGCGGCCGCCAGAGCTGCCGCATTCTCGGCCATAATTCGCTTTGCCCGCAGCAACGTCATGTTGCGGGAGGCAACCTTCGGTGTGCTGCTGTTCGCATCCATACTGCTAGACGGACTCACCGAGCTCTGATGATTCAACTGGGCAGGCGGGCCCATTGACAGCGGCGTTAGGGTTACGGGCGAGTTGCCCGGTGGCGGCTGTGTGGGCGGCGGAGGTGTGGCCGCCGTTGTGGTAATCACTGGAGGTATAAGCATGTTGCTGGTGCTGCCACTGCTCGGCGAATTGGCCCAAAAGCCTTTGGTCTGCTGTGCCTTTAACACTTTCTTGCAGAATATGTTTGTCGTATTGTACTCCTCCGCTTCGTCCTTGATGATCAGTCCGCCGGGCGACAATGGCTGCTGTGCCGACGCCTGTTCCGCCTGCAGTTCCATTAGCTTGGGCGTCAGATTACGCACGGCATTGCTGCGCGGTTCCGTGGCCAGATTCATGGGCAGCATTTGCTGCTGAGCTGCCAGATAGCTGTTGGGCGAGTCTATAATCTCCTGCTTGATCTTCAATAACTGTTCCGTCTTGTGGTCATCGCTGGCTGCTTCCTGACTGCTGCCAGCGTCTTGCGAGGCATTTGGTTGATTGCAGCTTGACTCAGAGGATGTGGAACCTTTGCGTTTCTTTTTGCGTCGTTTCTTCAGCGGTCCCATGTCCTGTTAAGAGTGCAGCATAAATGATTAACAATCTCTCGGACTGACAACTTACTTGCAACACTTACCGCAAGCAGACGCTTCTCTTTGGGCTCCCTGGGTGTGTATTTCTTGGCTGTTAATCCGCCAGTAATTGTTGCATTGTTGCTTTTGATGCGTGTGGCAAGTTCCGTCACGCTGTCCAGCTTCGTGTTGAGCAGCTTTTCCGCCCAATTGCGTACCACATCCCAGGAACCGTCGTTATCTACAGACGCACCAATGCTGCCGGCAACGCTGGGCGATCTGTTTAACAGGGTGGGAGTGGCTTCATTCGTCTCTGTCTCACTCAGCGGCTCCTCCTTGCACAGTTGCGGCAACTGCGGTGGTGTTAGCTTCGTTGTCTTCCGCATGGCTGCGTAGCAATAACGAGAATTGCCACGCGTGCCCAATCGACGTGGTCGGACTCCGGGAAACACTTGCTTCATCACCTTGCCAAAGTCGGCCGTGGACAAAGGTTTAATGCTCAGGCGTTCGCAGTAGGCGCTGCAATAAAACAAAAGGAACACAGTTCAATCCATCTAAAGGGTTATCCACAAATGTTTTAGCTTACATATAATCATTGTAAACGTCCTGCTTTGGTATGGAAACCTGAGCATCGTGCTCTAGATGCGAACGCACCCAGTTGATGGTATGATTTATTTCGGAGCGCGTGCCCAGCGGATTCTGTGGTTGACGCAGTGGGTCCGTGTCCGCACTCTCGCCGGGCAAACGCAAATACAGAAAGAGTTTCTCAATTGGCTTCAAGCCCGACACACTCTCCAGAATCTGGGCAATCTGCAGCTTGGCAGTGTCGCTAATAAGGAAAGCGAAGTTTAATCTTAGTCAGGGTACGATTGATCTCTAGTGTATACTTACTCCAGACTCGTTTCGATGACCTGTTGAACTCGTCGCATTCTCTCCTCATCGCTGGACAGCGCGTTCATAACATTTTCCGCAATTGCAGAGTTTATTGCGCCGCTGGGTGCAGCGGGTGGCGCCACAACTGTGCCAGCTTCACTGGGATGATTGTGGCCAGGATGTGCGGGTTGTGGATGTCTCGGCACTGTGGATGCTCCGGGCGAAGAGGCATTCATCGCGTGCATTATCTTGCCCAGTTCCAATTGCTGGGCATTGCTGAAGTTGAAGGCATTAACAAACGCCAGTCCGGGATTTCCGGTAGCTGCAGCAAATGGATTGGGCGTGAGCACAGATGTGGTTCCACCAGCCGCAGAGCCGGGAAACACTGGCGGCATAAATCCACCACTGGGAGCAGGTACATTTGTGGTTGTGGGCGACACCTGGGACTGGGAGTGTGGCTCAATTGGTGCAATCGTCAGCGGTGACGATTTAGCCGGATGCATGTGTACAGCCGGAGCCTGAAAGCGTCCCGAAGTGTATGTGGGAATGTCCGGAATCGGAATTGGACCCGGAACGGGAACTCCACTAAGGCCATATGGACTAGTGGCAACAACTGTTGCTGTTGCTTCGTATATGGAATTGGAGCTGGGATTGGGTTGCTGATGCTTTTGTAGTGACGTCGTTGTTGCTGCCGCCGCTGCTGATTTCGTCGTCCACTGCGCACCACTAAGCTGGCCATGCTTTTCGGACATGTTAGGCGCTGGGCTGGCTTACAACACACAAGCCACCAGCAACCTCGGTGTGTGTTGCTCCTGCACACACTTTGACTCTGAACAACACTTTGATTTTATTAGTTTTGTTTAATTTCTCGTTGTTATTATTGCCGATGCTTGCGAGTTCTGAGCGGTCAATAAGCTTACGCACTAAGTGTACGCTGACGCGTGCTTTAGGAGATGAAGATTGCGAAGTCGATAACTGGCGCGACGGACATTTTGGCGACGACGGAAGATACGGATGTGAACAATGCAAGATAATAAACCATTTTCGCTGCGTCTACTGCGTTTGTTAAGCGAGTGTACAGCGCGTGCACGCCTTCGACGCCACGGTGCTAATTATATTGAAACTGTTGTAATTCCTACGCTCAGCCTATTTTCTAATAAGATAATTACAAAATATATTGGAATAATCCATTTTTCGCGGAGATAAGAGGTCCGTTCCTTCTGCGTCTCGAAAAATACACACGGTGTGTGACCAAATTCCGCAACTGTTTAATATGCCAAAAAATACAATGCTAACTGAATTGTAAACACTGTGTTGCATTTCGATATATATTGCCGGGCTATGTACGCTGCTCATTTATGTTAATACGATATTACAAGTTTAATGCAATTGAATGAAGGAAATAATTCGTTTACCTTGAAAATATATAATTAATTGTATTATTCACATTCTCTTAAATGATAAAAGTTAATTGATGCAACGGTGCCAATCTAGTTTTGGTATTTATTTGTATGCGATGAATGCGATGTCTTCCAGATGGTATTTTTTTGAGGTACGCATACTGATTCAGCTAAATAATAAAAAAAATATATATTCATTTACTGTATAGTTACAACAAATAATGCATTTTATGTTGTTATTATTTGATGATAAACTGACCTTTAACTAATTGTTATCTAATTTTGACAATACTCTATGATATCGATAACGAAATCTATGTAGTTATCGCTACTCAGAAAAAATGGCGATTTATTAAGACGACAGACGCTTTTCCTTTACACAACACAGCCACAATTTTAACACTAAAATACTGTTCTAGACAGAAATTAAACAAAAGATGCGCGGAGAACTTGGACCAAATATTTGTCGCGTCTGCTTGGAGCCCAGTCTGCGATTACAACGGATTGACGAATCACGTGAGGAAGGCGAGGAGACTCCAAATGAAATGCTTATACAGCTGCTGGGCGTTTCATTCAGTAAGGTGCGTATTAACGAGTTTTTTCGAAATTGAATATTACAATTTGTATATTCGTCAGTTAAATGGAAAAGATCAGATTCCCGATGGCATTTGCAAGCCATGCAAGGTGGAGCTGAACATGGCGTTTCAGTTTCGAGAGAAGGCGTTGCGCAAACAGGCTGAAATCGAGCAATATTGCCGTGATTTGGGAATGCTAGATGAGACCGAAGATTACCTGGTCAAGGAAGAATTGGGATCACAGCAGCAGCAGGTTGAGGATGACGAAATGAATGAGTTTGTGATGAACGACGCAGCGTGTGATGGTGACGGTGACGCAGACGGTGATGTTTCTCAACACGATGAGTTCTTGGATGTTGATGCCACGCAAGATCATCAGGAAGTCATTGGCGATGATATTGAGTACTTGGATGATAACTACACCATTGAAATGAGTCCCGAACATGATGATGTCGAGCTAGAAACTAAATATGATATCACAGAAGCTTCCGCCGACATTAAACTCCGTCGTGGTCGCACACGTCTATGCATGACTACATTAAAAACCGAGCGTGACGAAATGCAGCAGAGCTTTGATCTAACAGCTGCAGTTGCTGACACGAAACCTCGACGTGGCCGGGTACGTCCAGGTCTCAATACTGTGCGTACCTCGGATGGCACAGAGAAGGGTGGCTACGTTTGTGATGTATGTGGCAATTTCTATGAGAAACGAGGACGAATGATGGAACACCGTCGTCGTCACGATGCCGTATGTCAATATCAGTGCGAGTAAGTGTCAGACCCCAAATAATAGATCATCGACCTGTAATTTACGAACATTCCTCGCTACAGACTCTGCGATGCCAAGTTCCATGTGCGCGAACAGTTGCGCAAACACATGTATTCCCATACGGGCAGCAAACCCTTTAAGTGCAGCTTCTGCAGTCGCCAGTTCTTCTACGAGAGCGTTTTAAAGTCGCACGAAAAGTAAGTATCCACAGCTGGTTTTTTGATCTCATCAATTTCTGACCAAGCTTTCTCCTAATGACAGCGTGCATCGCGGTATCAAGCCGTATGTGTGCAAGGTTTGTGACAAGGCCTTCGCCTACGCACACTCGCTGACTAAACACGAGCTGATTCACTCGGATATCAAGCTTTACAGATGTGAGTACTGCCAAAAGGATTTCCGACTTCTACATCACATGCGCCAGCACGAGGAGACCAAGTGTCATCAAAATGCTGTGATGCTAGCTGAAACCTTAAAATATGATCGCGGGGATCAGGAAGTCGAGCTGCTGGCTCGATAAGCTTCGCTTATCCCAGCAACCTATGTTCTCATAGTTAAATTGTACATTATTGTACATCACATTATCCAAGCTGTACTCTTAAGCAATAGGTCTTAATATTAATCAAACTTAAATATACATAAATATTTCTAAAATTTACATGGTGTTCTTCTTAATTTTATACACAGACTGTTGTCAAAAAATGTTAATTGTATACTAACAAGATGTTTAGTAATTAGTGTCAACAAAATATACGCATAAAAGATGCTATTCGATGGTGTTTATAATTTCAAAGAAAGTGGGGATTTGAAATATATATGCATTAATCATTCAGTATTCTACATCTGTAAATTTGAATTTAAGAGGTATGTTTGGCACAATTATAAATTGACTCCTAAAGGGCTTCTTCGAGTCGTGATTGAATTCGATATAAAAGTTCCTAATAAATCGTGCGATGCCCAATTCCAGTTCCATTTCAACAATTCGTTTGCCAATGCACATGCGTGGACCAAAACCAAAGGGTAAGTAGACAAATGGATTGCTAGCTTTAAGGGAGTTTGGGCAGTTGGAATCTTCGGTTTCCTCTTTGGTCCGGCGTAGCCAACGCTCTGGCAAAAATTCCTTGCTTCGGGGAAAGTGCTGATCATCCATGTGGAGGATTTGGGAATGCATTATGACTGCCGTTTCTTTCGGGATTTGATAACCGTTTAGCACAATGTCCGACTTGGTGATTCGGGTATTTCCCGGAATTAGTGGATAAATACGTAGCGATTCCTTGATGCAGGCTCGCAAATAGGGCATATTTTTCATAGAAACTTCTGTGAAATCGGAATCCTTGTCGGGTAAAATTCGAAGTATCTCCTCACGCAACTTCGCTTGCTTTTCGGGATTTTTAGCAAGACACAGAAGACAACCAGTAAAAGTGCTCGTTGTCTGTGAAAGAAATATATTAAGTATATCAACACTCCCTGAACTGAACTTTCAATGAAAGCATTCTTACCGTATCCACGCCAGCCATCAGCATATCCATTGCCATGACAGTGGCGACCTTTCTGTCGATTTTCAACAGTTTTTCCAGCACACTCTGCTCGTGATCTGGTTTGTTTGATGACTCACTTTCCAAACGATAAAGAGCTTCCTTAACATAGCCATCGCTTACTTCCTGGATGTGGTCTAAGGTAATCATTGCCTTTTTGAAAAGTGGCGAGGGCAGATAACGCCAAACAGTTGGTTTAAGTTCAATTTTGGCTGCTAAAGCAAAGAATTGATTGATATTGTCGAAGAGTTCCTTCGCCTGGGAATCACTGCGTCTCGATTTTATCATTCCCAATTGCTTATCTAAGGCTACCACTGAAACAGATTCCAGAGTCCACCGACTGATTTCCTCCTCAAAATTATCAGTCACTTCAAATGTGCTGCTATCCCGTATTTTTCGAACTCTAATATATGATGTACAAAGGGGTTGGGAATCTACATTGAAATTAATATGCAATTGCAGTTAGCTTACCGCTCAATAAACTCTTTGTTAACATCTGACATCTTTTGATAATATAGTCGTATAATTCTTGGCTGCATCATGACGGGATTAACAGTAGATCGAAACTTGGACCACTTCTTTCCGTCTCTGTAAAAGAAGATCGGTTTTTAAGTTTTCTGGCGTATTTTAACTTATTTCTTACGTGGATATAATGCCCTCAATGTCCTGGTAGAAGTCTTTACGTAACTGGCTTCGATGATAGTCCATTATTGATTTGCCCTGTCTCTCTGGATAGGGGCCTTCAACTCGAAACACTCGCTCGAAGTGAACTGGATCGTTAGAAACAAGGAACTCCGCCTTGCCCATGATACCTGGTAGTCTATAGAGAGGGCCGTGACGTCGATGCAGATCGATCATAATCTCGGGAAATTCCTTTTTGTGGTACCTTCCGCAAGGCAGCATATGACAGAAAAACTGAGCAGTCCCAACTTTGGGTATCTGATTGAAGGGTCGTGCTTGTTCCCATTCCGAAGACTTTTCTATGTCGATTTCTGATGCATTTATTGCGAGACTCGCTGCACATATTTGATTCCGCTGTTCAATAAACAAACGAAGGTGTATTGCCCTTTAAAGTAGAAAAACTTTTACTATAAAAGCACATCTTACCCGTTTTATTTGTATAGTTCGCTTTGCGTGTTGTACGAACATTGTGCATCAATGTTTCATGGAAAACTGAATCTAGGGTTGATCATCATCAGAGTTTACATGATTTTCTTACAAGCTATTTTAAGAGAGAGCGGGGAAAACTGTTAGCGATAAAATGAGAGAAAGAGCGGCAGAGAGATATCCATTGTTGTTTGTTGTTATCATGGTTTACAAGAGTTCCAAAAATTCGTCGCACTCTCAATTCAAAACAAGAAAGAAGAGAAAATAACAAATAACCATTTCTGCTTAGTTTCCTTCTTATCTTATCTTAAAAGCTGAACCACATTTTGAAAGTAACATAATGATTAGCAAAAAAAGATACAGACTTAGTGCTAAGTGGTCAACAATAATAATCATTTATCAACAACATTTATAATTTTTTCAATACATGCAAGCACCAAGCAATCGTCTAATCATAAAAATATATTTATCAAAATGTTAATAAGACCAAATGAGAAGGATTTTTTCTGTAAATTTCTTTGCTTTGAGTTTAAAAAACGTGTAGACACTATGGATTCTTCAGTTATATATTTTTTTACAGAATATAAGTATATTAGATATAAGTATATTAACAATTTTTGGATAGTATTCTATCGCAGAAATATAGTCGATATAGTGAAAGATAACAATAGTCGATCAATCAGTTTTCTACGTCTGTGAATTTGAATTTCAGAGGAACATTAGGTACATTAACTAACAGACTTTTGAATGGTTTCTCCGTCGAGTAATTGAACTCGACATGGTAGTTCCGAATGAGTCGAGCAATTCCCAATTCCAATTCCATTTCCACAATCCGTTTGCCAATGCACATGCGTGGACCAAAGCCAAAGGGCAAGTAGACAAATGGATTGCTAGCTTTAAGCGAGTTTGGGCACTTGGAATCTGCGGCTTCTTCTTTGGTCTGGCGTAGCCAACGCTCAGGAAGAAATTCCTTGCTCCTATGATAATGTTCTTCTTTAAACTGCATACCATGGGACAATAACATAACTCGTGTTTCTTTCGGAATCTGATAACCATCCAGCACAATATCCGATTTGGTTGTTCGGCCATTTCCAAAGGCCAAGGGATAAACACGTAGCGATTCCTTTATAAAGGCTCGCAAGTAAGGCACATTCTTCATGGAGTCTTCTGTGAAGTCGGAGTCCTTATAAGGTAAAATACGAAGAACTTCCTCACGCAGCTTCGCTTGCTTTTCAGGATTCTTGGCAAGACACAAGAGGCAGCCAGTAAATGTGGTCGTTGTCTGAAAAGGAATTACATTAAGTATATGAGCATTCGCAGGAGTGAACATGCATAATGCAAGGATTCTTACCGTATCCACGCCAGCCATCAACATATCCATTGCCATGACTGTGGCGACCTTTTTGTCAATTTTCAATAGTTTTTCCAGCACACTTTGCTCGTGCTCTGGTTTGTTTGATGGCTCCCGTTCCAAACGCTCAAGAGCTTCATTAACATAGCCAATGGTTACATCTTGGATATTGTCTAAGACTTTCATGGCTTTCTTAAAAAATGGTGTGGGTATAAAACGCCAAAGTGACGGCTTTAGTTCAAGATCAGCTGCTAATATAATGAGTTCGCTAAGACTGTCAAAGAGTTTCTTCGCTTGAGGATTATTGCGATTTGCATTGATCAGCCCCAATTGCTTATCTAAGGCAACCACAGAAACGGATTCCAAGGTCCACCGATTGATTTCCTCCTCGAAATTATCGGGTACTTCAAATGTGCTGCTATCGCGAATATCTCGAATCCTTATAAAGGGATAATCAGGACTTAGCAATCATCACTCATACTAAACAATGTAGTTTACTTACCGTTGAATGAATTCCTTGTTAACATTTGACATCTTTTGGTAATAAAGACGTACAGTTTTGGGCTGCATCATGACGGGATTGACAGTGGAACGAAACTTGGACCATACCTCTGCTTGTCTGTAAAATACATCAAGTTTATAATCTTCTCCGATATATTGTCATGTTCTTACGTACGTAGATATCAGGCCTTCATTGCCCTGGTAAAATTCCTTTCGAAATTTGTTCCGATGATAGTCCAATATTTCCATGCCGCCTCTCACTGGCCAAGGGCCTTCAGCTCGAAACACTCGCTCGAAATGAACTGGATCAGTCGAAATAAGGATATCCGCCTTGCCCATGCCAGCTGCCAATCTATACAGTGAACCGTTACGCCTACTGAGATCTAACATAATATCTGGTAAATCCATTTTGTGATATCTTCCGCCAGGCAGCATATGACGTACAAAATGTGCCATCCCCACCCTGGGTAACTGATTGTAGGATCGGGCCTGATCCCATTCCGCCGACTTTACACCGGATGCCTCGAGTTCCGATACATTAACACTCGCAGCATTTGTTTGTTGCCGCTAAATAATTTTATTGACCTGATTAATAGTTCAACTTTTATAGGGTATATAGTATATACCCTATATATATACTATAATATCGAACCTGTTGTATTGATATAACGCGTATCAGAGGTCGAAACTTTGCGTGGTGTGCTAACATTTTGTGGCCGTGCTTGATTTGGAACTGAGCGCAAAGTTTATCAACTGCAAAGTATATATGGTCTTTTTGCAAGTTATTTTGGTAACAACTGAGAGAAAAATTCATAAGAGAGACAAAGAGAGTGAGATTTATTATTGTTAGGTTCACAAAAGCTCAAAAAACTTGTCGAATTGATAATAAGCAAATTATTTTTGTTTTCGTCATGCCGAAAATCTAATACTCTGGCAGATTGAATACTTTTGCAGATATTAATGCATACATATTTTGTGTCAAAATTGTAATACTTTATACTTTTATAAATCAAGTATGTAAAACCACTTCATACATAATCACATTGAAGGCTGACACTAAAAGGTGCACTATCTCCGCACACTTTCTTATCTTAGCTTTAAATACAATTTAAAAGCAAGAGTAATTATACTACGATTAGCAATTTTAGTGATAAGTGAGTTTTATATAGTATAGTTGAAAAGCCGCTCTTTCAGAACGTCCGTAAATTTAAATTTCAGTGGTACGTTACAATTCAACTGGTTGATTCATCATTATTTATAAAATATTAATGCTAAGCCGTATCTTTGATATAGGAAGTCAACTCTTTCGATCTTTGAATAATTTGACTGTTAATACATATAATAATATGAAATTGTATTACCAGATATTGCATTGTATATTAATCAGCAATCGTTTATACGAGCTCTATTGCTCTCGAAAATTCAAAATATTTAAATTTTAATAGAAATTAAATGAATACTCAATGACGCTCAAAGTTATTTTTAATATAAACACATAAAAAAGGTAAAAAATTAAGAGACTTTCGCAGTTTTTATTTATTTGCATATTGATAGATATACAATATTGTAAGTGTACGTATGGATATTTAAACAAACACCAATGTTTTTCCTTTACAAACCGAATTATACTTTTAAATAGTTCTCAACGGTTGTTGCGTATAATAATAAGTAATGTATGTATAAGTATAAATAGATGCATAGAGTATTAACTAACAATTAAGAATAAACTATAATTAATTAAAGTTTCACTGTTGACAGAGTTGTTTTTTACAAGACAATTTCCGCGCGTTGTTCGAATTTGGCACGCTGGGGCAAAGAAGTGTACAAATTAATGGATATTATCGTATCGTCGTATTTATGTCGCTTTTGGGGTGAATCATTTAAGATAGATATAATCTTTCGACGTATATAATATGTACCTAGATATGGGACTCTGACATGCGAGTCCAACATAAGTATACTAAACTAATCAAAGGACTAAGAACATATGATAAACTTGTATAATAAATATTATTAGCTTTGCTGATAATTGCGTTATATTAACTTGGTCTATTCATGGGACGTCTGCTGTTGCTGATAGCTGCACACAATTTTGGCCGCATCGTTCATCATCTTGGCCGTGGAGCGCACCAGGAACATGAGATGACACTCATCGTAGACGGTCAGCTCGACCCGTGTGCGCACCAGGCCATGTAGCACTGTGGCTCGTTCCAGATCCAGCCAACGTTGCAGTGCCAGCTCTCGTTCCTTTGTTGCGCCGGTTAGTGCCACATCCGAGGGACCCCAGAGCACAAATTCCAGCACCGCCTTGGCCTTGGACAAAGATTCGGCGCGTTCCTGTTGGAGAATGTCGGCTAGAATGGGAGTGATTTTCGTGGCAGGCAGCATGTCGGTTAGTGCGCCGTGGGCGCACTTGCAGAGCGTTCCCATGGGCTCCTCATCATCGTTGTTGTTGCTGCAAGACGGAGCCAGGTTAGAAAAGTAATTACATATGCATATGAACGGTCGCTTGACATACCCTTGCAGCACACAGAGACGCGCCTGTGCGTCCTTGTTATCCATGTCCTTGGACAGCACCACATTGGACAAACTGAGCGGCGTCTCTTCAATGGCCTTGGCCTGCAGATTCTTCATGCCATTGACCAGCTGCAGCATTATGAATGCCACCTCTCGGGTCATGACATCATCAAAGGCGGGCATGGGACTGGGCGTGGTTGTACTTTCCAGCTCGCCACCGTTGACAGCTGAACTGAGGGACGAAGTCGACTCCTCATTCAATGTGCTAAGATTTTGCACAGAAACAACATTGCGCAAAGCATTTCCACCAGTTGCATCTTTCAGGCCACTTAGATTTGGTATTGAACCACGGAAGTTGAAGTTGCTTTTGTCCAGCACCTGTGACTTTCCCTTAAGTATGGCTCCAATTGACTGCAACGTCTCCAGCTGCAGTCTCGGTAATACGGATATCGTTGCCTGCAGCAGTGTTACCTCCGTGGTGGGCATCAATGGCAGCTGGTAACTGGGAACCAGATCGCAAAACTCGGTTATCGGATTGAGTACATCGCAGACGCCGCCCGTCAATTGACTCAACTCGCCGCCCACGCCCGCCAACTGATTGCAATCAGCCGAGAGGGCCAAGGTCACAGGAGATGTGGTCCAGAGGGCGGCATGGAACGCCTTCTTTCCCACAACAAAGGCCTGGGCGCCATCCAAGATGCTAAAGTCCTCGTAGCGCAAATTAATGGCATTGGCCAACGGTCTCAATGCCGCGGGAACAACTGGCGTTTGTTGGAGCTGAGAAGCAGCATATCGAGATTAGTGAAAAGTGTAAGAAAAATACTAGAAGATGCTATCTCACCTGATCGAGCACCTGGGCAAGTGCTTCGTGATTGGCCACCACGACAGCTGTGTAGTTATCCTCGATGGTCTTGTGCACGACACTGCGTCCTTTGCGCATGCGCAAACGATTCGTGGCCTTGCTGCGATTCTTGTTGCCCTGAAATGGTTTAGAGAAGATTCATTTAATTTCTTTTAATCGTATTATCTTGCACCTACCATTGGCATGCCCCAGACGCTGTCATTGATATCCGTGGCCACATCCCCGCCAGCCTCGCTGCCGTAGTAACTGTACGGCGCATAGATGTCGAACTCACCCACCTCGCTGCCCGCATACGAGGCCGAGATGACGCGTGGAATGTTGGCTATATAAAAAAATAAGTTTAAATTGACAACTGGATGAGAATAAATATAAGATCCTTGACTTACCCAGGCTGTTGTTCAGGCCATAGTTGCGCACTGGGCCGTACTCGCTGCGCGTATAGCTGGCAATAGAAGCCGTGTCCGAGTAGATGTTGTTGCGTCTGCTCGTCTGGTTCAATCGTTGCCCCGCAACGTTGGTCAGGTCAAGGTTGCTGCTGCGTGTTGGTGGCATTGGTGGCGTTGAGGTTGCAGCTGTTGCTGTTGTGGTTGTCGCTTTGTTTGCGCTGCTGCTGCTCATGTCGTTGCCCATTTTGACCAGCTCATACATGTTCTCATAGTCGCGTTTATCCTTCAGATAGCTATCGATGGTGCTGTTAATCTTTCGCACCGAATCCTTCAGGCTGCTTCGCTGTCCATTGTCCGTGGCATCGTGGGCACGCTGCTCAAATATTTCCAGCTTGCTCGATATGGACATCTTCGTCTCAACCTTCTTCGGCTGCCGCTCAAAGGTGCTCGTGCGGCTGTTCATCGTGTTTGTGCCTGGCGTTGTGGTTGTCGTTGTGGTACTGCTACCCGTGGGTGGTTTACCCGCATCGTGTACCTTCGGCTGATCGGCCGTTACATTCTCACCGTTTGACGAGCAAATGGAGATAGTATCGGTAAGTATGCCCCGCTTACGGACCAGTTCCAATTGCGCTTCCCGCTCCCGCATGCTCGCCGTGCGTTCCGGCTTGCGTGGCGCTATCGAGGAGCGTATTTCACCTGCGAAGTGAGATAGAGAGATTTAGAGGTTGATTAGATTAACCAGAGAGCCCCAAACGTATTTATACCCTTTGTGCTTAAGTATGTATATCAGTTAAAAGGCCAACGTATTAATAAAATGACATACCGCAAAAAAAAAACGGTTAAGCTACAATAAAGTTATGGGAGTTAAAAGTTATTTATATAATTATCTAATATTTTCGACTAAATTGAACTTCCCTAACTCAACAATATTTAAATGAAGAATCTATGTGATTTGTGGATCTATGAAAATTTGTTTATTATTTTAGTTTCTATAGTAAAAAATCATTTTTAAATAACAGGGTGCAGGTTTTTAACAATCACTATAGAATTTAGATATTGTGGGAAAGGATCTTTCGGTAGTCTGTCAGCAATGTTGTATTTTATAGAGTTAGATAAACTAAGAGCTATTCCGAGTATTTGGGGAAACAGTTGTCTGCATAATCTGCGACACTAATTATGATTTTGACCCGAATTCATGCCTATTTACAATTGGCGGAATGGTGGCCGCATGTCTGCCGCAGCTGCGCACCCAGATGTCTAACGAATAGCATTACCACGGCAGTCGCTGATGAGCTGGCCTCCCCTTGATTTCTCCTCTCCCTCGGCTACTTCAGCAGCAGGTGTAACAAGTTCTCGCCACATTGGCCTGACCACAAAATGTCAGCTAAGAAAATGGGTCTCGACTTCAAGCTACCACTCTATTCTCGTTTCACCAGTTTTCTACTAGTGGTTCTTCGTCATCATCTTGTTGTTCTTCTTCCTCTGGCTAAGCATTCACCTGTGGTTACCTCATTGGCTTTGGGCTTTGGTTTGTTTTCATTTCGATTTTTTGTGCTGTTGTTCATCTGTAAAACCACATAGTTTAGCTGGCTCACTTAACCTACTTTACTACCGGACTACCTGGCTATGGCTATAAGAAGCGAATGATCGCTGCTTTGACTCACTGTGCCCGTTATATTGATTGAAAATGCGTAACTCGTTTTGCCTCGCTTTGGTTCTACTTTTAACATTCTTTAGGTGCACTTGGCCAGACTTGATTCAAGTGCTTTCAAGAGACCCTTAAGACCCACATTTTGAAGGTCGCAGTGAACGTGATCTGTTTGCGCTTTCTTTTTCTTGGTTTGGAATTGGATTTGAAATTGGATCACGACTTGGGTTACACACCCACAACCGCAGAGATGTTTGGAATTTTTAAGCTAGTTTATAGCATTTGGGCGTTCTATTGACACAGTTAACACACGACTTACCCAAATTGGCATAAACATTGTCCGCCTTGGATTTAATGGATCCCCCCGCACTGGGATTGCCGCTAATCTTTGCAGAATCCACGCTACTCGCACTCAGCGTTGCAGTCAGCTCGGTCTTCTGCTTACGTCGCAGCTCGGCACTCTTAGGGGGCGGTGGGCGTGCCGGCTTGTTGGCCTCATGAGCACGCTGTCCCTCGCTGGCTCGCAATGGCGGAGCTGGCGGTTTGGCGGTGACAACAGCAACGGTTTGTGCGGAAACCGTATCGTTTGTCTTGGTAATATCCTTGACCACCTCGACAGCCGTGGGGTTGATGTCAATGGGATGTATGATGACGAGGCGTGGTTTTCCCACAACGCTGCCATCGTCGCCTGTGCAGATCTCCGTGTAGACGCTGTTTTCCTTCTTGGTTAGCGGATCGTTGGATTTACTGCCTCCATTGCTGCCCATGCGTAGAAACTTCTTGATGGAGAACTTGGACTTTTGTTTTTGTGGCGGCGATGCTGTGGGCGACTTCTTGCTACCCTGCGGATCCACAAGGCCAGCGGCGGCCAGACACTCCTCGGACATGGAAAGATGACGTTGATTGCGTGGCGTCGGTTCCGGCGTCAAGGGTTGCTTCAGATTCATCACGGAGCTGGCGGACTGCAGCTGCAATTGCTTTGTAGCATTGGCACGCTGCATCACAAAGGTGTTCAGACTACGGAACTTGGGATTGATTACTGCACGCTCTCGTTTATCCTTCTCACGAATAACAGGTGCAGCAGCTGCCACGGGCGGTTTCTTGGTATATAAATTGCTGGAAGTTGTTGCTGCTGCTGGTATTGTTGGTGTTGTTATTTCTACTGCTGCCGCTTCTTTGGCAACAACTGTTTCCGCCTCCGCCTGAGTTGCCTGCTCAAACTCAACTACCAAACTGTAATCTCGTTCCGGCGTAGGAGGTGCGCTCAGTTTTGGCTCCGGCGGCGGATTCGGCGCTTTGCCCTTCTTTAGCTTTGCATCATCTTTGGCTGACTCAGATGCTGCTGCTACCGCTGCCGCAGCTGCTGCTGCTGCTGCTGCTGACGTTGCTGCTAGCAAATTCTCACTCGATTTGGAAATTGCCGTCTGCAGTTGACTGATGAATTGTTGCTCAGCGCTGCTCGGCTGTCGTTTGCTCATAAAAGTTTTGAGTGGTGTGTTATTGTTGCTGCTGTTAAGAGTGTTGCTGTTGTTGCTGCTGCTGCTGCTGACGAACGGCTTTGCTGGCAACTCGGGCTTCTTCAGACCGTGCAGAAAAGAAGGACGCGCATCGATTTTCATTGGCGGCGGCGGAGATTTTGGCAAGGCAGGGAGCTGGGGGGAAATCGCTTCCGTTGAAGTCTCCTGCTGCTGTTGTTGCTGCTGCTGTTGTTTTTGTTGCTCCAGCTTGTTGTCCGGATCGGCGCTGCCATCGGGTTCGCCATGCAGTTCGCGACTTTTGACAGCTGCCTGATTGCTAGACTGATCTCCAATCTGTATATCTTCATAATCCGAGTTGTTGGTGCTGGCACTGAGTTTCTTCTCCACCAAAGAACGTTGTTCATTGCCACCTTTAACACCACTGTTGGGCAGATTCTTATACTCGCTGCCAATGCTGATGCCGATTCCAGAGTCGGATTCGCTGCGTATCATGTTGTAGACGTTCTCCTCATCGGAGCTGCCATCGAAGCTGCTGCCCGTCGAGTCTAGAGCATCATCCGAACTGCATTTGGTGACAATCAATCCATCCGAGGTTATTTTGCTAGTCATAAAGTTGCCCTCGTGTAGATTGTAGCTGGCGGCACGTGTCTTCGAGCTTAGCAACATGTCCGTAATATATTGCGAACTGGAGTAATGTGTGCTGCTTGTTTCCGTTTGGGCGCTGGCCACGCCCACCTGTTCACTGAACTTACCATCGGGCAGATTCTCGTAGCTGAGCTGTGTTTCCACGACATCGTAATAGGCGGATACGCCGTTCTCCGTATCCGAGCAGTTGCTGTCCGTGTCGGAATATTTGTGGCACACATTAACCTTTGGTTTGGTGTGATCCTTGGTTATGGGCGCGTTCCTTGCGATTGGCTTCTTAAGGTCGAGAAATGGCTTCGGGGAGTCGCTAAGCGCGCTCAGCTCAAATTTGATTTTGCTGCTACTGTTGCTGATGCTGCTGCTGCTGTTACTTGCAACAGTTGCTGTTGTGACTACTGCAGAGTTCTCGCTCTGCTTTTGTTTCTGTTGCAATGTCTCTGAGATTTCATCTAGCAGAGATTTTTCCATGGCTCGCTCAATCGGCGGACTATCCTTGCCATCCCGGGAGCATGTTGCTGGCGTGCTCTTGACCAGCGTGGGGGTCAATATTGTTGTCACCTTCTTATTGCAACTGCTTGTGACGGTGCTCTTGATAATTGTGGCTGTTGTTGCAGACTTCGCTGTGTTCTTATTGTTGCAAGTTGATGCACTTGTTGCTGCCGCCGTTGCTGGTGTTGTTGTTGCTGTTGTCTTGGTTAACTCTGTTGTTGCCTTGGACGTTGTTGACTTTGTGGGCTGTCCAAAGGGCATCACGTTAATCGTTAGCGTCTGCTTTTTGCCCTCCTTGTCAACTTGTGGCGCCCCCAGCTTAAGTGCCGCAAATGACTTCTTAATATTGTCCTGGGCATCGCCCAGCAAATTGCCATTGTTCATATTGAAGTCCGTGTTGGCGCGCGTTATACGTTTCAACTCGACAGCTTCCTCGTCGTCTGTTTCCGTAATGGCCATGTCATCGTGCTCATTGCCAAGATTCATAAAGTCATGATCGTCATCGTCGTCATCATCATCCTCCGACCACTCACCGCCATAGCCAATGATCTCATGCAGCTGCTTGGGAAAACAAACCTTGCCCGATTTACTTGAGTTTCCCAAGCTGCTCTTGCTGAAGGTGCTGCTGCTTGTGGTCAGACGCACGCCAAATGCCTTCTTGATAATGCTCTTGGCCGGCGTCCTGTGCTTGTTGGGATAGTCAGTCTTTGTAGGCGTCTCCGCCTTCAGGGCACTTCCCAGCTTTCCTGCCGCCGAGGCAGCTGCTGCTGCTGCTGCTTTGTGCTCATCTTTGGACTTGAAACAGTTGGAGCACAAATCCTTTTTCCACGCATTCTGCGTAAAGTGCGAACAAATTGATGAAGACATTTTTGTAAGTGTCTGCTGTCTGTTGCTCTTGGGCTTATTGCTGTTGTAATGCTGGCACCTTAGTCCATATTCTGTAAAGATATTAAAAAAGAGTTATTAGCGTATAAACTTAAAAAAAAAGCTGATAAAAATAACTTTCTTTGCAACAGTTGCGCAATCGCTGACAGCAATTGTTGCCGTTGTTGCTGATGCATTGGGCAAGCCAACAATTAACTTTCACTGTGCAGCTTCTGATGCATGCCTCAACATTATTGAATGCAAATATAAGAGCGGAAACAATTCGCTGTAGTCAATTTTGGCAATTCCCCTTTCCCACCTTCCATCTGCAACAGTTGGTTGTATGTTTTGGTCATTCAATGTCTGCGCCAAACATTCATTTAACATTCATGGCAACTATCAATCAATCTTCATCTTGATAATGAAATTATTGAAATTTGCTGCTGCTGTCGACATCTTTGTGGGCTGTTGTTGTTGTTTCTGTTGTTGTTTATGGCTGCATAAAGTACATGAAGATGCGACAGGCTGGGCCTTCACAATTTTTGTCACATGGCCATCGACAAAGCTTGGTTTGAGTCGAGGTCTCCTCTTCCCAGTCACTGATTGCTGTTGGGTAATCAGTTGCATGGTTTTGTTGCTGCTGTTGTTAGTGTTGTTGCTATTGCTGCCGTTGTTAGTTAGTTTGTTTATGTTTGCGCTTTAACTTGTCGCATGTGTAAATGACTTTCTAAAATTGTCCAGGGAAGTGACTGTCCAACTGTGCTGTGTGTGTGTTGTCACTGCATCTACAATGACTGACAACAGCAATACAACAACAATTGCCTAAAACCATAGTCAAAAACCGGTTGCTTAAACAGAATTACTTATAATTATATCGCAGACTTCTTTAAGTAGTTCTTTTGCGCGTTAAAACAAAGAAATAATGCAATAATTACGCGTACAGTTCACACAATCACAATCATATCCAAAGGCGTTTCTTCTGTAACAGTTTGAAGATTACTCACAGCAATAAAGAACAAAGAGAACTTTTGAACAATGCAGCGTTATGTCTTTAAGTCATTAGCCCTCTTTAACACCAGCAACTAACTTAAGTTGGTAAGTCAATTCGGGCAACAGCCGCATCACATTGTGACGCGGCCTAATTGGGAAAGTGTTGCTGCTGACGAAAACGGCGACAAACACCCACGAATAACAACAACAACAACAATAACAATGCTGACAACAACCAGAGTTTTGTTGTCTTCTTCTTTTGCAGCTTTTGGCTCATTTATCAACGCCAACGAAAGTTGACCCATTGTTGAATGTTGGCCGCTTGCAACGTCTACCTCTCGATGCTACGCTTGATTTTTGCAGCAGCAACATCTGCTCTATTTTTTTGGGTCAGCGTTTTGGCTAAACGTTAATAAACATAAATCTTTGCTTAATGCAATCCGACCGCAAAAACAATTGGCAACAGCAGGAGGAGGGGAAAGGGGGCAATCGTACCCAATTGCATAACTGTGGCATGCAAATGTTGCCGCTGCCGTTGTTTTTTTTCCATCTTTTTTTTGCATATCGCGTTTGTTACACATAAATTTTGCTCAGGTTGTTGTTTGTTTTTCGTTAATTGTTTGCATTTTTTCTTTCACTCCATTTGCATTTGGTTGCGGCATCGATTCCCAATTTGTTTATGGCCCCAAACGAGGTTGCATTCTCATCCAATTGCTAACCAAATGGAGGCCAAATGAGGCTACAATTCACACGTTCATTCGATTCAGCTTACAAATCATAAGGGATAAGCTTCCATGACAAATGTGAAATGTGTTTGCAGAAACTGGCAACAAATTGTGGCGTTATTTGACCATAAAGAGCAGCGACATTCGAGACAGGCCAACATCTTGTTTTGCTGCGGAACTCTCGCCACAAGGAATGCCGTTTCCCTGCCCCTTCCCCCCGGCAAAAAAAAAATAGAGTGATATCAAGCCAAGTTGCTGCCGCTGTCGCAGAAATGTAACACAAATAAATCTGCATAAATTTCATGCTCCAAACAAGACGGATCTACTAGACTCAAGTCAGGACGGGTGTTAGCTCGTTAGCCGACCGATAAAGCCAAAATTGGTACTTGTATAAACTCGGTCAGCTGGGCAGCATTTAATTGATGCAGGAGAATGTTTGAAGTGTTGGTATTATTTCGGCCGAAACCCGTTCTGTGCCGTCAGCCCATTTCAATATTTTGCATTTGGCTTAAACCAATCGCTTGGCATACAAATTTGTGCCGCTTGCAGTCAGCAAAAACAGTTAACTGACCGTCTGAGAGAATCAGAGACCAAATGGGGCCAACAGGTTTAACCAACAGCATCACAGGAAAGTTCTCTTCTCTTCTTTTTTTGTTGTTGTCCGATTGCATTTTTTCTATCTCAGTCCGTGTTTGGTTTTTTGTTACCTGTTACCTGTTGGCGATTGTCAGTTTGCACTTGGCCAATACAAATGTGCAAATTGCCGCTTGGGGGCCCCATTGATGCGTGTAGAATGCATGGAATTCGTTATACATCTGTACATCTCATAAAGTACAGATAACGTAAGTAACATCGATGATGATTGAATCAAACAGCTGAGGCATACACAATCAAATCAAATGCTCCATTAGCCACTTTGACTGCTCCAATTGAGTCACAGTTCCAAGCTGCAACCTCACCCAATTCACAGCTCTACAAATTACCATGAGAGATTCCACAGAAGTCAAAAATCAAGAAGCGGACAAATAAAAGGCAGGCATAACGTGAAATGATCTGAGGAGATATTTAAATTAAAGTTCGCTGTGAGATTTGAGTTTGTTCCACATTTACATGGGAGATTTATGCGTGGCAGCGTCGACAGCATCTTCTTGGCTTCCGACGTTTCTGTTCTCCTCTTGCCCATTTCCCATTTCCATTTACTCAGATGTTTATTTATATATGTTGAACGTTATGTAAATGTCGTAGATATATACACCTGCGATATGCATGCCACAGTTCTGTCTTTCGGATTATGCAAAACACTTCCAAGCACTTTTGAAACTTATTTTTATTCCCTTAGTTATGCGTAGAGAAAAACTCTATGGATCGCTTGACTTCAACTATTTGAGTTTTATGGGCGATGACTGATCCAATATTTACGCAAATTAATATGTGAATATGAGTAAATTCCTGAGTTAAAACTGCTTATTTCGGGCTGGGTTCAGATTGCCTCAGCGGATGTTGTGGGCGCTGCTTTAAATGTCAACGTCTACATCTTAAAGAATCCATAAATGGCAGCTGGCAATTAGACGCAAAAAAGTTGTTTAGAGTCATGGAAATTGAGCTCTGACGCGATTATTCTGATTAGAACAAAATTCTCAATTAATAAATATATGTATGTTGGTTTGATTTACATTTACCGCATTTAAGCCATAAATGGCCAAATGACGTTGTCAAAGTGGAAAGTTCATGGCCACATTTGGATATTGCCACAAACTATATGATACTACTACTTCTATTTACGTATAGTATAAATTTAAACCAATTCGTTTACTTTGTGATCTTCTACTTCTAGTTCTACTCCTTCTACATCTTCATCTACTTCTGCTTCAACTTCTATTCCTACTACTACTAATAACTTTACTTCTACTGCAACTAATACTTAAACTTATACTTCAACATTAATTTCTTACGACTATCTTTGTTTAAACTCTTCCTTCTATTTATACTTTAACTACAACTTATATTTCTACTTTAACATATTTTTCTTGACATATTCTTCGTTAATTTTATTTAATTTAATTTACTACATGCCGAAAATGAAAAGTTTTGTGAATACCTTTAACTTAAATTGTATGTGAAACTTATGCAAACACAGAATATCCGCCATTTGACAAATTCAAAGCCATTTACCAGAGTTTGTTCAGTCTTACTTTGATTTCAATGCCAACTTCATTAATAAACCAAGTCAAAGCTGCAAAATATGACTTAAGAACTAATTAAGTTTAGGCATTTGACTTCCTAGACCAAATACAGCCATGTTTATATACAATTAAAGCCAATTCTAAGATGTCATTAGCCAAATGGCACTCGCTCCTCAAGCTTCCAGCCAAACATTAGGTGTCTTTGAAGAACTCGAACTGCCCGGATGTTAGGGGCAGGCAGCGGTTTGTGGTTTTGTCAACAGGTAACGCAACAAACTAACAAACTTGTAAGACCACAACAACATCCACAACAACATCTGCAACAACAGCAGCAATTAAATTATGAAGCAGTTTGTTTATCAAGTTTAAAGCCTCAAGTGGAGGCGAGTTTGTTTAAAGGGAAACTCTGAAGATAAGCTACTGAGTTTAGTTCGAACCTCTTCTGTAGGAAAAACAACTATCTGATTAAATTGAGTTGTTTACAAGACGAATCTCTATTGCGATTATGTGGAAAGATATAACAGATTGAGTTTTCAGAAACCTTTCAATGACAACTGACTTTAAATCACACGTTGATCATGATATAAGACTCATTTTGACTGATTTTATGGTTTCACACTTCTAATTTTGGCTTCATTTAAGCTTTTTCCTCACAATTTTGCTATCAATTAACCTGATCTGTCATCTTCTTCTCACACCGTTTGAAGAATCATTTGGATTTGATGGGTGTGTGGATTGAGGCAGATTTGCGGCAACGTCTTTGATCAGGATTCTTTAGACAAGCTGGAAGTATGTTGAATGTACATAACTACAGCGGAATGCATGTACATACTTACATAGGAATGTGTGTATGAATATGTATGTAAGAACGCACTCTTGTTCTTCAGCAAAAAGATTCAAGGTTAAGTTCCCATGTCGCCACAGATTGGCGTCGTCTTCGTTTTCATTTGCGTGAGGCAAGGGCAAAGAAAAAATAAAAATGAGACGACATCCGACTTTTGGGATGCAGCTGCAGCAGCGGCAACAAAAGGCTGCAAATTAAATAAATGGAAACGCATTCATTCATCCAACCGAACGTGGCGTGGCGTCTGTGTGGTGCCAAGAACAGGTTCGGCTTCCAGTTGCTCCTCCATTTGCAACTCCATCTCATTTACTGCTCAGACGCACATGTGTTGCCACAACATGTTGCTTCATTAAATAAATGAGGAGTCCCAAAAGCAAAAAACAACAATAACAAAGGCGAAATGTGTCACTTACTCGAAGCTGGCATCGCATTTCAACTTTGTATATCGCTTCACACAGTCCTCATCATCTTTTTATGACCACACATACATAACCTCACTTACTTATATTGTTAACTCCGGTTCTCAACTATAATATTGTTTAATTTTTAATTATGCACAGTAAAAAAACACTTTATGATGCGTAGAAACTGTGATAAAAAGAAAAAAAAGTTCTGCTCAACCAGCTGTAACAGACTATAATAAAAAAACTATATATAAATTTTAAAAGGAAAAAAAACCTGTTGCGTGGGATATGTGTGTATTCGAAATTTTGTCGCCGTTTTGTGGCATGCAACAATATTGCATGCACCATTTGTTAGCTGTCAGGCTACTCGGCCTGGCCAAGACAGTTGCCGTTGCCGTTGCATTTTGCGGTTGCATTCATGACTCATGACCCAACAGTCTGAATTGTTTGTTTCCCCCCAAATTTGTGGTTTAGTCCAGTCAGCTGCAGAAATGCCAAAAGAGTCTGGACCAAATGTTGGCTTTGTGGATTTTGTGGCTTTTTTTAGCCAAATAGCCTGCCGTTGGCATTAAGTCATCGTGTCGCAGTCGCAGTCGCAGTCTGACAATTGTTTACTCTTTGAAATCCCTCTTGCAACCGGTTCACATTCAAATCTTGCCAATGTGCGAGCAGAACTCATAAACAAAGTACGCCCAACGACTTCTACAAATAATACAATACAATGGCATCTAAACGGAGACTGAACATGACTCTACCTACAACTACCTGCTTGACTTTAAAGACCTATGAATTTCAGTAAGTTGTTTACCCTGTAAATGATGACAGAAACTAATTTTATAAAAACACATATTTTTTGAATATATCTAGAGCTTTATAGAGTCTCCATCCAAAGACTTTATCCAACTGCTGTACAGCGTACCATCAAGTCGAGTTTTAAATAAATTTAGCCCATAATTTAACTAGTTTTCCGCTTATTTGCTACTTCTGATTGCGATTTTGAGGCGTCAGCTGTGTCTGACTTTTATTGCACAATTAAATAACTACAAAACAAAAAAAAACAACTATATCAATTATAGTAAATCAAGCTAAGAACAATTTGCCAATACCAATTCTTTTTTTGGCCAAGAAAATGTTGTCTGGCAAATATTTTTTGGGCATGCCACGAAGCAAGCAGCCCAACAACTGATGGCAAATCTGGTAAGCACATACATATATCTATGTGCTTGTGTGCTTTGTAATTGTATATCAAAGGTCAGCAACTATTTGCATTGCAGTCGCAGACAGAGAAATAGACAGACAGTCCGACAAGAGAGTTCATTTGCTGACAAAAGCTGGAGACAAAATAAAAAAAAAAAATATTCGTAATTTAGTTTTCAAATTGACATTTGAGATCATGTTAATAATATGTTGCAAAATATTGGTCAAAGTGTTTAAATTTTGTGTTTGTTTTCAGTCTAGACGTGCAGTTAAATTTGGTTTATATGCGGTTGCTGTTTTGCTTGTAAATTATGCCAAAGGCCAACATGACAATATGCCACTTAAAGTTGCCAATTTGTAAGCTGGCCAAATGCAATTATTGGGCCAAAAAGCTTGTGCAACTAACTGGTATTATTTAATACAAGGCTTGCCAAAGCCACAAATAATTGATTATAGTATACGCAATGTTGTTAGACTGCAAGGACAAAATGCAATTACGTCAACATGTTGCTGCTGTCATTGTTGTTATTGCTTTTGCTTAACAATAAAAGAAAGCCAGTGAACTGCTGCGATCCTGGCCAAGTTCACAGTTCAATGGAAGTCAAGATAAGAGCAACGGCAAAGGAAAAGCTGAAATTGTAGTCGACGATGCAATAGAAGCGTGGCGACAGCCAAAGAGGTTGCTCGCGGGAATGCACAGGCAATGGCAGGGCAAAATTTGTATTGTAACTTTTTGGGCAATGAACCTGCAGGCAACAACAACAATATTGCATTAAATAATCATAAATAACTTTGTTGCAGTTACAGCACAGACTCAAGTTGCTGTTGTTGTTGCTGCTGCTTCTGCTGCTGCTGTTAATGTTGCCCATCGACCCGCCGGCAACTTGCACTTTTCTTTTGTTTTCGCCGAGCACTGTAGAAAGCGCATGACGCATGGGTTGTATGTTGTTGTGGGGGTGCCAGCAGCAACAGCAGCTGCTTGGCAATGTTTAATTGAGGCAACTTGGAATCGGCAACTTGCAACAGTCTGGCAAACTCACGAGCCTGACAGCTGACGTCGTTGGTCGTGAGAAACGAAATCAATTGAGCTGGCATCGTCTACTCTTGTTGCAGTTACTGTTGCCTTTGCATTTGCATTTGCATTTGTTGTTGCCGTTAAGCGAACTCGATTTGCATTTGTCTGGGCTTAATTAATCAGTGCAACATTGCAACACATTTGAAAGTCAAAGTTTGCTCCGACGCGGTCAACAAACAATTGAGTTGCCGTTGCTAACACGCCCGCATCAAAGTCAGCGCCAAAGCGACTGTCAGCGCGTGTTTGGGCCTCGACTTGACATTTAATTGGCATTAATTACCTGTGTGTACTTTGTGGCCAAATCGCTTCGCCTGACAGCAACAACTTTCACTGTCGCCCACACCAAAAGTGGCAGCAAATAGAGAGGGAGACAGAGCAGAGACACAGACAGAGATAGGAAGAGAAACCTCAATTGACAATTTCAATTGAGGTAGCGGCAATATTGAAGAGATGTCGCTGCTTATCGCTTTATCTAACGGTCGCTGACAACCGCCTCCTCCCGCCTGTTCCCCTCTCCACACTCTTATTATCATTTTGACAGCGCGTTGTTGCAATCACCAATCGCAACATTTGCGCGCGGTTTTCTGGCGGTTTTTGTCGCAGCGCGTTTCTCACGCACTATAAAACGGCGTTTTTTTTTGCTATTTTACGTTGTTTTTTCGTCATACACGTAATGTTTGTGCAATTTGCTTTAATGCACTTTTAATGCAAACAACAACAGTAACAGACTGAGATGCTGCTGTCTCAGTTTATGGCATTAAATGTGAGTGACATTTTTCTTCATTAAATTCAACACATTGTCAACAGCTTTTGCTTAACGGACTCCCCTCTACCACCCTTTAATTCCTCCCTCAAAAGCATATGCAATTTTTCAGATTGTCAATCAAGCGAATGTTGTAAAATAGGGTGACTGCAGAGCTGTTGCATATGCAACATGCATCACATCATTTGAATATCCAACAGCTTAGCACCTACTATTTCGCTGTCTTAATTAATAGGTTGTTCTGCCTCATAAATGTTGCCACAAATTGGTTCTTGTCGCCGCTTACAACATGTTGTTATTGTGCCACGTGGACAACATTCGCATAGACACATCAGGCACACAGAGATATTTTTGGGAAAACTCAAAATACACCTACGAACAGCAAAGAAAGCAGATGGTAAAGAGAGAAAAAAATTAAGACGGTTAACGAGATAAATTTGTCTTGCTTTGCTTTGTTTTGTCTAGAGTGTAATTTTGTTAGAAATGGAAAGTTTTATTGTTGTCGTCGTTCATTCCAAACATAAAACAAAAATCTCTCAGACTAAACGTTGCAATGCAGCTGCCATTTGTTATTTTTACCTCTATTTCTGTACATTTCCTAAATCTGAAAATCTTTTCAATTGTCTTCAGCAACCGTTTAGTGGGAGTAGCATTTACAAAAGGAAGACAACTGTAGACACTTCAACCTATTAAACTAATTATAATTAGATTTTACATTTAATTCATATGCTGGCACGCGGTCTGTCATGAATGAAATGCTGCTTATATTACACCAACAATTGTATACCCTAGCAGAGATTATTGTCATTTTGTCACGAAATGCGACACAGATTATTAGAGACCCTCTAAAAAATGTCGTGCTGTGTGAACATTTTCGGTTTTGCAGATATTACATTGATTAAAGAAAAACAAAAATCTCTGCTATATTTCACATTTTAATTTCTTTAAAATCAGACAATTATGAAACAATTTAACACACAGTTCATTTTATTTACGGCATACACGAAAATATAATTATCTCTTGTTTATTTCTGTAATAGACAAATGTGGCATGAGTATGAGATAAAAAAGCATCATTAAATACTTAATGATAAAGATAAATAAAGGTCGCAGCTTTTCGATGGAATATTGTGAATAATCTTCAATAATCTAGATAATTTATCTAAAGTGAAACGAATTAAAGTCATTATTTAATGTTGTGTTATTAATCGAACATCTAATTTATGTTTTATTTCACTTTTCACTTAAAAGAGCCTCCCTTTTTGCCCCTACCTCTGTCATTAATTGTCATTTCGTTATGCTGCACACATTGTTTAATATGTGGCAAATAATGGCATTCAATTGAATATGCTGCTAACGAACTGTTGCCATCAGTTGTGTGTGGGGCTTCAACAGTTGCCAAGTTGCATTTACAAACTGTTGCAGTCGATTGCCAGTTGCCAATGCTTCCCGGTGTTGCGACACTGGGCAGCCCGTGAGAGTTGCCCATTCCCTTTTCCCTGTTGCCCCGTCACTTCTCACCTGCCACATGGACAGACAGCACACATTGTTAGTGGCAGTCGCATCGAATTACAAGTGTTTTACATGCCAGAGTCTGACAGCTCTTCAATTGCATTCGCAGCTTTCAGTTGCACTTACAAATTACACAGTGGAGGAGAAAAGTGGGCGTGGCAGGTAGCCAAATGGCCAAGTTGCATGCCAAACAACGTGTCGATGTGGCTACGTTTCGCGGTTACGCATTTTTGCATTCTGTGTGAATTTCGATGGAAAATTATGGACTTATATGACGAGGGCATAAAGAAAAACGTTTTTCTTACCTGTTTAAACTTTGTTCCTGGCACGTTTTGTTGCTCGTTTTGGTTTTTATTGTTTGCCTGGAAAAATATGAAGCAATGCAAAAAGCAACATTAATTTTGATTGTTGTCAAAAGCAATTGCAATTACAAAAACAACTACAAGTACATTTTGTTCAGTTCAATGCCCCAAGGGGCGCATGCAATTTCAATATTTTTTCTTTTTTTTTTTGGCTCGCAAATCGAATTACCAAATGTTAAATCCGTGCCTCTTGCCGCCCGCAACATTGCGGCGGCGCCAAGATTCAAGCAATGACCCGAATTCGATGCACGTTGCGCTCGTATTTCTTTCCCCTCCTCCTTCCTTTCGTCAACAACTCTTTAAGCCTGGCCAAGCGTGGTTCAGACATCGAGGTGTTGGCATTTGCAACGTATTTTTAATCGACACCAAAGTCTGTAATCGAAAGCTTTATTGTATTGTCACTCTCCCAAGCTGTTGACCAAGTTGCAGCCAGTTTTATGCACTTGAACACTTGGCTTTTTATGCCTTTCAATGCGCACTAAAAAATAGAAGCGTTTATCAAGGTTAACGTGCCAAGTACCAACTGGTAAGTGGTAAGTGGTAAATGGCAAGTGCTTTGCTTTTACCACTTTTAATCGCCGGCCAAGGTGTACACTTGTTCTTGTGACCCAACGAACCGGCTATTCATTGGCATTTCGCCTATTTAAATGGCTTGTTTATTGCAACTGCAGTCAGCGCTTTATGGTCAGAACCAGTACAAATCGAATGCAATTAGCCAAATTTACATAATTTGCACTTTAAAAGAAAATTGGAATTAAATGCAATTTATATAACATGTTTATGTATGCAGATAGAAGGGTATAGTTCGATTTATGACAGCAATAATTGGACAATTAGTCAAACTTGCTGTAAAACAGCTGAACTGACATATATTGGCCTTAGCACTAGATTATTATTCGATAAAAAAAGAAACTAATACGTGTCTTTAATTATACTTTAATAGTTGTTTAACTTACGAGCATATTAGATGAAGTGAAATAACTACAAGCCTAGATTGTACTTGGCAGTGAAATACCTGTTCCCAGTTGAAATATATATTATATACTATTATATGATAATATATTATATTATAATTAATTATTTTATAGAAAAAGCTTGGTACACAGGAACTCAATATATTCCCATTTTTCCACTAGAAAAATTAACATACCAGCTGTACAATATGAAGTACAAAACGGGTACTAATTACTGAATAAACAGTGTAGTGGAAAGATGGATCTCTGTGATCAATCTTTTATTCTTATATATTATTATTACATGTTTACTTTAGGAAAGTTCGACTTTGTTACCTACATTTGCATCTTTCTATCCAAACCTACAAAACACAGTGTTTCTGTTCGGTAAGCCACAGTATGGCAATCGCAGTCACCTACTCAACTACTTACTTTAAATGCAATTTAAGTTTTATCAAATGCTGTGCAGAACTCGCACTGAAATTTACACGCTTTTCCAGCAGCAACAGCACTGAAAGCGCACTCAGAAAGCGCAGATAAATAGATCAGAGATCTGGAAACATGGGGCAGGGGCGGAAAGTCGGTCGTGTGGTGCTTAGCTAAATTGTAGTTGGTTGCGGTGGTGCTGTTGCTGCTGCTGCTGCTGTTGCCGCTGACAACTGTTTAATTAACAGAAATTCCATTTGGACGTTGGCTGTTGGATTTGATCATTAGCATCGAGAGTGACAGGCCAGCGAGTGGGCCGAGTTAATAAGAGGTGAGCAGAGACATGGAATATGGTAAGAACTGGATTTGGTATTGAAATCAGTCATATGTAATTAATTGTTTGGCATTTGCTATGGCTATCGTGTACAGTTAATGGCCCTGGAGGGGGTGCTTTGTAATACGCACTCGCATTGAAATTGCTTTTGTGGCTGGCTTAAATATTCGTTTGTTGGCAACAATTTGAGAATGGCTCTGAAATGAGGGCCAACAGTCAAATTGAGATTAGAATCTAAATTCTAGAAGAATAACAATTTAAATTGCTTGCATCGCATGTTCAGGAAGTTTCTATTGCTACCATTTGTGGATTCAACAGAATTTCAACAGCTCCAAATGGAGTAAGTGAACCCGGAGGGAGGTGATAATAAAGCAAACACTGAAGGTCATTACCGGAAAAACGGGTTTCTCTTGTCTACAGCATTCAAGTGAGTAAGCATTTGGCATTAAAATACCGTTTGGATTATGGCACTGAATATGCATGGGCGTTCGTCTTAATAGCCAACACTAAATGCCGTCAGTTGCCAGTTTGCCAAGTTGCCAAGTTGCCAGTTACTGGCCGATGCGTCGTTGAAAACTGGCTGCTTGCAACGGCAACAACAACATCTGCAACTTCATCTACATCTGCATAAATTATGCAGCCAGAGTCATTTTGCAAGTTGTCATTTTCTGGCATAGGCAAAGACAGAAGACGACAACAATGTTGAAGTTGTTGATGCTGATCATGATGATGATGATGATGATGATGGGGATGCTTCGTCAAGTGGCAGGCCAACGCCTCGTTGTGAGTTCACTGGCAACAAGTGGCTGTATAATTGATTTAATTATATGGCTAAAACTTTTAGACTGTCCTATTAGCAACTAACCAACTTTACATATTTATAAAAGTCTAAAATCAAAATTTAAATTTATTTCTTGAAAACTAAATAGTTTTATAAACAACGTTCTATATTCGACATAACTGCAGACTTTTCACAGACACTGTTATCACTGACAAAAGCTTATCAATTCCACAGTTCTCATGATCGTCTTTAAGCTTAGATATTTGACATAATTTTAAGTCTATTGCTAAGCAAATTCTTTACACTCACAACTTCTTCTTCTACCTGTAACTGTAGTTGACATCAATGGGCCGAGAGGCAGCAGCTACTCAGAAACCGGTTAAGCATTTCTAATGCGTTAGTTTATACATTATGGGAAGGCTTCTTTTATGATTGGTTATTTATGCGCAGTCAATGACACAATCCCCCAAAAGCCCAAATGACTTTGAAGCTGTTGCTGTTGGGTATTACCAAGGCTAATGCCGTTCTTTCTAACCGTTAACTGAACTGACAAATGCACCACTCGAAATGCAGATACTCGTCGGCTGGCCACGTTGCACAGACTGCAACTTTCTACAGAAAAATAAAAAGAAAGAAAAACAAGTTGAGTGGCATCATTTGCTTTTTGTAGCATGTCTACGCCCAAGAGTCCAAGTCCGAGTTGGAGTCGAAGTCGAAGTCGGCGACGGAGACGCAGTCGCTCCTCAATTGAATGCTTCAATGGAGCAGAAAACGCTTGGTAGCAAAAGCATTGCTGCAACATGCCCCTCGTGTGTCAACCCGCCGTTGATTTGCTGCAAATGTCACTGCAAATGAAGCTCAAGTTAATTTGCTCAAGCATTGACATTGCCTCGCCTTGCAACTACTGGGGGCATAAACATTTGATCATTTCCACTTGAGCGCAACGCATCTTAATTTATGCATTAATTTTAGTTGATAACTAGCAAAGTTAAGAGCGCGACTTAATTGCACAGCATAGCCGAAACAAATTGCTATTTAGCCAGACAATTAATTTGTCAAAAATAAATGGACAGCTCGACTTTGGAGGCTGTGCAACAAGTGGCGCAGTTGTTTCTCCGCGGGGCGACTTGGCGACTTTGGACTCGATTGCAGGTGTCGCAACTTTCACCTTGACCGGTTGCAAAACAGACAACACCAAGCATCGGCAGCATCTGTCCTTATTGCAACGGCCAGAAGTGTAGGCCAAAATACTTACAATCAAACAAAATTCAAAGACAACAATCAACTAAGCTTGGAGCGTCTCATCATTTTGTGAGCCAAAACAAAGAACTTCCCTTCACGAAATACGAGCCAAATTCAAGTTGCTTATTTGCATTTCAAAGCTCGGCAAATTAAACAAAAACTCAGCATTTTTGTAGTTAATTAGCAGAAACGCGTCATGAGCATAATAAATAATCAAAAGATATAGAAATACGAAAGCTCTACTCACAGCATGAAAAGGCTGACCAAATATTGTAGAATGATAATTGATCGAAAGTTGAACGAACTGAACGGTCGTGATTATCAAAGGTGGTAGTCTGGTATAGCAAATGCTTTTCAGCTCGTAAATACATAGAATTACAAACTTTTGGCAGAGATAGAGACAGAGAGAGAGAGAGAGAGAGAGAGAGTGAAAGGAAGACAGCTCAAATTCATAACTAATTATACCATTAACAAAAGTATTCTCTGATCTATAAATACTAATATTTGAGTGGTAAGCAGAAAAAAGCATTTGTGATTTGACATGTTAACAATGCTTCAGAAAGGTTTAGTTCGGCTTTAGTTTGGGATGACAGCTTTATTTCGCTTTTGGGAGAAGATATTGGCTAAATGATATTTTAGTGACAGGTGCCAGCTTCTTCTGTATACTAAGAAAAGTTGTTAGGAAGTCAAATAGAAATACTTTTATGTGGTTGCTATGATGATAGCTCCTTCTGTTTAATAAACTAATATTGTTGGTTTGATCTTTCAGTCTGAATTAGATCCTAGAAAGATAAGGTTAATAAATTATAACCAGGAAAATTCTATAAAATAAGAGAATAAGCCAATAGCTTGCTCTTGAAAGTGCAAAGATTTCTCTGCAAGTTTAACTCTAACAAATGGAATTAATAAGACTTTAAGCTTATAGAACTGTAAGATAACTTAAGGATAAAGTTGCCAAGATAGACAGACTTACTAAATACTTAAGATACTCGAACTATATTAAACAAAAGCAGAGTTATTACAAATAAACAAAGCAGTGTTGCAATTGCGATTATTATAAAAGACTGCGAGATGGTATAACGTCTAACGGCGACAACCTGTACGTATACTTGTTACGCTCACTATGCGTGGCAATGGCATAGTTGGCATAGCTTCCACAGTACGAGTATGTAGATTGCATGGGGCAGATACACGTACTACGAAGTACAACTGAAGCTAGAGGCTGGCCACCTCAGCAGCTTCAACTTAATTACGCGCCTGCACATAAAAAAGCAAAAGTAGCGTTATGTTTCAGTTTCATTGGCAGCCAAGCATGACGGGAAGGGGGCATGAGGAGGAGGAGGAGGAGAAGGGGCGGCAAGTCAGCTGCTAGAGGCATCTAAGAAACTCGACTCTCCCTCTGCAGATAAAAATATATATTTTTAATATTTGAAATTAAATTAATACTTTGCCCCGATAAAGCGTTACGTTTTGTTGTGTTATATGGGCAACTGTTGAATTTTCTCGCTCTATGACACTGCCAAATTGAGTTGTGCCTTTTGTTGTGGATGCCACATAAATCAAAAGACAGCGAATACCGTTAAACATGTGGCAACCAAATGCATATAGGCAAAGGCATATTTCCCCCTATTCCAAATTCCGCCCGCCTAATCAAAGCGCTTTTGTTGAGTGAAAATTTTCATTGCCGCCAGCATGGAAATGCATTTTCATTTTCTAGCCGACGAAGAATGTGGTGTAAGACTTAGAGGGGGAGTGCAAGAGGGGGAGGCTCCCTTTGAATGCGCAGCCACTTCCTCATTTATGCACTTCCCAAACAGCAGCTCGAGTCGTGAATGAAACAACTTTACATATATATATAATTAGACCGATATCATTATGTATCTGTATCTGCAGCTGTAGCAGTGTGTTCATGCACCCCTTATGTTTATTATTAGTCCCCCCGTCCGACTGGTCACGTCTCCCCTTAAGTGATCAGTTCCGTTTGCAGTTGCAGTGCACATCGATGCTGTGCGAGATACAGATACAGTTACAGCCATAGATAGTGATTAAGTACTTGTATCTGAAAGTGCAACAGCTAGAATTGCAGCAACTAGGAGACAATTGCATAATGGCATGTGGAAAGTGATGTCACCTTGTGAGCAAAACTATACAATTTTCGAACCGGAAAAGTTCACCTAATTGTGATTGACTGCATCCTGCAGGCATTATATTAATAAACTTGTTTGATAACAGGAAGGTTTAGCTGCGAGAAGAATTGGAATGTAGATTTCAAGAGAAAGAATTGTTGAATACAGACTTTTTCTTTTGAGAGATCTTTAGACATTAGAGATTTGTTTTATAAACTGAACCCTTTACTTGCAGTAATTCAGATTGCAAATTTATACTCTTTAATTAAAACATATGTTAAGATTGTGTATGTCAAGCTGTAATATTTAAATTAAATTCTTTTTTGCAGGAATGTTTCTAAGAATCTAAAGTGACAACAGGAGCAATGTATATTTAACTAATAAGAATTAAGGCAGTTTTAGATAACGAATCTTGCTCTTTAATTAAAACGTAACTCTAGATTGCCAATCTTTTATAGATAATTCGACTTAATGTAATCATTTTACTTTATTCAAATATTTCCCAGTTGTATACATCAAATAATGTCTCATCAAACAGTATCTAATTATAGTGAACAATATTAAATTGCACTTGTTTATCTCAAATTTCCACATTTAAGGTAAAAACATTGAACTCTCTTTCCGTCTCACGGGCTTTGGTTTCGAATGGATATGCCTTAAGGGTAGACAATGTACATCCATCGTTCATTGCCATTGCTTTCACCTCAAGTGCGGTGCTTAACATTGGCTTAACATGCGTTTAACATTGAATTAACAGCGCCCACGCTTCCAGCTCCTCTGACCACGCAGCATTCATCTTCGACCTTAGCCTTGGCAAAAGTAAAACACAACAAAAGATAAATAATTAGTTCGCATGCAATGGAGAATCATTATCATAATATTATTAACTGTTTGCCAGAGGCAAGATACAAGCTCTGATTGCGGTTAATGTTTTGTCGTATTTGTTTTTCAAAGCAAGCCAGCTACGTTTGTATCTATGTTTATAGATTTGTATCTTTGAGCGCCCCTTGACCTCATCACAGTGCAAAATGTGCCGTTGTTTCTTTTGAAGCTACTGCAGCAACCGGCGACTTGATGTCTTTCGATATTTGCTCGTCTTGGACATTAGCTGTATAAACCGGTCAAGAGCGAGGCATAAAAAAACATTTATGGCCGTATTGTTCAGCTTTTGTTGCCGCAGAAAAGCGCCGTTGTCCAGTCATGGCTAAAACTAAGGCAAATTAATGGTAAAATGTTGCCAACATCGCTTCAAATGCAAACTTTCAACATCGGCCATTTGCTGCTCATCGATAACGATAGCAATTATGTTTGTGCGATGTATGTGTGATGTTTATAATGATCTTGTGAAATTCCATATATGATGACCTTTGGCAAAAGCCTTCCCCTTGATTGTGCATTGTTTATTTGCTTGCATGTCTGCCGCAACAGAAAATATTTTGATTGTTTGGCCTTTTGGCAGTGGGAACAACAACAACACACACAGAAAACGAGTTGATGCCACGCACGCATGCAACACTCTGCATAAACAACAAATCAATCAAGCGAAGCGACGCCATTACATGACCATGCCCCCCGCACCTCGCCCATTGGCGCCAAGTTGCAGACTTAAATACGATACGTACGAGAATGCTGTTGGTAGTTCTATAAGTGCATAATTACATCAGATAGCCTGGTTGATAAGGCCTGGCCCATTAGAGGGCAAGCGCATTAAAGTGTAATAAACGCGGAAGGCGCAGGCAATATACAAATTATTATAATAAGTGTGTAGCTCAAAGATGCAGGCCGGAGCATCCGTGAGATGCACATGCAGATGCAGATACACTGTGCACTGTGCAGTTCAGTTGCCTCACGCATTGAAAACATTCAAGTGCTCGCTGGATCTGCATAAGTGAACGACACGTAATAGATACGCAGGCTGAAGCTGTGGCGATGTATCTGTATCTATTATGTGCAAGTATCTGCAAGAACACAAACGTCACTGGTCGTTACGGGGTCGTTCATCTTGATGGGATCGTGGAAGCGATTTGATGACTGACTGCCTGTAATGCGGAAAGCGCGTAGCACGCAAAATTTATCTTCAAGATACATTATTTGCTGCAGCAATGTCGCTCTCTCTCTCTCTCTCACACACACACACACAGAGTTTTTGGCGATCTCAGCTTGGCATAATTTTCAATGAAACTCGCCAGCCATAATAATATTTTCATAATAATGAGCAGGAAGTTTGAGAAGTGAAAAAGCACCAAAATCGGCTTATGGCATTAAACGTCAGTCAACGTTATGTGAATGACAGACAGACCGACAACATTTTTAACTGAGATGCTTTGGCGATAATTAAAAGTGAAACTGTTACAAAGTGTGTACTCGTAATTCGTAATTCTCCAAACATGTATGACAATTGCATAATTTGTCTGCATTTGGTATTTAAGTGTATCAATTACAATTTAAACTAATTGCAACAAATTTGTTGCGATTGCAATCGTGCGTTAAATTCAATTTGGTAACATAATTAAATTACATAGCTTTAATCAATTTAAAGGTGTTTGCAAATGCAACATGCTCACAAGATATATTATGAGTATGATTAATCGAATTTACCATGCATAGTGCTGTGGCAAACGGAAGCCTAAGCTTAACTATAAAGCTTTTCATAATATGCATAGATACGAGTCTTTATTCACTGCGGAAGTCTGCTGAAAATTGGTTACCACTGACCAGTTGGCAGACAAACAAACAAGTTTCCAATATATATATTTAATAGCTCCAAATTGCTCAAATAAATGTGCCTAATTGTTGCGCAAACCGACCAGATATAACCTGACTCAATCCATAGAGATTTTTAGCTTATTTCTTGCTCATTCATAATTGACTTTGGCAGCTTGTGAGAAAAACCAATAGGCAATCGGACATGTGGGCATTGGCCATGTCATGCAATCTCCGAACCGGCTCTGACTCAGCGGAAAGGGCTCAAATGCGAGCCTCAAGTTGCAAACAAGTTTTCAATTGGATTTTCTATTATATTTTTAAGATTTCCACAGTGTTTCCGCTTGTGGTAATAGAGGAATAAATGCGGAATATATGTATAGAAAGTGTATTTTAACTTAATTTTATTATAATATAATAAAATGAATTAGATTAAATTTTAAAATGTATTTAATTTACTTTACATTTCGAAACTCATGATATTTATTTATTACTTAAATTATTTTACTTTTTTTTTCAATATCAAATATTTTATATTTTCTATTTTAATTCCTTTTATGTAAAGAGACATATTTGTTTGTTAGAATTGTTACCGAGGTCCACATTTAAGCCCGGCTTAATGCTGACATCAGCTCAGGGCAGAATTACACAATCTCTATCCACACCCACACTCTCAACTACACACCCTCGAGCAGTTCACATTTCTAGCGGCAACGAATACTTTCAAATTGTTTTCTCTTGCCCCTGCCACACATGCCCCAACACAACTTCAGTTGCATCAACGAATCAGGCTTTAAGCGCTTAAACAAAAACTAATCCCATTGCCAAATCATGGAGATATAAATAAGAATGCGCTTTAAGAAGTCTTGGATATAGATAGAAATAGATTTAGAAAGCGGCGCCAAAACGTTGCATGTGCTGCACGTGTTGCATGAATCATTCGATCGATTCGAAAGGAGTCACTAAATCATGAGTGGACGGACAAATGTTGTGCGATTTGCGAGTTGGAAATTACAGGCAGACTTAGGCGAAAGGAACGTGACTATGAAGGATTTACACATGTCTATAAATTGCAACAAGAAGGGGCATGCAGCAACCAGCAAGCAGCAAACAACGAGCAGCGTTGGCGGCAACTACAACAACAATTTACAGAAAATAGCCATAACAAAAGCAAATGCTGGCAATCAACGTTGTTTTTCTTTTTGATTGAACGAATTTATTTATGTTGTCCGTCTGTCCGTCCGTCCGTCCGTCGGCCTGTCTGTCCGTCCGTTCATCTATCGTTGTATTGGTCTTTTGTCGGCTTTGCAAAATCGTGGCTTGTAATTATTGGCCATTATTATTGGGTCTAAATGCGCAAGCCGTTCACCGAACAGCCGGAACTGTATCATCGGACAACTTGGCCAACTTGGCCGTAACAAGGAAACTGGCAACGTCTTTGTTCACGCTTCAATGAGTTAATAATCATTGTCTTGCCAATTATGCGAATAAAATTGCAACAAGTGCAAAAATGAATTCAATTAGAAAACCCAACTGCTACTGATAGACCGCAGAATTGAGTCAAGTCTCAATCCAGTTGCCAATGTTGCAAGACACAATTTTGCAATACCTTACAGGTTGGCAAGTAAACGCGCTAGACTGCAAACAAATAGCTTTGATCGATTGAAATTCTAGTGAAAAATCAATGTGCGACTGATAGAGAAAGAGAGATAACGAGTTAGAAAGAGATAATAAACCAGTTGGCGACTCATCGAAATTGTGGCGAAAATTATAATGAGCAAGTTGGAGACAAGTTTCAATGTTTCAATGTGTGAAAAAAAATAGCAGCGATGAAATCATGCAGACAGACCCCAAGACCAAAATTCAAGGTTGCGAGCTTTTTTCGTAAATACCAGACCAAATAAGCTGGCCCGCTGAGTTGTCATTTGTTAGCCAGGCTTAAAGTGATTTGGCAATTAGCCAACGGCAGCAACAAATACGAGTACATTTAAAGCAATGCCGCTAAATATGAAACTAAGAAAGTGAACAAAACGACTAAATACCCTGTACTGAAGTATTCATAAGTATTATTGTTTTCTTCATTATTACAGTCAAGGTAAATTTGAACTGAGAGTTATTAAAATGCGACCTTTAAAGCATTTCATAAGTTTCATATACACTACAGGGAATTTAAAAAACAAACTACTTGGTTGCATATGCCAGAAGAATAACTACATATTAAATTAACTGACTTCAACTATTACAATCTGTGAGATCTGTTGCTAAATACGATGAATTCTATTATTATCAACAATAGAATTTCCGTAATTATCCGATTTTTTTCTGTACTACAGGGTATCAAAATTGAAAGTGATTTCATAGGGCCAGCCAAGCAAGACAATACAATACAGGCAACAACACATGCAGCTTTAAGTGCAGGCAATAAACTTTACGTAAGTGGCCAATAGCTGTGTCTGAAAGTGTTTCACCATGGAACAAAACCACAATTTTTCACATAAATGTTATTTATGACAATTTATTGTTGTTGTTGGTTGTAAGTTGTCGATCGACACAATTTGTTGACCCACATGTCTTTTCTTTTTTCTTTTTTTTTTTTTAACCATTAGGCAGCCATTAAAGTGAGCCAAGATCGAGAAGAAGATTGAACCCAGGGGCGTTGAATTTGATAGCTGAAATTGCTGTAGATCGTCAGGCATTTCAATGGCAGCTCGAGGCGCGTTAGAAGCCGTTTACTGTTCGTCTTGATTGACATGCCAAGAGGCGGTTGTTGGATTGTATCTGCATCTGTATCTGTAGCTAAATGTATCTGCATACGCTGCTCCAACCTCATTTACAGTTGTGTGACGGCCTGGCCTTTCTCAATAGGCGCATTGTCTGTCTGTCTGTCTCTGTGGCAATATGGCAGCGGCTTTTCTTCCGCTTTTAACGGTTCATAATTGAAATTATAATTCAATTTATGTTGCCCCCATCACGACTGCTTTTGTTTGCCACACTTTGCTTTTCAATTATATTCAATGCACATTAGAAAATGTCTGGTCGGCTCGAAAGTGTTGCCAAGAGTGAAAGATGCAATCACAGATGCAGCTACAATTGTATCTATATCTGTAACTGACTGACTTTGCGGCTACGCGAATGCAAGTATAAATTCGATTTGATTGTGGGATTTTTTTGGTTTTTGTTTTTTGTTTTTTTTTTCTGTTTTATTTATTGTTTAATATTAAATTTCATGCACACAGACATATCAAAAAGTATTGTAAATACATTGAAAAAAAAAACGTGAAGAAAACAACTGAAAATTATTTTACAATGGCGTCTCTTGCAATTAAGAACGCTTTCATTTTCCACGTTTCTTCCGATGCCTGTGCATTTTCTCATTCAAGCCCAAAAATTTAAAAACTTTTACTGAATATAATTGAATTAACATTAGCACACGATGCAATACATCACAAGATACAGATATAGATACAGATACAGATACATTCATGCATTTTATGCACGCAGATCTCAGTTCGTATATGAAAAGTGTTATAAATTCAATTTATCAGCACAATTTCCACTGATAATTTTCCAGTTTTAATTAAATATTTGTCCCAATCCCTCTCCCAAACAAGTTTGAGAAATTGTTCAACTAATTAAAGATACAAGCAATTATTCTTTTACCCCATATTCCCCAAATTCTACTAAAAATTCTTCAAGTATGCAAGCTGTGTTCAAAAATAGAAACGAAACTGAAATTTTTGGGGTCGTGTCGATATATTTTAAGTATTTTTATGTGGCAAACAGAAGGAAATCAATGCATTTGAGAGTTTTCAGTTTTTGGGAAGCCCAGAGTCGCATAAATTCTCAAGTTGCAGCTCCAACTGATAAGCTGCAAGACAATCGAAGCCTCAATAATAATGAGGGTCACAAATGCGTGGCGCGCTTGCCTCAATTATTTACAATTTCATATTGATTTGTAGTCAGCGCCTTCTTTTTCTTTTTTTCTTTTGGGTGTGGTTGTTGGTCGGGACGGGGGATTTGAAGTCAATTATCAGTCGATGCATAATTGAGTGCAGGCCCCCACTTTGACCTCGTCTCAGAGCTGATGTAACAGACGCATCCGCGGCTGTTTAATGCCCTGCACGCGTTTTGCATGCGTTTAAAATCGCTTACGCAAGAGTCGCGAGTCGCGAGTTGCAAATCGCTAGGTGCGGTCGATAGAAAGTGTCGTTTGTTGATTCACGCGACACATTTTGGGCATAAATTAAGTAGTTTAATCACAGTTTATGTGGGTAGACAAATGTTTGAATATTGACACAACAATTCTCCTCTTAACTCGATTTGTTTATAACTTTTAATGGTATATATTGATGTATATAAATGTATATCCATCTATTTGCCACTTCATGTGACGATGGGCAAGAGCTTAAAATATTTTGATTAATTTGCAGTCGCCTTTTGTTGTCTTTCTTTTGATTGTTTTTCGCTGACAATTAATTGTTATGCGTTTTTAATGCCACTTTGTTATAATAAAAGCCCAAAGGTGTCTCTTATATAAGCTTTTGATTATATACTTTATATATATAAATTTGTTTATATACTTTGAGTTAATCACATGTCTGCATTGCGAACTTAACAGTTTTGCTGCGTTTTGGAATTTTGCCTTTTGTTTGAATCTTTATTTTAACGTAAATTTTTTTTATTTTGCAAAATAAACAAAAAAAAATAAAGAAAAAAGAAAACTTTCTCCTTGGCTTGTCGTGCAAACTTGACGCACAAAAAGCAACAGCAGAGAGAAAAAAAAGAAAATAATAAAAAGCAATGTACAAAAAGCAGATGATTTACAACATAAATAATGAAATGGTCATTGTTGCTCTTGAGTTATTTGCCGAAGACAACAGCAACAACAACGAGTGTTAGACAGGAAATTGAACTTTGTTAGAAAATAACACGAAATTACTCGATATATTATATTGTACATGTATGCGTGTCAATTATTTATGTCAACCGTCTGACCGACTGATAAAATCCAAGCCAGACACGCTCTAGTCTAACTGCTATCAATCACGTTTTAAATTTCTTATCAACAAACTCAGCAGCCGTTACAAGAATTAACTTTAAGAAGAAAACACGCGCGATTACAGATTTGTAGGCGACATTTAAAGTCAAGCCATGACCACAGACAGGAATTGTAAATGCTTTGGTTATATAAAACAAATAACAAAACAAGGTAATTTCAATATACGTACTATGATAAACAATGAAAAAACAAACACAACAATAAGTGCGTGATTTGAAAAATATTTTTGAAACCGCAGCAACAACAAACACAACGAACCAAATAAAAGTGAAAAGTTTGCTGTGCTTTAATGTGCATGGTTATTTTTACTGTAAGTTTTACTGCGTAACTTTTAACCAGTACCTCCCCCTAACTTCCTCCCTCCCTTCCTCGTTCTATCCGTCCCCTAACTGACTTTAAGTACGATTTTATTTTACAAAGTTCGTGTCAAAATGCAGTTGTGGATTTTATTTTCCTTTGTTTTGTTTAAACAAATGTTTAACAATTTTTAAAATATACGCGATATCGAAAGAAAAAGAAATTCAAATGCAAATCTTGGTGTGTGTTTTTGCCAGTGAACAAGTTTTGTGAAAGCGTCTCTACGGCTGAAATACATGTCTATATATGTATAGATATTGTTGTTAACTCGCCAACAAATAGTTAATATATGTATTATTGTAGCTATGAGTACGTATATCTATCTGTGTATAAATGTATCTATACGTATGCCGGTGGCAGTTGCAGTTGCCCATCGATCGGATCGAACTCCTTCTCTTTTTATTTTTTTATTTTTGAACAGTAGACAGAAAACAAGTTTGTTTATTGCAAATTTGCAGCTTGCTTTTTTTTCTGCACTTTTTCAACGGCATATTGACAATTTCTTTTGGAAAACCACACGCCTTGTCGAGAGGCCACCGGCTTTCAATGGAATTTTCTTCGTTATGTTTGGTGTTGTTGCTCCCGATGCTGCTGCTGTTGTTGTTGTCGTTGTTGTTGTTGCAGTTGCAACGTTTCATTCATAATCAATTACGAGTATTCGTACTATGGTTACGTGGGTTGAGGTCAAACTACCTTCGACCTTACAGCTTAAGCGAAACATGCTTGGGATTATTAAGTAAAAAGTTATGCCAGAGGAATTTTCAAATATGTTTCAATCCCCCAGAAGACAACAACTTTAAAACTTTAATTCTTTCTCTAATTTATATACAATTTGTCCAAAATTGTCTATACAAAATATATGTAAACTTATCAGAAAACTAATTACAATATATATTTTTATTTTGCTTGTCAAAAGCAACTTTTGTTTTGCACAAAAATATCAAATGTCATACATATTTTTACTCATTTCCGTTGACAGGTTCTCAATTTTTGCTGTGTGCACGCATTTTGGGAAAGTTTAGCGAATTTCTCAAGTTAAGTACTATGTGTGTTGTATTAAACAAATAAATTATGTTGAACTTACCTGCTGGGTGTTTATGCAAACTGGCAGAAAAAACTACGTTCAAAAATGTTGGCCAACTTGAAAAAATTCCCCAGCGTCAGCGCAAGTGACACAGAAATGTGACAGGAGAGGGTAATAATTATCCAAGAAATTCTAGACGTTTAGTGTAGAGTGTGTGTGTGTGTGTTTGGGTGAAATGTGAATCCGGCAGACAAAGCACGTTAAAATGTTATGTTGTTGTTGCCAAAAGAATGTGATTATGAAATTGCAGTCAAACGAAGCTTTCAGAACTTTTCATTGGCTTCATGAACTTTGTACAAAAGTTGGCCAACAAGTTGTTGTTCGTATTGAACACGCTCAGACTGCGTTTAGCTCGTTAACTCGTTTCGAAGCTGCAATGAATCCAAAGGCTTTGCTCTATCCCTTTTGCAACTGTTGTTGTTGTTGATTTTGTTGTTGGTGTACTTTACACGACGCGGTTGCAGTTTCGTCGTCGTCGCCGTCGTCGTCGTTGTTGTTTTTGCTGCGGTTTTGGATGACTCGAAAGGCGGGAGGGGGAGTTCCGGTATCGGTGTCGTTTACAGTGCGTTTCAAGTCAACTTTTTTTTCTTGCTAAAAACTATTATTGTTGTTGTTGCTGTTGTTGCAGTGGCCGGTTTTCGTTTAGTTAGAATTCGTTATGAGTAAATAAGTAAATGTAAAAAAAAACCAAGCAAACAAATTCATCTATGTATATCACTTGCACATTCTATTAAGCTTATTTTATTTGTTTGTTAATTGATTTCGTTGCTGTTGTAGTTTTGTTTGATTCTTTTTTTCTTTTTGTCGATTTTGTTTGTTTTGTTTTGTGTTTTTTTTTTGTTGTCGTTTAGAAAGTGGGTTAAATTAAATAGCGCGTCTTTTCTACGCTCTTTATGTAAATTATTTCTCGCGTTTAATTCATACAAACATACATTTACACACGTATGAACTTGTTAGATTTGTGATTTATTTCGATTTCTTGCAAATATCAACTTCATTCAACTTTGTAATCATGCGTTGCTTTATCTCTCTCACTTCTTCGTTCGCTTCTTCAAGTTCGCAACTATGTTAAAAACAACTTGATTTTCCGCTTGAGACGTTTGCACTTCTTCTCGTTTCACTCGCAACTGAATAAAGCTCAGCCGATCGCCGTGACGCGGCCTCCGTCGAGACACGATCAAGCTGCAGAAGTGGCTTCGTGCAGTTGTTGTTGCTGCTGCTGCTTTTCGTACGCACGCAGGTGAGAGACGACGAACTGAACGAATGAATGTGAAGCTGGGCTTAAGACCGATATAAGAGCACAAAGAGTAAGCTTGTCCCTCTATCTTTTTTAACGGGTTTACTTTGTCACAACACTCTTCATTATTAAAGTCTTATGGGCGCGCTTAAGAGAACGACAGCGCATAAAGAGCAAGCGTAGCAATTGCTTTAGCCGCCGAGTGATCGTTAAGTGCTTGCATTTGAGTGAAGTCGGTGTGACCAGCACTCGCTAACAAAATAATTCCAAAAAAATAGCAAAATAAATACTAACAAGATATTTGAGTATTAAATATTTAATAATATGATAAACATTATTTGATTGTCGCAGCGCAACAAAGTATCATTTATTTACGTTTATCAAATTCAAATTGTATTCCAATTATCGATTAGTCATTTATGTTGTCATCAGCTGCTGGAAATCGATAGCTGGTGAGTCAGTGTTGGCTAAGGCATGCAAAGAACTAAATGAACACTTCACATTCGCAATAGTGAACAACTGTATTAAAAGAACTAGTTCTCTGTACTGTTCGAGAAGTTGCGTGCGGAAGACAAACGCAAATTTAACGCAAAGTTTGCAAACATATATAAATTGTCTGCTGACGCACAAATAAATGTACATAAATATGTTTTAATTCACTTCACAATTATTAAATAAATCATTAATCCGTTACCTGCACACGAAACTAAGTACGTAAGTTGAAATTGAGAGTGAGATTTGTAAGCACTTTTTATTTAACTACAACAAAATAATTTCCTGCAGTTGCAAAATGACTGAAATAAAGGAAATTGTTATTATTGTAAAATGGAGTGGCAAGGAGTTCCCGGTGACCGACCTGACCGACCAGGACACCGTCGAGGTGCTCCGCCACGAAATCTTTCGCAAAACACAAGTGCGACCGGAACGCCAAAAGTTGTTGAATCTGAAGTACAAAGGTAAATTATTGCAGTTGCAGTAGTGGACAAAATATGTTAATAGATAAGCGGACTTGCAGGTAAACCGGCGGCAGACAACATCAAACTGTGTGCGCTGGAGTTGAAGCCCAATTTCAAGCTGATGATGGTCGGCTCAACTGAGGCGGACATCGAAGACGCCTGCAGTCTACCGGAGGACATTGGCGAGGTGATCGATGACTTCGACGACGCCGAGGAACGCGAGGAGGCCGTTGAGAACTCCGCCGTGTATCTCGCCAAGGTGCAGCGGCGTGTGCGCGACTACAAGATCACAGAGCTGTCGCCATCTAGGGAGGGGAAACACCTGCTTGTCCTGGACATCGATTACACTCTGTTCGATCATCGCTCGCCCGCCGAACAGGGCACCGAGCTAATGCGTCCTTTCCTCCATGAGTTTCTCACGTCCGCTTACGAGCACTACGATATAGTCATCTGGTCGGCCACCAGCATGCGTTGGATTGAGGAAAAAATGCGGCTGCTGGGCGTGGCAAATAACGAGAACTACAAAATCATGTTTTACCTCGACTCGAATGCGATGATCTCTGTGCATGTCCCAGAACGTGGCGTTGTGGATGTCAAGCCACTGGGCGTTATCTGGGGTCTGTACAAGCAGTATAGTCCCAAGAACACAATCATGTTCGATGATATTCGCCGCAACTTTATGATGAATCCCAAGTCGGGTCTCAAGATACGTCCGTTTCGACAGGCGCATCTGAATCGCAGCAAGGACAAGGAGCTATTAAAATTGTCCACCTATCTGCGCCAGATTGCCCTCTACTGCAAAGACTTCAATCAGCTCAATCATCGTAAGTGGGAGCACTACGATCCCAAGAAAAGTTCTTAGTTGTAATTACTTGTACGATTCTCTTAATTTTATTCAATTAAAGTAATTTTTTAACGCATGCTTGAAGAAGATAACTAGAGCGTATATCCGCCCTGATCTGCCCAGTGCACGCGTCTAGCCTCCAGATACTCCTCGTGCAGTCTTCGTCGCTCCTCCTCCAGCTTTGCCAGGCGGCGATAACGCTGCAACACCATGCCACAACCGAAAAGCAATGCCACTTGGCAGATAAGCCAGAGTATGATCAGTGCAATCAGCAGGCTCTGATTGATGCAGATGTTGTCCAGGTGCAGCTGATCATCGATTCCCGCGATGAGCAGCACACCACGCTCGCCATACAAGTAGCTATTGCTGTTGGCCTGATCCGGTCCATGAACACGCAGATTGTAGTTGAGAGGCAGCTCGACTTGTGTGCTGATATTCGCTTGGGATGCAGTAGCATTTGTCGCCTGTTCGGGCATCACATCCGTAACTGTTGATATATACACTGGATTCTGTATCCTCAGCTCTTGCAGCTGCCTTTCTGGCTGCTCCAGTTGCCGCTTGTGTCGTTGCCTGTGGCCCGGAGTGAGATTCAGGCAATTGGCGGGCGGACAACGTTCCACACAGAAGCGTATCTTCACGTCGAAGTTGACGTTTGCCGTGCCCGAGAACTTGAAGGCATGGAAACGTGCACGCAACATGCTCTGTGATTGTGTGTGTACGCGCTCCAGCGCCGGGAACACACTGGCATCTGTGGGACAACCGCGTTCGTCGATTAACAACACGTAGTTCTGATTGTCTTGTGTCTTTGCCACCAGCGAAGTGGCTCGAAAGTCTGGCAAGGGCGCCAGTTGCAGTTCCAGGTGCTCTCCCAGCTGCTCCACGCTATATTCCGCCACAATTTGCAGCTCCAAATCCTGGCCAATTCTCACATCATTCGTTTCATGCTGGTGCGAAAGATCTACAATTTGCAGAGTGATCTGTGGCTGGGGGTGAGATCCATTGCTGCTGTTGTAGTGCACCACGCCCTCCTGCGGAAACATGCTGTGCGGAAGGGGGATGTTTAATGTTATATGTTCTCTATTAGGAGCGAAAATATCAATTATTTCGTACTTAAATAGTCACATTCCTAAATTGATTTCTTGTTAAGATTGAAATCACTAACGTCGAGGATGTCTAACTTATTTGAAGTACTAATTTTTAAGTTAAATAATATAATTATTTTCAAATTTAAAAATGAGTTGGAGTTAGTTGTGCCTTCTGGATTTAAATTCTGTTCAAACTGTAACAGTACAAAATCATCTTAGATAATGATACTTGAACTGTGCAAACAAAATCGTTTAAACGAAATTTATAAGTATAAAATGTTGTTGACATTAATATTACTCATTATTCAAATAATCAGCAGGGGTGTTAAGGACTTTAACTTAGTGTGTAAGTAAATGAAGAACAGAAATGGTCCTGTTAAAGATAATTTCGAACTGTTTCACATAGCAAGAACTATTTGGGAATTCTAAGCAAGCAAACGGAACAATTAATTCAGAGTACAAATCTCGAATGAAGATTTTATGAACTTCTTCAGTAAGTGGAGAACCTTTTCGAACCTGAGTTTCAAACTTATATCAAGAATTATCCTACTCATTTCTGGTAAATCTATAGTTTTACTTATTTGATTATTGATAATTGATCCTTGCTTAAATAATATGTATGCTTACTTTCAGTAGTTTTTACTTATTATCAAGAAAGAATTATAAGAAGCGCAAATACTAGGTTTAAGGTCATTCGAACTTAATTTTACTATGGATTTCTTGTTTTTCTGTAAGTAAGGACTGACTACATAAATTATCCTGTTGGATATAGTCTTAAGAAAAAAGATAACACAGGGTATAAAAAGATATATGACTATAAATTTTGATTGAAGACATTACGAACTTGTTCTGTGACTATTCGCTGTACAAATCGTTTCAATTCAAAGTTTAAAACTTATATAACAAATTTTTGTACTCATAGTTATGAAGTCTAGAGTTTTACTTGATTCAAGAATATTTGTATGCTCATTTTGAGTAGTTCGTACTTCGTATAAATTCGAGGCCATTCTATATTAAATTTAGTACGACTTTTGTCTTTTCGTGTGCTTACTGCTCTGCATATTCCAGCGAGGACTCCAAGGCAACGGCACTGGGCACCTGCTCCGAGCCATCCGAGCTGCTGTCGCGTGCCAGCATCGAGGTGGCGTTGTTTAGAATGCATCCGACTTTGATGAGACGATCTCCCTGTGTCTGCACATTCGCGTTGTTCTGTATGATGACCAGGGCAGAGATGAAGGTTCTAGAATGGAAGTTCTGCTTAGTAGCTTTCTTTAAGAATATTGTGTAAGCTTACCTCTGATAGGCCTGCGTCATCTCGTAGGCACGCAATACACCACAACGGTTCTCCTTGGCCTCGCTGCCAATCTGGAGGCTCAGCAACATACTGTCATTGCCAAGTCCGCTTACCTGACAATCCTTGGAATGCATGCTGGCATACATCTTGCCATTGAAGGTGTCTTTGGGCTTATAACGTATGCTCATCTCGTCGCGCGTGCAAAACACCTGTACTGTGAAGAGTGTTAACTTGGCTCTGATGTGCTGCTTCATTAACTCACCATCTAGACACTTGACACGTCGCATGTAAACGGAATTCTCGCGCAGCTTAAGACTGCGTGGTCCCAGTGAAATGATGTCCTCGGAGTGGAGCAAACACTCGGAGCGGGTCAATTGGTTCACATAGTGGAAGGAGATGCCTTGGCAGTGGAATTTCGACTCGTGTGTGCAAAGCGACTGACACTGGAATACGAAAAGGTCATCAATCATCGAACGGGGCCAAAATCGATTAGAATCATAATGCGCAACGCGATTTGCTGAAGCGCTTCAACCCATGGGGCACACCTCTTTCTGGGTTAGGCCCAAATATTTGGCTTCCGCGTAGATGAAACTGCTGTTGGCATACAATTCATACGAGCAATTGTCGTTCTCCATCGGTCGTTCATAGCATTGATTCTCCATGTATTCCTCATCGTAGGGCGCTGCCCGGAAGGCGTCGGGTTGTATGGACTTGTCCTTGTCGCTCAGCGTGCAGCGACCATATGTGGCATGTGGCAGCGTCGAGCGTTCATCATTGCGAAATCTGTTGGAGCAAGAAGGGAAGATTAACTTTGGCACGCCAAAGATTTGATACGCTTACAGAGGTTTGAATTCAATTTTCAACTGATGGTTGTCTATGACAGCTATAAGATATATTTAGTTGCCCCATCTTAGACATTACCAAATAGACTATATGTAACTTTGGTTGAGATATCTCAAGAAACAACAAAGATATTCATATTGAGCCTTAATTTTTGATCCATAGTTCTTATGACAGCTATATGATATAATAGAAGGATTTGAGCCAAATATGCTCAGAATATATAAGACACAAAATAATGCATCATCTATGAAAATGATGGGGTTATCTTTTAAAAGAAAGGTTGTTAACTATAAAGCATGGTTTTTGACCGATACTTAATATGATAGCTATATGACATAGTGAACCAATCCGGCCAATTCTAACATATCAACTGCCTGAAGGAAAATGATGGATCTGTACCAAGTTTGATTAGAATTGCTTTAAAACTAAAGGAAAAGCTTGCAAACAAATACACGAACATGGTTATATCGACTCAGCTCGTCATTCTGATCAATAATACATAATATATATGTATACTTAATGCGATCTGCCACGCCTCCTTTCATGCGTTAAACATTTAAATACCCTCTGCAAGGCTAAATTGTGTATCTCGCAATGATTTATGACTTCACATCACTTTGGGGAAGAGTAAAGTGATATCATAATCGCATAGAAAGAATTTCCCATATTCCATTTAAAAATGCATAACAATGGCAATTAATTTTAGCTGGAACTGTCAATTACCGCTCACGATTGTTCCGATACGACGGGGCGAACGAGGCGGAGAGGCATCTGAATTGCGTTTCGAAGAAACATCTCTCGGCGCACTCACGACGCGTGACCAGCGTCGAAATGGTCTTTTTGCCATGAAACACCAGACTGTTACCCGGAATTTTGGTCAGCGCCCAAAGGCGGCCTTTACACGCTTCGGGAACTGCAATGAGCCAAGGTTAACCATGGTTCGACAAGTTGCCGCCCCCATCCGTTAATAAATACAAACCATGCAGACAGGTCTTCTCATAGAACATGGCCTCGCCATCGGCCACCAATGACAGGTCATCCGTAATTGGCAGATATCGTGAGTTGCGCTCAAAGTATGAATATCCATAGCATTCATCCACATCCAGCAGATGTACATAGGCAATGCAATCCGGATCCTCATTACAGCTTCTCCAACATATTTGACTTGTCGGCGGATCAGGCACTTTCTCCGCCAATCCATAGTCTCCATTTCTTCGATCGCGATCCTTGAAATTGCTGGCGATTGGCGGTGCATAAATCAAATTCCGTTCGCTGAGATAATCGACAGGGGGACGGAATCCAACAATCTTCTGTAGCTGCATCTGATGCAGTGGACACTTGAGCAACAATGCATCTATCGGATTTAGAGAATAGTTTACTTAATCTCTGCGGTTGACTGAGAAACAAACATTCCACAAATTGCTGACAAGCACATACGTATCTAAATAAATATACGTATATGTATACTTGTATCTGAAAAATACCTCGATTTGTGCATATTGATTTCGTTGCGAGTGAAAAACACAAATTGTGCAGGTTGCAAGTATTATTATTGATTAGTCAAGCGAATAATGCGAGAACTCTATGCATAACTAAGCAATTAGACAGGTATTTAGTTAGATATACTAAATATATACCTATATATATATATAGATAGAAAGATGATCGTTTATTTCTATATAGTATAGGGATGGAAAACCCTTCAGTGAATTAAAATCGTTTCTATAATTAAACAATTAAGTCAAATACGATTACTTCCTTCTCTAATAACTTATGTAGAAACTTAAACAATAGATAGTAAGAGAATTATTTGAGTATTCTATTATATTTCTCTCTTTCTCTCTCTCTGTCTCTCTGTCTCTCTCTCTTTCCCTGTCTCTGTCTGACACTTTGTTGTAAATTGATCCGTGTCGTTTTGACTTTGACTTAAAAACATTGCCATACAATGCAAATTACAAGTGCAAAAATGATTTAATAGTTGTAGATACAGTTTAGTATACACGACTACGAAACAACCTGTACCTTGTGTGTACTGTTAACTATCTTAACACATATATATCTTAGAGTTACTCTAAAACATAAATAATAAATACCAATATTTTATTGAATAACTTTAATGTTTCTTATGGGACATATGTCTCTTGCTCGTAATTATTTGCTATATAGTTCCAATATTATATCTCCTAGTTAATATACTGTACTCGACTTTGATTCGGATTATAGAAACTTTATATACCTGTTTCATAGAAATGCACGCTGGGTAAAAATGATTTAATAAGCGCTGTGTTTAAATTAAACCTTTCATCTGACTGACAGATATTCATTATACATATTTTGTTTAGTTTTTTTTTTATATATTGCACATTTGAATTAGAAAAAACTCGCATTGTCTGCTAATTACAGGGTTGTGGTTGTTTCATATGTTAAGCCTAATTAGTTAAATATACAAATGAGATGCCTACTAGAATTGTTGCCTATTGGTTTTAGCCACATGTCCCATACGGGAGGTTAACCAGCCAACTTACCACTTGAATTTAGTTGCAACAACAATAATATTATTGTGAATATTAAATTGCACAGGCATTGCTTTGTTAATTCTAAATTCTGCATTGTTTTCCTGCTTGTTGTTCACTTGTTTTTCCTTCGAATTATTTTTTATTTTTGTTATTTTTATTATTATAGCATAGCAAATTTGTTATTGTAATTGATTTTGGCCAGAAAATGAAATGCAACCCCGTTAGGCCCTGTTGTTGTTGTTGTGGTTGTTTATTTGACTTTTTGCCCCATTCGCTGCTTTAATCTGGCACAATTTTACACTTTTAACTTTATTCCAAAAATGTCAGTTTGCATTTCAATTGTAATTGCCTGAAAATTAAAACGCGGGTCAAGCTGAGCCTTTTCTGAGATGTCAATTAGTGTAATTAGTGCCTGGACAACGATAACAACAAACACCTTTTATCATTGTTTTTTTAATTTTATTTATTACACTTTTTTCGACACATATTTAAATCGCACATCCAATTAACCAAAATGCACTTTAAACGCGGCTCTCAACGCTCACGTCCGACGATCATGACTTTCGACTTGCAAATAGCTGAGGCATCAACTGCGACTGCGACTGAGGCTGATGCTAACGCTGAGGCCGAGCCAGGTAGATACACAAATACTACCTGAGCTACCTGAGCTGATATGCATGCTGTGCTTGCTGACGCAGCGCTGCCTCCGATCGAGCGTCGACGTCGCGGCTAACCGAGCGTATGAGAAATTTTATGTCAACGTCGCCGGCTGACTAGATGATTAGATCGCTGTTGGGGTGTATCTGTAGTGAGTGAAAGAGATAGATAGAGAGAGTGAGGTGGGTTGGCAGTGAGGAAGACGCAGCCAAAACGCTCAAAACTATTTAACGCACATCACAATGAGTGGGAGCAGAGGGAGGAAGGACAGAAAAGCTGTAGTCAGAGGGTGCAGAGAAATAGGGGCACGTTTACATCTGTATCTACTTATATGTATATCTAACCATCGGTATCGCAATCGCATCTAGCCATGCATTAAGCTCACTTTCCGTGTATCTTTCGACTGTTTGCACAGTTGAGTTTCAGCTTCTGTTGTTTTGTTGTTGTAAATGTTTGAATTGTCGTCTTATTGTTGTTGTTTTTGTTGCATTCAATGACACTTTTAACAGTTCAGTGGTTTTTTGCCGTTGACAACATTTGTTAGTTAGTTGTTGTCCCATGATAAATGCCTAATTCACAATTGTTGATCTGCATTGTTACAGTTACAGCATAAATGAAGCTTCGTATGTACTATGTGAGTATGTGTGGGTTTCCATAACAATTGATTCTTTTGCATATTATACACATACATAAACACACGGGACACGGGACGTATGTGCAATTTTGTACATGCCTAATTTATTGATGATTTCTAATTAGTCGCAGTAGCGCACATTCAATTACGAGGAGTATGTGGAACTAGGGGATTGGATTCAGGGAGGCTGCCCGCCCTTTGACATAATTATGTTGTATTTTGTATTTCGGGGCATATGCCCAGAGACTTGTGCGTGACCTTTAGCGGTTACACATTTTGGATTTTTATTATTTATTTACTTATTGGCAAGTTGGTCAAGGTCGCCATCATTTGCTGCGTAGACGACGCCCAGATGTCTTGCTTGAGCAATGATGTGCCCATAGGCCCAAAGCTATGGTTGACATTACATTTAGTGTGCATACATTACATCCACAGCCAAAATTGCGAGTTATAAGCAGATGTAGACTCGTACGTATACGTAATTTACTTAGGGACTTCGACATGCAATTGCTCAATTTGCCAACTACAGCATGTACATACATATATCTATATGTGTATGTACTAATGTAATTCGAGCAGATTGACCCAACTGGCCTTATTTGAAGTAAGAATGTGTGTAGCATTTGTACATTATAACGCATTATATCAATTAAAAAAATTACCAATTAGAGGCACTTCATTGTTGCAATTACATCCAGCGAAAGTCTTCTAATTAATATTGAAATCTGAGCTATCAGCAAGTCATTGAATCATTAATAAGTTTGACTGTATCGTATCAAAAAGATTTGCAAGTTTACTAAAATCACGTATACGTAAATACATCGGTATTTAACTAATATTTACAGGTATTTTATAAAAGAAAACAATAATAATTAAAATACTTAATGGCATACAAATATTTTAAAACAGTTCAGGCCACTCAATGATGTGAGAACTATCTTTGAAAATTGTATACATATACGTTTGATAGCTGCAACAATTGCTTCATCACTTACTATCAAGAATCATTGGTATAAGCCTGACTTGTTAAGCTAGTTTAACTGATAAAGCTCCTTCAATTAGCTTCACAATTGTTGCACTGTTTCAGTTTGTTTGCATAAACTTATTTAATCTGCAGAAATTACTAGAGAAAAAACTGAAGTACTTCTGGAGAACCCTTTGTTGTGATTGCACAAAAGTTGTTAAAGAACTTATTAAGTATCGTTATCATTCATAAGGAGATTTATTTGCTAGCCAATTTACAATATACTTGAATATCTCATAAGCTCATTAAGCTCAATTGGCATGCTAGTCAACGTTCCAATTGCGCCATTTAAATAAATTTAATAAAACTTTCAACGTTTCAAATGTACTCTAAAGCTTAGCCATAGAACTTTTTAATAAAGCAGATAAAATGCTGTACAAATTCCTATACATAATAATTCAAAACCCCTTGCTTATCAATGTTTAAAAGACAAAAGTTGCACAGTTTCCATTGTAGTTTTGACCTCATTTAATGAGCCAATTCCATTTAATTTTCCACTCTGACTTCAGGGAATAGTTTACCTTTCGCTTTTGCTTTTCGCTTCAGTTTGATTGTCGCGTTGCGTATACGTAATAATTCATAAGCCAGGCACTCTGCATGCAAGGGTACTATTATAATTGCATGTTGTCGAGCAAAATAAAACAATATGCAGGTCGAAATACCTCCCTACATCCCCTTAGCATTCTTCTGCTTCCCCTTAACTCCTGAATGTTGCCATGCGAAAAAGGGTCAAGCCAACATATTTACAAACAAGCGTAAAAAATATATGAAACAAAAATGCAACAATAACAAGAGTTGCAACAACAACATAGTGTCAAGAATGTGACTTTAAAATTTGTATAGTGTGGCAGTGTGGCAGCAATAAACAAAAGGCCGCGGCCAGTTGCAAGTTTATTTTCAGCTCATACTTGATCCACAGAGTTTTGCATTTCACCTTGAACTATAAAAACAGTTGCGTGTGTGTGACTCGGCAGGTGTGTGTGTGTGCGTGAGTGTGTTAGTGTGTGTGTGAGTCTGAGTATCTGTGTCAGTGTGTGAGTGCGTGTGTTTTTGTTTTTGACAGCTGCAAACACACACGCCGCGTCGCCAAGTGACGCCTGAATGACGCATGAAAAACAAAAGTTGTAAAGTTGCATACATAACAGATAACGAAAAGAAATACTGAATAATTATGTATATATGTGTGTTAATATATATATATGTATAGGCTTGCGTATTCGTTTGTATATTTAATAAATTAACCTATGTCGCACACATGACAAAAGTCTGCCTAATTAAAAATGCCAAAAAGTCAGCCAAACGGGGGCTCTGAGTCTTGTGGTCTTAAGTGGGGTCAGACAGAAGCAACAATGAGACACTGACACTCACACACACACACACACAGACACACACACTGACACTCACACCACACATACTGACGTGTCGAGCACACACAGCTGTGTGACATGTCAGACAGGCCGACAGGCAGTCAGGTCAGGCCAGGAAGGAAGGAAGGGAGTGCGGGCAACCAGGCCATAAAGCACCAGCTAAAGTTGCGCTTGAATGCCCCAACGAAGGCGGCAGCACCCGCAGCGGCAGCAACAGCAACAGCAACAGCAACAAGCAAAACAACAGCAACAATGGCAACAATAACAGTTGCTGTCTCAGCCAGGCGTTGCATGCAACTTGTCACATTGTTTAAATCACTGAATTATGCAAATAGCTACGCACATATCACGATTGTGTCTCTCTCTGTCTCTTTCACACACACCCCTCCCTCTCTTTCTCTCTCTGCGTTGCAGCTTCCATCAACAAGAATAACAACTTGCTTCTTAACACCATATACATACACCCAGAAAATAATCAGACAACACTTCGTTTGGTTGACTAAATGACTAACTAAAAGTTGCACAATTTCAAACTGAAGTTAAATAAGTGTGTGTGTGTGTGTGTGTGTGTGAGTGTGTGTACAATATGTCCATGTGTGTGTGTTGTGTTTGACATATGCTTAATTGTCTATCGTTGCTTGTTGCTGGCACAACTTCCGTTTAGTAGAGCATGCCAAAAAGTTGCCGCTAGTTGCACCCTTGACACTACTAACACCACGCCCTTTTTCCCTCCCCCAATAAAGCCCACACGTCCCCCTTACTTCATCCCCCTTCAAAGCCACGACTAGCGTGTGAGTTCTGAATGAAAGAAGAAGGCGACTTTATCGCTGTCTACGTTGTCGCCACACCGCAAACTAAAATTTATTTAAATCTCTGCCATAATTGTTTTGTACGCCTGTTGCTGTCGTTGCTCGAGTTTGTTGTTATTCTTTTTTTATTTGTTCTTGTCGTTTGTTGTCTGTTTTCTGTTGATTTTGTATTTTTTTTTTGGTGACCGCATAAAATTAGCGGTGGAAATTTATTATCAGCACTGCACATTCTTGGCGTTGTGTAGTTCAGCTGGGAGTTTAAATGTCACAAGTTGAGGCAACTTATTTAGTGTGGCAACTTCAACAAATAGAAGAACTGAGTTAAAATATTTATTTCATTTACTTTGATTCTACAAATGAGATGCATATTTTAAATGAACTTCTGCAGGTGGCCGAATTTAATTATATATAATAGTAGCAAACTGTTTCTTTTTGAGTGAACTTTCTCCATGTGTAAGGAAACTAATCTTACATTTACTGTTGAAGTTCCTCTGCAGCTATAGGATATATAATGTGTCCATTTATAACTAATTTTCTTATATTTATATATATTATTCATATATTCATAAATACTTACTTTTGTCTATTACAAATATTTGCAATCCATCAATAACGATTAGAGGGTAAGAAATGAAAGACATCACTTTAAATTGCATTAAATTATATTTATTGATTTCATCGTTTTGTATATATAAATTAAACAGACATATTTCATATAAGTATATAAGTAATTAAACAAAATCTAAAGCGTTTTGACTCTATTTTCTTAATCGACATACGCTTGCGTTATTATTTCCACAAAAAAGTCAATCAAATCTCTTATGAAATTTATAAAAATGCATTTATACGTATTTAATTTGTTGATAATCGAATAAATAGATAAAAAACACTTTCGTACTATTGAATATATACTTTGTGGTTGCCTTAAAAGTCGGAGAATAACATATAAATAAATCTAATATCTTTCAAAACGTAAAAGTAGGATATGCAGACCTGTTCCCAATTTGATTTTCGCCTAAATTTCAACTACAATTTGCATATAGCATATTTCTTGGAGCAAAAGAACATTGGTTTTCTGATTCTGCTGAGAGTGTGTTAACTGGAAAAGATCTGCATTAATGTTAGTCTGAAGTTGTAAGTGCCAAAAATTGGATTGATTGATGAATGTTTATTATGGATCCTTTTTAAGAACCTTACGTTTTGGCTCGCTAGAATTAATGCAATTCGCTTAATACACAAGTACATAAATACATACATAAATACAATCGTGTTCATAGTATAGTCAGTTTATAGAGTTTATACCACGCGTCAATTTTTAAATGCAGCCAAAAAACAAACACAATTTTCTATACTAAATCTGAATTAATTTTTCATTTCACTTATCAAATCTGTTCCACATTTCACCTTTCAATAAATTTCACTAAATTAGCTGATGCATACTTTTAGGATCGTCAGCAAATTAAACAATAAAGCAACATATATTCCCATTCATGTTTCCCCTCGAAAAGTATGCAATTTAGATTTGTGAGTGAAATTGATGTTAAAGTGAAAGACGGAACATGATAACTTCATTTTCCTAAGTATAAATAAAAGGTTATTCGAATCGAATTTGTTTGTTTGGTTTGTTAGGCGCAATTTCATTTTTCTACTAATTACTTCAATTTACTAGTTATTTTATTATTGCAAGCAATTCTTTAAAAAAATGTCTTTTGGATAAATTAGCAAAATGAATAATGCAAATGCAATGCATGTGTAATGCGAATTGAAGTTGATTTTCCGTTATGCTGCCACTTAATTATGCCACTTATATACTTACATACATATTAAACATATTATTTTATATTTATTTATATATATATATATATATATATATATATACGTATATATATATATATATATAATGTGTATATACTCTTACGTATGCATAAGCATTTTCTCTTACGTTTATATCGTATATTATATTAATATGATTTATGTGGAAATTTGTAGATCTCATTGCGGTGTGCCTGGTTGCAAGTTAAATGTATATTTTAGCAAATTCATGTTCATTTCTGTTTGTTTATTTCATTATTATTTCTTTTATTTGTTTTGGCAATTTCAAAATGCCCAAATGCAAATGTCAATGTCATTATAGTGTGTGTCTGGGTGTTTTATGCGGATAGGTAAAAGCAATCGCTTAGCTATCATCTGTCAGGTGCTAAATGGAAGTTGGAACATCTTCTATTAAATGAAAGCAGTGCCTACTCATAATTATGTGGTATATGCTCCTCTAACTCTAGGAATCTCTAAAGAATGCTGACATATAGATATATATATTTATATATCGATCGATGGCCTGATTTCAGCTCTCACTATATATCTGGTATGCAATACGCTAAGTAACTCTAAATGGAAGTGCAATTAATTATGACTGTATTCCTCTTCATTTAAACTTCTTTAGTCGCATTTCAATTTCATATTAAACATTTCACGATTTACTTGAAGCGAACAGAAAATTTTGCTAGCTTTTCAGTTTTGTTTCTTCCCCATCCATCTGCCTTCAATTTATTTTCTTTTATATTTTCAAAACCTATCACATAAATTTATAAGTATTTTTTTTGGGCGGAATTCTTAGCGTGTGTGTGTGTGAGTTTGGTTTTGTGACGGCTTCAAGCAGAAAAAAAATAATGGCGGATAGAGAGTGATAGAGAAAGATAAATGGCAATAAACATTTCAAATGTGTATACAATAATCTCTTTAAAAGCTAAAAGACGGATTCGCGTGCAATAACAGAAGCAGCGGTCAATTCAATTACCGCCAAATATATTCAGACACAGACACAGCCACAACATACACATAACTATTATGTTTAAATCAACAACAAACAATAAAAGAAGTGTGTATTTTTTTGTCTGATTGCTGGATGGAAAATCGTTGCTGTGCCACTAATTATTCTGGATTTATGGGGGAGGGGCGTATTAACCTTATATAAGCTAAATTTAGCATTTGTTTAATACCAAACTTGCGTGCAATACGCCTTGAACTACGCAAAGCTTATCAAACGATGATTCTCACTTTCTTTTGTTTTTCTTTATTTATATATATCATTTGAATTTTCATTATAATTTTTTCTTTTTGTTTTTGCTATTAATATGCGAGTGTGTTGCTTTTGGTTTTTGCTGCTAAATACGTACATATATGTAGTTGTTTTTCTCTATTCGAAAACTCTTACTTAACTACTGCACATTTATGTTGTTGTTTGTGGATTTTTGGATTTTTGGATTTTGTGGATTTTTGTTTTCATTTTTAGTTGGTTTTGTTTTTATTTTTTATGGTTTCTTTGTAGTTATTATAATAATAATATTAATTTTGTTTTGTTCAACGCTTACGCCGTAATGCTCGCTGATTGGATTAGTTGCCGTATGGCAGATTGTTAGCCATGGCAATCAATACCTACGTCCTAGGCGGTTTGGGCGTGGCTTTTAGAATACCAACATTTGATCGGCGCTGCCCTCCGCGCTGTCCTCATCATCGGCGCCCTCGTCCTCATCGTCGGATGTTAGTGAGGCGGCATTGTTCACAACGGACTCTGTGTAAATGGAACGTAAAATTAAATTTTGCCTGCCTCAAATACTTATGTTTGCGTGCCACAGAGCTTATCGAACGTGCGTCAGGCGGTCTGGCCATAAACATAAATCTTAAATTAATATTACAAATGAGTTTGCCCAGAGATTTAGCACTAATCTTGGCCTTAACACAGTTTTGCATATTTAATGTGCCATTGGACACTCAACTGTTCAACTGCAGCAAAAGAAACTGTTGTGCGTATACACTGCGTATGCGTAATATTAATAATAACAAAACTTAATTATGGTCATCCGCTTAGCATAACTTAAATAACTCGAAACCTAAAGGCCTTTAAATCACTTTTGCAATCAAACTTAATGGCAAATATTACATATACGCAATGTTGCCCAATGTCAATACACAATATACATACATACCTAGTATGTGTGCCTGTTTCGCTTACCGCACGCCACGGTTAGATAGATCTGTGTCAGATATATGTGAAAGTGCTACTCACCGCAGTTGGGCTTTCCTCGTGTGCGTGTGTTGGCGAATTCAACTCCATGCTTGTCCACACACCAACAAACACCCACCGAATTGTGGCATTGTGTTGGCTTGTAGAATCCTTGGACGTCACAGTCTGGTGCGTAGGCGCCTAATTAGTTTATGCCGCCAACAATAGCATGAACAACAAAAAGTAGAAGTAGAAGAAGAACAATAACAATGCGCAATTTTAGTAAGTCTCTGCATAATTTGCCGTGCAACGTGAGAGAGAAAGCAGCAAAAGCGAATTTCTTTTTTTGGTTTTTTGGTTTTTATTCTATTTCTATTGTTTTGCTCTGGTTTTTTGTTTGTACTTTTTGGGTCGTGTTGAGAGAAAAACCAAAAAAAAATAAAGGAAAACAGAAAAATGTAAATTATATAGTTAAAGTTGATAATAGGCCAACACAAAAACGACGAGAAAGTTGTGTGTTGTTGTTCTTAAAAGTGTTTAATTTGCTGGCTTAAAAGTTGCGTTTGTCTAAAAGGTAAAACGGAGAGCGTAAAAGCGAAGAACAAAACAGAGGCAGAGAGAAAAAGAAATAGGTGTCCCTTTTAACAGTTGCTGTGGCTACTTATGTGTCTCTAAGTGTGAGTGTCAGTGAATGTGTGAGTGTGTATTACTTGCAGGAGCTTAATTATAGTTTAAAATGGGTTAAACGTAGTGTAAAGAGTGTAAGTTAAGCAGCAAAAAGGTAAAAACAAAGCGCAGACAGCGAGGCAAAACAGAGTAGAAAGAGATACATATACAGATACACAGAGAGAGAGAGAGAGCGAGAGAGAGAGAGTGATAGAGATAGTGAGAGGGGGCAGAAATGGAAAAGTAAAACAAGATTACTCTTCTAGCTACCCGCTTTCTTGTTATTTTTGTTTTGATCTTGTTGTTGCAGTGTTTGCGTTGTTTAATATCATTCGAAATGGGAACGCAAAAACCGAATACAACACAGCAACAACTCAATAGTATACATACTATTACAATATAGAGAGAATATACGAAATATTAGTGTTATGTTAGCTAGAGAAATGTCCACCTGTACCTATCTCACCTGCAAAGTCGCCGGCGATTCTTCGGCGCACTGCAGCACATGGACGATCGGTCTTTTCGAAGCAGCGACACCATTCCCGTGTATTAATCGAACTATCCTGATCGAGATCGCAGGTATCAATGAATGGCTTAATGCAACGCTCGTTCTGATCATGCTCCAAATCGTACATCTCCTGCAGCGACAACAGACCATCGTTGTTCAAATCCAGATGACCGAACATCCATTTGGCTTCAGTTTTGCAGGCGGGTGGAAAGTGTGCCTTCGACTTTTGGCTATGCTGACGACGCTTCTTGCTATCGGCCATGATCACGGAGAACCAGTCAAGCAGACGATTGCCAATTGCGGTCAGTTGCTGTGGCTTGCATTCGGCCGACTTTGAAGGATATCCTACGGCAACAACAATTCAATCAATCATATCATCTATGCGTATAACTATTTCTTCTCTTACCATTGGCATTGTTGTTTTTATTGTATTTCTGTGGCTGCTTCTCAACGACTTCGTTCTCATTGTAGGTTCGCATCTTGTGCTTATCCTCCTGATACTTGCCATCCTTTGAAAAAGATATCAGAGTTAAGATCATGATCTGAGCAGAGATCAAAGGACGCTTCTTACCTTCTTGTAGGCCGTATACTTGAGATACTTGTAGTGCTTGTTGTCATATTTAATTTCCTCGGGCGTGAATGTGTACTGGGCATTAATGTGATTGAAGTGACGATTGTTGTCCTCCTTGTCCTGAAAAACAGATCAATTTTTGTTTTGTCTTTGTATGCGTGTGTTGACCAGTGTACACTTACATTCATAATGGTATTGAAGTCGTTGTTGTTGTTGCCCATCACATTGCCGCTGTTCATCATGATGTTGTTGTTGCTGCTGTCCTTGTAGGCCTGCTGCTGTTGCTGCTGCAGCTGCTGCTGGTCGAGGTTGATCTTCTTGTTGTATTTGTTGTAGCCACCACGTTCGCCAACTCGTTGCAGCCGCTTGCCATCGGTATTTTCTGCTAAACGTGCAAAATGGGAAAACGGTTAAAATGTGAAATGGCCACCATAAAAATCGCTCGGCACAGGCAAACTTTTCGTATCCTGGCTCTGTTCACTGAGGCGTCATTTCTATTTTATGCATTCATTTTGTTCTTGTTTTGTTTATAGTATGAAGCATGAAGCCAAGCCCAAAGCAAGAACAATAACAACAACAGCATCAAGAGTTGCCAGTGCTTGCAATGCGCTTTCATCTGTGTAAATTTAAAATTAATGTGCTTAACATTGTTGTCGTTATTTTTTTATTTGTTGTTGTTGTTGTTGCTGATGCTGATGCTGCTGCAGCTTGGCTGACTTGCTGAGTGCCCGCTCATGCCCCCGTGCCCGTCCCACTTCTTTTGCATTGTGAACTTTTGAACAATGGCGCTTCTTGTGAAACGGATTATTAAAAATTCAACAATTGATATGCTCGACGTCAATATAAAGTCGATTCTTAATTGAAAAAAAAAAAAAATGAAATGGCAGACCAATTGAATATTTTGTTGTTGCATAATTTTAGGGGCGATTGTATCGAATAGATCAGAATATGTTCATTACTGGGTTAGTCAGCATAATGGTACTGATGATAGAGACTTGCATCTCTTGAAACATTTATATTCCCAAGACTTGCTGCTTGCCTTTTGGCAACTGTTCTGTGTGTTGTTGTTAGTTGATATCTTATCGACAATGTTAAATAAACTTATACTTTTTATTGAACAAGTAAAAAAAAGAAAACATTTTCAAAATGGAAATTATTCTTGTTCTATGGAAAACGTATGGAATAAAGTTCTTCAATTGAACTGCGTTACACAACACTGGTGCGCAGTTAAAATGGCGCTGGCTCAAAATATGCATGGAATTTATTGTGATGGTGGCTGTTCAATAGCCTCTGCCAGAACTAGCTGGCCTTTTGCCAGACTCAAGCTGATTATGTGGTTTGGTCCTCGGTTTCGTGTTGTCAACTCGCTGGAGTTATAGAACTAGCTATGAGTGTGTGTGTGTGTGTGTGTGTGTGTGTGTGAACAGACTTACCCTTGCAGGGGCAGAATCCTTTGCAGGCAATCCTTATGGTTGTCGAATGTATGCAATTGTGATAATCCAATCTGCATAGTGATGAGTAGGTTCTGTTGTCGGCGCCGCAGAGGAAAGTTGGCTTTGCCACGGGACATGGCTTGCAGTTGCTGTTGGCGAGTCGAAAGAGAAGGAAAATCAGTAAAGAAAACACAGTGGAGAGATATAAAAAAAAAAGAAGAAGCAACAAATAACAAATAGACGTCATGCAAAATTAATTTTTATGCAAACGAAGTCTGGCATTTGTTGCTCAGGTGAGAGCAGCTCCCAGCAGCAGCTATACCATTTTTTATTTAAATATTTATTTAATATGCCAAGCACGCACTCTCTGGCAAACCTGCGTGCATTCCCGCCAGAGATCACAAATAAATGGAGAAGTATGGAAAAGAAGGCGGAACCAGCCGCCAGCACTGTCAGCTTGTATCTTTATTTAATAATTTGTGCAAATATTTGAGCTAGCGGCTCGCAAAAAGAGTGATCCAAATGCGAGAGTACGTAATACTCTATCTCAAACTGAATAATAAATTGTAATCCGCTCACTGTCACATTCGTTATTTTAACACCATCTATGCGAGTATGTATTTAATATATGGCGTGTTGCATGTTACGCTATCGATTTATCTCTTTGGCACATTTCATAAAAAATGTATACTCCACACACGCGCACACACACGCACACACATGCATTCTTTGCATAAACAAAAAAAAACAAAGAATAAATAATTAATTCAATTAATTGCACCACCCGCTGATGCTGTTCCTGTCGTATGGGCCATTTATTAAAAAGACTTTTGGGTAGCATTTTTATTTGAATATACCCTGTATTTACAAAATGTTTATTATAACTTTCAGTACTCTGCATGGTACAAAGTATGTACATAGACAGGTTTCTGTGAGTTTCTGCTGAGTAACAAAAACTTCTTCAAGACCTTTTTTTGTATACATCCTTAGTATAATTTCAAACATGATATGGATTACCACACAGCTGCGTACAGGGCATCCTGCAGTCGCAAATTCGCGACAGCAGCGTTTTAACTGTTTTTTTTTTTGTTCAGTGTTTAATGATTTTTATTGGCCAACTGCGAACAAGCGGCCAATTGAGAGTGAAAGCAGTTTATTTTCCCCTCGAACGTGTTTGTTGGGATAATATTATTCAAAATATTCCCTAGGCCGTGCAAATTGAGCGTGTTTACTCAGTAAATTGGTTTTCTGTATTCAGTATTCAGTTATCAGTCTGCACTTTACAGCGGACTTTTGTTGAAAATGCTCGCAATTTGCTAATTGTTGAATTTACCAGCTTTAATTGCTACCGTTTCCAGTGCTACATTTTTATTGTTAAAGTAAACAAATAAAAGGAATAAAAAAGCAAACAGGAACACAGAAAACTCGACCTGGGGATGACCTGTACCTTCAAGTGTGACCGCTTATTACGGAATCTAGACTTGCTTGCTAAACGATAGTCGATAATTTTAATACTCGATAGTTTTGATACCTCACAATGATACAAAACAATTTCGAAAGCATTTAAAATATATTATTAATTTATTATCATTTTCCATGTCAATCAATGTTATTTTCCAAACAAATTCCCCTAACTACATATTCTCTCTATCAGTCCCGTGTTGTAAATTTTACTAGAACAGGGTATTTATAAAAGCTGTACAAATTGCGAACTTTGATTGCAATTGAGTTCCTTTTTGAATTAGGCACTTAAGCTTCGCTTCGGTAGCAACTTTGATCAATTAAATCTCCCTTGTTAACTTTGTATAAATGAATTTCTTTTGCGAATTTCACAAAATGTTGCCATATTTACACACTCTGTCCGTGGCATGTTGCAAGTTACACACAGTTGTTTGAATTCTGTGGTATTTGGCATAGTTAAAAATGCATTTGAATATTACGTAATTTCGGCTCGAATTTCACATAAATAAAGTAAAATAAAATGAAATGAAATGAAATTGTTGTTAAAGTTGTCAAAGCAATTGCGATGCCAATTTATTTTAGCCAGCATATACATGGCTATTTAAGCTGGCCAATTTCGAAGCTAAGCCAAAGCAAACAAAGCATTGGCCCAAAAATCAGAGAGCATCGTCGACTAGTATGTGTGTGAGAAGTTGTCTCTTTGGCTCAAATGAAAAGTCACTTTTAATTAAAAATGCAATTGTTGAAGTCTATTGGTGGCTTTTGTGTTTTGTTTCATTTGAAATGATAATGAAAATTAAATTTAAAATTAGAGTTCCACATGGAAAAGAATGCGTTCGCATCTTGGGTCAATGGCTGCTTTTGCTGGTTATATTGTTATAAATTGTACATCAAATAGCGTCAGCCCACATGCCACTTTATGCTTTATGCTGTGAAATTTGTGAATTTTTGCTCAAATATTTGCTTTCAATTTTCCGCCAAACAAACACACGTCGCACACCGCCCATCCAAAAATGTGGAACAGGTAGAGGGAGTGTGAGGGTGGATATAGAATTTTCGAGCTGCCTTTGAGCCACTGACGATGACAGCTTCATGTGCATAGACCAAAAACCAGCTCAGTGGTTTCGAATAACTGCCAGAAACAGAAAGAACCTCAACGCAGCTCAGCTGAGGTTGAGCCTCGCTGTCGAGGTGAAGGGGCAACTATGTGCATCCCCCTCACTTTTCCTTTGGCCTACACAAGAAAACCACATGCGGTGGCCATATTGTTACTAAAACAATGCCTGACTACATGAGTTATGATTTAGAAGTGTCTGTGTGCGTGTGTGTGGCTCTGTTTTTGTGTGTGTGTGTTGGTATGCACTGCTTTTTGGTCTATTACAAGTGCCTCCCCAGATATATTCTTACCTCCTGCCCCGCAATCTCTCTCCCTCTCTCTCTTTCTCTCACTCACTCACTCACTCAGCAAGTGGCCCATTCACAAAGCAAATCTTTTGTTTGACTTCTGGCCAAATGGAGAACGGAACGGCAGATAAATTGTGCGCGCAAACTATTGATTTTGTAAGCTCAATGGTCCCCGGGCACAACGGCAACACCCCGCCACTCGCCCTTCCCGTTCCCCCCTACGACTCTTATTGGTTGCCCCTACGGGTATTCACTGTCTATGCCATTGACATAGATACTCACAGATACATGTTTACTCATACACTTATATGCACAATAGAGACTTTCTTGTGAACGCAAATTGAAAGGAAAATGCGAAAAATATGTCAAAAGCCACTTTTTTTTTAATATTAGAGGGCGTGGCATGACTCTTGATGTGCCAGTAGATAGATTGATGATGCCAGGCAACAATAGATGAGAAAATTGCGCAATATCTATAGCACCAATAGTAATAAAACTGGTAATGATAATGATGATGACAAAAATAATAGAAATACTAATGCTAATGATAGCGATATTGAATTTGATATAGATAATGAAAAGAAAAATAATATTAGTAAAATGATATTGACAATGATAATCCAGATGTGATTATGATCATTTGATTGATACTTGTAATTCTAAATTTATTGATTATTTTATTGTTATCAATGTTATTAGAAATAGTAGTTATTACTGTAATAGTCAAATATAAGAAGAATACGTATTTAGCCAATGTTGGCAAATTTCCAGCTATTATACATACTAGTACTTATATCAAGTAAACGATTATCTGCAAAATATTCAAGAGTCCAAACATTTCGGGGAAATTAATTTTCAACTCAACAAACTGCCATTGGGGGACAGAGAAAAACTTTCGCTATGCGACAAAGGTTCACCTGATAGGCTCTCCCCCCTTCCACTCCTGTTGCCCCTCTCCTCTACCCTCCCCCGCCCCACCTTGCCATGGGACCAACAAAAACGTGTCAAGCAGCAAGCATGAAATTAAACTTAAAACAAAACGAAGCCGAAAAACAAACAACCGAAATGTTATAAGACTTTTCGGTCGATGGAGTTGGCAACACGAAGACGCAAAAGAAAAACAAAAATGTTCTTTGAATAAGCAGGGAAAGCAGGATTCGCAGACTGATAATCTTTACACGGGTTGAGCAAAAGGTTCACACAGTAAATATTGAATTTTGTCAATGACAAGAGGACAAACACGCCGACATGTATTACATGGCTTTAAATTGAATCATATCAGCAATTCAGTTAGCCAGAAATCATATTTGAATACAACAAGAAAAGCAACAAAAGAAACATTGAACGGATATTGATATTTTTAAAGTTGGCTACAACTTTCCGTTACAGTTCGAAGCACGTCAACATGTCGGAAGCGAGACAAGTTGTAGTATCGTATGATGGGAAATCGCTGCCAATTGAACCTTGGCCTGGAGTTGACTTTGACTTCATTCCAACAGTCGCACCTGTAACCCACTTTCCTCAACTCGCCACAACCAAACTCGAATCGACTCGAATCAACTCCATTTCATTCTACTTTAATTTTCCGTTTCTGTTCGCGTGCACGTTCACAATTTGGGTTAGGGTCAAAGCGATAATGTTGAACAAGTCAAAGGATATGGATACTATGGATACTATGGCGACGACGTGCGAGAAAGGGTAAAAGGCCGTTAAGCTGTCGTTTCGGCTTATTGCAAGGCAAATATAACAAACGGCAACGATGACGCAGCAAAAAAAAAAGAGAAGTATGAAGAAAAAACTGAAATGCGTGCTAAAAATTGTAGAGCCTGCACATTATTGCGGAATTTGTATACACGATAAAACAATTTGTTATTAGCATGCCGGTCATGCAAATCAGGCAGAGGGAAGAAAATCACCAGCAGCCCTTGCTGTGACCCTCCCTTAACCCTTAAACCATTTCTTTATTCTTACACGAAATGAATGAGAATTTGTTAAATGAAATGTAAAAATGCCATTGATATGCAAAAGAGCCCAAAGGAATAATGATTTCAGGGATAAATGGGAAGGGTAGAGCCAGTTAAACACTTACTCCAGTTCCTCATCATCGTCCTGTTGGACAACCGCGGGTTTCTGCAACTGCTGCTGCTGCTGCTGTTGCTGCTGTTGTTGTTGTTGCTGCTGTTGTAGTTGCTGCTGCTTATCGCTGACGGCAACGTTGTTCTCATAGAAGACGTCGTCCTCTTTAGACTCATCATCGTCGCCTAGGCTGAGACTTTTATCCTCATCGTCGTTGTTCTCCTCATTGCCCTGGACAGTAGCCTGGGCATTGTTGTTGTTGTTGCCATTAACGTTACCGTTGTTGTTGCTGCCATCGCTACTATTGTCCTCGTCATCGTTGTTGATGTCCTCAACATCCTGGCTATCGTTATCCTGCTGATTGACGCGCCGCTTGGCTTCCTCCTCCAAATATTTGGTCTTGGTGATTATCTCATCACTGAACGCGGGGTTAAATGGTGTTTTGTTCGGTTGGCAAACAAGTTTTCATTTAATTAGTTTATTAACTTTCCCACGGACAACAAGATGAACAATCTAAAACAGACAATTTTGCCAGCGGCTGCTTACCGATTCTTGTGCAATTCCTTTTTCGACACGCAAACGGCGCTGTATTCGTCCTCCAGCAGGCAGATTTCCCGCTTCTTACAGTTGAGAGGCCGGCAAAGGTCACCTGAAAGAGGGGAGAGGGTCAAAAAGTGGGCGTGGCAGCCGCAGATTTAATTTATGATCTTTAAACATGCTGAAATTTTTTCTCAGATTAATTAAACTTATAACAATCATCTGGACATGAAACTTGACACGTTTCGGGGGCGGATTAGTGGGAGGGGAAGAGGATAGGGAAGGACGGGAGGTTACTCACTTGAAGGATCATGTATCCAGCGCTTGTGTTCGCCCAAATTCTTGTTCTGCGTATTTTTGTTTATCTACGGGTAAGAGTGAAAGAGAAGGAGAAGGAATTTATTAATTTACATTGTAAGTGAAATATTTTATCTTTTAATTTTGTTATTTAAATGCAAAAATGCAAAGGCCACTCATACACATATGAGACATATGACACGTAAATATATCAAAAGCACACATACACCCCAGATATTCAAGTGCACTGACGTATGCGTAATGCTAACACGTGTCGTATGTGTAATACACAAGTGAGAAAGTGACAGCAGTTATTTCATTTGTTGGAACATCAGACGCCTCTAGTCGAATACAAATGCTTGTGGCAAGTTTATTCCTTGAAATATTACAAAAATCAGAATAAGAAACTGAGACTATCATAGTTAAATGCAGAGTAGCAACAAAATCCATTAAAGTTATTATCCATTCCTGCATCTGATCCATAAACTTCGTTCAATTTGTGTGCTCAAAATGTAAAAGAAATTTATTTTAATTTAATTCAATTCAATTGAGTGTTGAGAGAGCGAGATGGAGTGACGCCTTCGTCATGTGCGAGGCAAAATGTTATTAAGCGCAATGGTGCGTATACGTTATATTTAACTTGACTATATATATATATATATATATATATATATATACATATAATGTATACGAAACAAAACAGACAACTGCAATAATAATAAAGCCCTGTCATGCCCATGGCTGGCAGGCCATTGGACGTTTGCTAAAATACCATAAGCTAACCAAAAAGCAAACTACCCTTTTCCCTCACTTCAATCTTCCGTCTCCTCTCACTCTCTGACAGAGAGCACAGCACTGACTTGACAGTTTTCCAAAACGGCGCCTGAAAGGCTGCAATGCAAAATTTACTATGTGACAGCAGAAGCACTTTTTATGCTATCGTTGTTACTGTTGTTGTTTGCTGTTGGTGCTGTTGCTGTTGGTGCTGTCACTTGGCGACAACAGAAGCTGCAGCCAGAAGCCTTAAGCGGACAGTTGCTAAATTGGTAACTGTGGGTAAAAACATCATCATCAAACAGGTCATCCGTTGACCCCATTTTGAACCGAGGGCATTCTCAATGCCGAGTACTTAGCTGCCCCACGCACTCGATGTGAAGTGGCAATTGCGGTGTTCTCACACACACATACACACATACGAGATCTGCCACAGTTGCAGCTGTGTTCGCCTCAGTTGGCAACTGTAATGCAATAAAGTCGTCCAGGACGTGGACCCTGGCAATTTGCATGCGTTAAAATGCAATTTGTGCGAGTTTCCCGTTTCCCATTCGCGGTTTTCAGCATCCCTTTGAGATTGCACCTCCCGTTAGTTCGCATGGTATCCCAGTTGTCCAGTTTGAGCCTTCCTTGCATTGTTCGTTGCGTTTAAATGGACTGGCTTGAATGGCTAGAGGTCGGTTCTGTGGTCCATCCCCGTTGATTGGACGGTTGGCCTTCCATTTGTTGGCTTTAATTGCGCTGCGCTTGCGGTTTTCGGCAAGCGATTGGCCTTATTGTGGTTAAAAACTGGCGCCAAAGCGTAATCAACTCGCGTCAGCTACTTAAATATGCCGTGAGTCCGTAAATCCGTCTGTTGTTTGTGAATCTGGAAATGCTGCGCATTAACTGGGTCACAGATGCTGCAATTCCGGCCATTACCAGCTGCCAAAACTCTTCCTTAGGGGCTTAAATTGCACTCTCGCGTTATGCAAGCAAATCCAGTAGACTAACAGTGGTGCGGCACTGTGCCACAAACACACACACACACACACAGATACAGGCAGCAGTGCCTGTGGCAAGTTATCGCACCCAACTGCAACTCCGACCAGCTGCTGCAGTTTAACCTCTTTGCCGGATTTTTGACTGTTTAAGTGGCTTGGCTTATTAAAGCCCATTTAATTGACCGACCCGACTCTAAAAGTGCACAGCAAGTGCTGCCCTTTTTCTGAACTCTTCCTTCGTATTCCTCGCCCCTTGCTGCAACTTGACCCTAATTCAACAGACGCCTTGCTTCCTTTCGAAAGCTGGCAAATATTTTGCACGTTTTGTTAAACAAATAAAAAAGAAAATAGTGCAACTTTTATACACGTCATTTTGTTGCAGCAGCTGTGCAACAGCCACGCCCCCTAGCAAGCGCCCACTAGCCGCACTGTGGCAATCTGTCAAGCTTTAAATTGAATTTACGACTTTGTTTTCGTGGCGCCTTTATTTTGTTCCCCTTTTTTTTCCATTGCACTTTGTGCTCCTCCGCAATTTCTTTATTGTTTTTCTTTTTTACTAGCCAAGAATAACAAGCATTTCTCCATCTACCGAGATGGGATGTAAGTGGGCGTGGCCAACTGCCATTTGGCCTGTCAATTTGGCTGCATTATGTAAATGTAATTTCTACTTAAATTCATTTTTGGCGCAACCCAAAAAGGATGTTCCCGAGAGACTCTGTTATACTTCCTTCTAATTCCGATTGAAGAATTGAATTTCGTATTTTCATTCATTGAATCGATATGAATATATTATGAATAGATATCGACAAATTCAACGAAAATTTCTGGTTGCAATCAGCGTTAAAATAGTCACATTAAATTGACAATCAACGAATCTTCGTGTTCGTGTTTTTATCCAGTTGTGTTCTATGCAAACAAAACCTTGAACAAACCGTTATTGAAAAAGGAAAATTTAGAAATCAGAACCATTTTTTTGAAAGCAGAGGATTATACACTCTTTCTGTAGCTCAGTTACTTTTATTTTGGGATGTGGAAGATATTGGTAGTTAATGGTTATGGTTGTGGTTTTTAAAACAAATAAATTGAAGTAAAAATTTAGTAAATAACTAACTTAATTATAATTAAGATGTTTACACAAATATAATAGCCTTCCTACACAAACTAATTTTCCGACAGATTATTTCTATGGCAGCTTTATGATTCAAATGAATTTTTGTAAGTATACATAAGATTGTTTTATATAGTATAAGGCTCATTGTATAAGAGAGATCGTATCCATGTCAGCCTTGGAGTTGCGTGCAACTAAGAGTATCTGTATTAAAATTATACTACGATTAAAACCTCAGATATTTATTAGTCTGTCCAAAAAAACTTTATACTTTATGTCATAGGAAAAGCCATTTTCGGCGAGTTTCATATTTCGCTACACAATTATTTTACCCCCTGCAAGAGTATAACAAAATGGATGCGGCATGCAGCTAAAATAGTTGTAAATTATGCAGCGGCAATCGAATGATTGCCAATGATGGGAGCCTACGTATAAAATATTCTCCTCTATGCCCGACAATCAATAAAATGTATGGCATTAGGCGGAAACGGACAGACGGATTGCCGGATGGACAGTGCATAAATAGCCACAAATGCTGGTGTTATGTAAATAAAAATGTGAAAATATTGCAGATTTGATGTTGCGAACGAGAGCGCATTAGTTGTGGCAACTGGAACGAGAATTGGGAGGGAGGAAGGTTTATGAAAATGGCCAACTGACTAACTGACTGACTGAACTGGAGCTGTGGCCCATAAATTATGCAGTTGGCTTTAAAAATGCATTAGCCTGGAATGGAGCATACACTCGCATTGTGTCTAACCTTTTTTGGCCCAGATGCACTGTGGTTATCAACCAGGCTGTTTTGTGGCCTGTGTAACAGCTCGGCTCGACTTGGCCACATAAATTGCACAATTCCGTGCACACAAATGCTAAATCAATTTCTATTACGAGACCCAGACGAACTGGAGGGGATGTTCTGGCTGCCACACATCCTGACAGGAAGCTCAGCGTGATCCCGGCCCAAACGTGCAAATCCATCAATATAACTTAACGTTTCTACTCGACTCGACTTGAGAGCTAAAAGTTTTCTGATATTGCCAAAGTCAAAAGGAAAGAACATTTTTGGCTAGCAGGAAATTGCATTCTTCTGGCGGCGTCTGGCAACGAAGTACAGACTGAATGGTTTGGGGGAAGTAATGCCAAATGTCGCCGGATGTCACATAGGATGCCAAAAAAGGGGTTTAGGCCAGTTTGATAGCATCTAAGCTGCAGTAGATGGCCCAGAGATGTGGTCGACACCAATGCAATAGCATACTTGATGGCGTCTAATTAACACTGCCTGCCAAAGGGGTATCTGGCTGTTATGAAGCTCATTAAGACCGCTGTCACATGCATAAATTACACAATAATCTCAATTTAATTGTAAATTCAATTAACGCCATGTCAATGCTGACATAACATTAACCGAAAGCGAGCGAGCAAGAGGGAGCTATGGCAAGAGTGAGAAGTGAGAAGATAGATTCAGGGAGACACTAAGTGCATTTACTTTATAAACCATAAAAAAACATGACGTGTCCTGTAATAAAATAAACATACCACGTCCAACAACAACGACAAATGGCAACGGCCACAGGCCTAGGCAGGCCGACTATATATAGTACATATAATGTTTTTACCACATTGGGGGCGTGCCCCTCATACGTTATGTTATGTTTATGCATCATAAATGCGTTTCCCGGCCGACACTCTGCAATCTGAAATAAAAACGAGATGAGAAACGGAACGGAGCTGGACACGGCCAGGTGCCAGGCAGAAAAGCGTTGCACAGTCATAAACCATTTGAAGCAACAACCGCAAAAACAGAGACAACAAATTGCAACAAATTGCAAGCTGGCAACAAATTGCGGCACTGCGGCAGGCTAATGTATGTATTTTTACCTATGTGCACAAAATACGATTACTACATTCATTTCCAGTTTGCAATTTTTGTTGTATTTATAAACATGAAAGAAGAAAACATGCTATATGCAACATGCCACACGGCACATGGCACAACATGCTAAAGCCGCAATGGCCAATGGCTTTTGGGGATTGTTGTAAAAGGTAAGTTGTTGTTGTTGTTGCCATCTGATTGCGTTGTTTAATGCCATGCACTGCGGTTTGGGGAATCTCTGCACAGATTAGATGTAGTTTATGATGAAAGCCGGGAGAAGCATGGGTATCCCCAAGTCGGAGAACCTCTGTGCACAGATTGGATGAAGTTTATGGCGGATGCTAAGCAAATGGAGTTCGCCTACCACGACTTTCCATTTTCTCCAGGAAATAAGTATTTACTAGTCGACTAGTCTCGACTCCCACCTCTGTTCTGTGCATAGATTAGAAAAAGTTGATGCCAGAAGCCAAGTAGATGCAGTTTGTGAAGTGGAAACTAAGCTGAAAACTAAACCGCATTGATGTGGTAAATCTTATTATCAGTGTATTACTCGCGATTATCAAATCGTCTATTTGAAGCCCCTTTCCACGTGGCATACGTTTATTTTTTCAATTCTTTTCGCACTTAAATTATTATTCTTTTTGAGCAAATGAAAATTTACATTTATCATATCAATGTATTTAATGTATTGAATGTAGAAAAACTCAGCTTCTTAAGTCGAGCGATTTCACGTATTTTCTTTAAGAAAACTCTAGTATTTGCCATAATTAAGCCAATCCCAGTCTGTGTACTGCCCACATAAATTAACGCCAATGATTTGAGCAAACTCACAGTTGACCATTAAGCATAGTCAGGTATTTGCCACAGCCGTTGTGAGAGAAGCAGCGGGTGGGGTAGAGGGGATGAACACTGCCACACCCCGATCAGAGTGGCAAGAATGGGTTGCATTAAAAGCTTTTAGCCACCGCAGCACCACATGCAATCAGCTATGGACAAAGGCTCCTTGATGCGGGCTAACAAAAGCGTTGTTCGCACAACCACGCCCCTTATCAGCACGTTAAATGGTCAACGTTGGCTTAAATAATTTCCTAGCCAATGCCACGCCCACACGCAGAGCAGCAGAAAGAGAGAGGGGAGGTGGCATGCATTTTGGTCGATTGAATAGTTCAATCAATTAGTTAATTGCAGTGCATGGTCAAACGTCTTTTCAAATGGACTTTTGCAGCACAAATTGAGGCACTTAGCAGCAATCAGCAATTAGCAGGACGATACCGGTAAACCATTAAAGGGAGACGTGGTCAAAAGCAAGTAACTGTTAATGGCACTGAGCTAACTTTTAAGACTTTTAACTGGCCAACTAGTTGAGAGTGGCAGAGACATTGACTGGCATACAGACTACGTGGTTGTTGTCCCTTGGCAGCACAATTAAAAACTCGACTTTCCAAAGCTTCTCACACTGCAAGAAGGTGTGGCAAATGCGAGGGGGCAATGTGGCAAGTGGGAAGCATCTCAAGTGAAAACAGACAAACAAAAATTTGTCGCACCAAACACAAAACTCAAATGAAGCAGCGGAAAAATGAAGTTTTTCCGAGTCTCTGCACACACACACCGACAACAGGGTAAAAATGGGAAGAAGGGAGTTGCCATTGAGTGTGCAAAAACTTTGCAAATTGCAGCTCATCGTTCATACGACCTAAGGGGAGAGTGGGAGGGAGAGGGACTTGTAATAGAAAATAAAAGCGAAGCAAAAATCATGCTTGCTTTTTTATTAGAAGCCATTCAGAGCCTGGCAGCCATGACAGTCTCGCAAATATGGCGGCAGCACCCGGAAGTCGCTTGTTGGTTGTCGGCTGCCATTTCCCCTTTGCTGTCTGTCTGCCCGTCCGTCTGTCTGTTGTCGAAGCTCTGCTGATGAGAAATGACAGGCAATAATGCTGCCGGCTTTGCTCCATCTGCATTTATCATAACTTTCCTCTTTTATTTGCCTTGATAGCAGTGTTGCCAAAGGCTGTCCCCCGGTTGTTGCTGTTTACTTGTTGTACTCGTGTTTGTTGTAGTTGTTTCTGTAGTTGTTGCTGTTCTTGTTTGTGTTGCTTGTGCCGTTTCTATTGCGTTTTGCCCGTGCTTCGTTAGCGAGACCTTTCGCTTTTTGCATAGCGTTGCTTTGGTTTCACATTTATAAATGGCTTGACTGTTTGCCTGTTTGCCACGCCCCCTTTCACACCACCTCCGTTCTGCCCACCTGAGGATTATAGCTCAGCTTGTTGCTGTTGTTTTAATTCTGTTGTAATTGCGCATTGTTCTGTTTTTAATGTCCGACAGTAAACGACAAGCTGCTCCCTAAAATATGCTACAGTATTTACATTTCCTCTCTGGCTTCTCTCATCAAACAGAATTAGAATCTGACAGTATGCCCGTGTTTGTAATTTTAATAATCAATCAAAATGAATAATCAAATATGCTGGCTGACAATTTACAACAATTTTTCAGGGTTTGTTTAAAAATATAAACGTATTTAAATATTTAAGTAGCTTAATTGCATCAGTTTATTGGTTGCTAAATAATTAAATATTGCCAATGTGTTTAATGTAAATGTGCAACTACGAATTCAGTTTATCCGATTTGATTTTCCCACAAAGTAATCAATCCACACGGCAAATAAATTCAACGAGACTACGCTAATTAATTAAAATTGTAGATTTTCATCAATTTAATGTGACAAATGAAAACCAATTATTATCACATTTAACTATATTGAAAAGGGCACAATAATTGAATAGCCCTGAATACTATAATTTAAATATTTAATTAAGGTCGGCAAAAGCTGGGCACACACTTATACTAATTGGTTAATCAAACACTTGATTTTTTTCTGCATTTAAATGTGACTTTCTTTTGCATCTAAGTATTTAAATGAGCTCTTATCAAATTCCACTTCACATTTAACTCAGTACGCATAAACACTGTAAATGCTGTTAACTATGTTTATTTTTTATAGTAAACTGAAAGCTTACGCAAAAATTGAAATACACATTAAGTTACACAAGGATTTGCAGCTCTTGAGTACATGTAGCACAGCATGTCCTTGAGGTTCGCTTTATGCATAAATTTATCTACAACTTATAAAAGGATGCCAGCGCAGCCATCAAATAAAATACTAGATGGCACAAGTAGCAGCTGAATAGTTGAATGCTCTACTCAAGAATGCTCGACTATCGAATACAAGGATTCATCTCGAATTGGTAGATCTGCTTCTACCCTACGTTTTTATGTGTGGTCTCCGAAAGTGAAGAGTGCTCAGAAGCAGATGATGATCATTTACTATATTCCATCTATGCATCATCAGCGTAATGATAATATAATCCAGTGAATCGTCGTGTACTGTGGATAAGGGAAAACATATTTAATTGAAGCTTGCAACAGAATGAGTGGAGTGAGTGGAATGGAGAATGAGTGTCTAGATAATTGTTACAATATACAAAGTATTCATTTAGTTTATTTGAGCACCAAAACACGACAACATGACGTGAACTATGTATGTACAGTCAAACCTTCAATTCTGCGAGCAACATAGATATTTACAAATATATATGTATGTATACATATGTCTCAGCACATACATTTGTAGTAATATATCGTATCTGTTTGTTTGTTTGTGTCTTGTTTGATTTATCTGAGTGTGCGTATTTGTTTGCCATTTGAAATGTAGACATGTGTTGCTGACATAGTTGCCATAGTTGCTGTCACTGTTGCTGCTGTTGTCGTTGCTGCCGTTGCCATTAAAATCCTTGCAACATTGTTAATGAACTTTTAATGACTTTTTGTGATGGCACGAAAATATACGAAAGACAAACAATCCAAGTCAAGTACAAAGACAGCACACAAATCTCAACATTACAGTTTCGAATTTTCTTACAACTTTTCTTTTTTTTTCTCTCATACAACATTTTACGCCCATCGAAGGGAGCGTGAAATTTGACGCACCCAAGCACACAGTTGCCACGCCCATTTGGGCGCGCTAAGCTTAGCAACGAGAACAACAACCGTGCTGGTATCAGCATCGGCATCAGCAACATCAACAGCAGCAGTAGCAATAACAAACAACAACAGCAGCAGCAACTTGTTTACATGCCACACGTATGGAATAGATGCTACGCTTGCTGATTAGGAATTCAGCCGGAATGCACACTCACTTGTACTTATACACATATGTTTACATATATATATGTACATATGTTTATACTTATATATATACATATATATTGAGGTATATATAACACTAAACCCAAATCAGCAACCGGCAAATTGAGAAGTCAAACACAAAAGCAACCAATAAGTGTCAGTTACTGAACCAATATTTAGATTATAGTTAAGTATTAAAGTTATATATTGATAAATATATATATATATATATATATATATTAAACTACAAAATACTAACAAACATTAGAAATTAAATGTTAATTGTTTTGCATAGTTAACTGATAATTTATATGTAGTTAAAAGGACACTAATGAAAATTGAGATAGCATATCAATTTCTATTAATATTTCAACAAACAAATCGTACTAATAACACTTGAGGAATAATCTTTCATTCTTACTAACCTAGTATAGTTATATTGATAAAAGTTATTTTAATTGTAGCAACTTATCAGTAACAAATTTAGAAATCAAACTGTTCGATTATTTCGATTGAACTTAAGTTATATGATACGCCAATTCTTGAAGTAAAAGTTAACTTTTGATTATTAAATGTGGTGGTTTAGTTAGGAAATCAAATACCAATAAGTAGCATTTGCACTTTCAATATTAAGTACAATTATACAATCGTATATATGGATTAAAAAGGTCACGTATGCCCATTCATAAATAATGAAGTAGTGCAAACAAATAAACAAATGCTGTTGATAAAAGTGAAACGGAATACACAAAACTAACAAACAATAAAGTTTAATGGCAATATTGTAGAGCTAGAAGTTGATAAGAAGCAAAAACCTAAATAGCGAGATAATATCGTCTAGTGAATAACTGTCTGAGGCATATTTAAACGACACACACAGCATAACGGCTACAGTTGCAGACCATCACTTCCAGTGTTGAGAAGGTACAAAACGAGCCTGTGATCAGCTGTTATAGTCCAAAGCGATCGATCGATCAGCTGTTCGGCAAACTGTTCAAAGACCAAACTAAATTTAGCAAGCGTTTTTGATATTCACATTTAATTTTAGATTAAATTGTATATATTTAAATGAATATTCGGTTCATAATGAGCAAAGCAGAGTGGGAAAACAATGAGGAAATCAACATTTTTCGCGAATATCTACGCATTCCAACAATGCATCCAAATGTGGATTACAGTAAGTTTCTCAGAAAGTTTACACCAGTTCTTATCATCTTTTCATACCGTATGAAAACAAGAGATAAGCAATCACTTTTGCTATTTAAAGCCTCATCTCATAAAGATAAACTGTCTACATTTTACAGCCGCTTGTTCGGAATTCTTAAAGCGTCAGGCTGCCAATTTGGATCTGCCTGTGGATGTACTTTATCCAGTTAACAAGGACAATCCCGTCGTGGTAATGAAATGGGAGGGAAAGCAGCCGGAACTGCCTTCCATCATTCTCAACTCACACACGGATGTGGTTCCCGTCTTCGAAGACAGGTGGACACATGGTCCGTTCAGTGCAGATCTCGATGATGAGGGACGCATTTACGCTCGTGGCTCTCAAGACATGAAGTGCGTTGGAACCCAATATCTGGCAGCTGTTCGTGCTCTAAAGGCAAGTGGCTTCCAGCCGAAGCGCACAGTATATCTCACCTTTGTGCCGGACGAAGAGGTTGGCGGTCATCTGGGCATGCGTGAGATGGTCAAGGGAGACTACTTCAAGAAACTAAATGTGGGATTCAGCTTTGACGAGGGCATTGCCAGTGAGGATGAAACCTACTCTCTGTTCTATGCTGAACGCACGCTGTGGCGTAAGTGGCAATTGGTTTATACTGGCAGACATAATCATCTCACAACCGTAATCTCTTGTAGATCTTAAATTCAAGTTCAGTGGCACTGCTGGCCATGGTTCTCTGCTTCTGCCCAATACAGCTGGCGAGAAGTTGAACTATGTGGTGAATAAGATGACGGAATTCCGTACATCACAGGTGAAACGCCTTGAAGAAGACCCCACTATTGATATTGGAGATGTGACCACAGTTAATCTCACCCAAATTGGCGGTGGAGTGCAGAACAATGTGGTGCCGCCATCGCTGGAAGTAGTTTTTGATATTCGTACTGCCATCACCTTGGATTTGGATGCCTTCGAGAAGCAAATTCGCGATTGGTGCGAAGAGGCTGGCGGCGGCATTGAGTTAGATTTCGAGATGAGGAATCCCTATGTAGAGCCAACCAAGATAGATGCATCCAATCCATATTGGTTGGCCTTCAAGCAGGCCCTAGACGAACTGTAAGTATGTTACTTAATATTAAATCGTATTCTAAATTTTTTATTTCTCCTGCAGCGGTCTGAAGACCCGTGTTCGAGTTTTCCCAGGTGCTACCGACAGTCGCTATGTGCGCAATGCAGGAATTCCCGCTTTGGGATTCTCGCCAATCAACAATACTCCAATACTTTTGCATGATCACGATGAGTATTTGAGTGCAAAGACCTATCTGCATGGCATCGAGATCTATAAAAAACTCATAGCTGCTGTTGCCAATGTCTAAACTCCAGAGAGACAACTAAATTTTATTCGCATCCATAGCATTTAATAGTTCACATTAATAAAGGCTGTGTTTTTTCTACAATACGTTTTCAATGAGCCATATAGAGATTTGATTCCCGATTGTAACGTCCATCCATCATGTCATAAAATGTATTTTATGTATACGAAAATATTGCAGTAAATGCTAATGTGCGATAGCGTTGGGCTCTTATCTTTATTCACTTGTTAAGACGCCAAAGCCTCCAGTGATTGTAGCGCAAAGAAACACGCAATCTAAAAGTGTTTTAATGAGTAAGGTCCGAGCACTTTAAATCGAGCTAATGACTGCCTTACCATTTAATTTAGCTTTATTAGTAATAATAATAGTAGACTAACAGCTCAAATGCAGCTATAAATTATATTAGAATTTAAATTCCATTCGAACAGAACTTTTTTGACAAAATTATGTTTGAACTTTCTAGAGAGCTGTCGACTTATTGTCATTATATAAAAGTCTGAAATAGCAGAAATTCCGATGCATGCTTGCATATTATAAATTTTCACATAAGTGTGCTTATCGTTTCGAAATGCACTTGAATACCGATGGAGAGCTGTTGCTGATATAACTTTTGTTTTGTTGTGGTAAGAAACAGACAGACAGACAAAGAGTATACTAAATTTCTTATGTTTATACAGTTTATACAGACTTTTAAAAGCAAAGCACAAAAGACATGCTGATAAGATGCTAAACCACAAGCTAATTTTAAGCTGAAGTATGATTACCGACATACACGTCCACTATTTAAATGACAAGTGACGCAACTGGAACCAGCAGTTCTCAGCTGAACTTCCACGTCAAGATGAACCAATCCAAATGGGAAAACAATGAAGAAATTCAAATTTTTCGCGAGTATCTACGCATTCCATCGGTGCATCCAAATGTGGATTATAGTAAGTTTCACTAATAGTAAGTTATACTTAAGAACATTGCTAAAATTGTTTTTATTTTTGTGCTCTGCAGCCGCTTGCGTGGAGTTCTTAAAACGCCAGGCGAAGAGTCTGAGTCTTCCTTTGGATGTGATTAATTCCCCTGATGAATCGAATCCTGCTGTCGTCATCAAGTGGCTGGGCAAACAGCCTGAACTGCCATCCATCATTCTGAATTCCCACATGGATGTAGTACCTGTGTTCCCGGACAAATGGACACACGCACCTTTCGGCGCCCATCTGGATAATGAGGGGCGTATTTATGCTCGTGGCTCGCAGGACATGAAGTGCGTGGCAACCCAGTATCTGGGGGCAATTCGATCTCTACTAGCTGATGGATATCAACCAAGGCGAACAGTTTATCTTACTTTTGTGCCTAATGAAGAAGATGGGATTTCTGGCATGCGCTATTTGGTCAAGGGAGATTACTTCAAGAAACTCAATGTGGGATTCAGCTTTGACGAGGGCATTGCCAGTGAAGACGAAACTTTTTCTCTGTTTTATGCCGAGCGCACGCTGTGGAGTAAGTTGAAATTGGTTTATACTGGCAGACAAAACTCCTCTCACATCCGCTTGTGTATATCTTGTAGATATCAAATTCAAGTTCAGTGGCACTGCTGGCCATGGTTCTCTGCTTCTGCCCAATACAGCTGGCGAGAAGTTGAACTATGTGGTGAATAAGATGTTGGAGTTCCGTGCATCACAGGTCAAACGCCTTGAAGAAGATCCTAATCTTAATATTGAGGATGTAACCACTGTTAATCTCACCCAAATTGGCGGTGGAGTGCAGAACAATGTGGTACCCCCTTTATTTGAAGCTGTTTTTGATATACGTATTGCCATAACTGAGGATCTGGTTGCTTTCGAGAAGCAAATTCGCAATTGGTGCGCAGAGGCTGGTGAGGGGATTGAGCTAGTCTTTGAAAATAAGGACGATTATGCAGAGCCGACAAAGATCGATGCATCGAACCCCTTCTGGGTGGCATTTAAACAAGCACTAGACGAACTGTAAGTAGAAAACTAACCAGGCGGAATTTGTATCTTAATTTTTATTAATTTCTTATTTTAGGGGTCTCAAAACTCGTGTTCGTGTTTTGCCTGGTGCCACTGATAGCCGTTACCTACGCCAGTTGGGCATTCCAGCTCTTGGATTTTTACCAATTAATAATACACCCATATTACTTCACGATCATGATGAGTATCTTGGAGCAGAAACCTATCTGCGCGGAATTGAAATTTACAAGAAACTCATCGCATCTGTTGCCAATGTATAAGGATGATTTAAAAAGATCTAATCCCCGAGACATTCCAGAAGCACAAAATGTTTTCTAATCTATTAAATACATTTCCAAATAATCATAAGGAATCGAATCACCAAAATTCCCCCGACTTTCTCAAGAGTAAATAAACTCTTATCAAATAAATTGACATTCCATTGAAATGGAATTTGAAGCAATAAATTCGTAATGTTCTTATTATTTGGCTATATTTTGGGATGCATATAGAGTTGTGACTATACAATAGAGTATAGCACCACCTGAAAGATACAATGTACAAATTTCCACATAGATGTCTGTGAATGCTTCGACGTCAACAAAAATTCTGATAAAAGTCTCATTTGCAAGCACATTAATCACGTAGATAAGGAAAGCATATCAGCAGTAGTCATAAATCTGATAAAAACAAAATCGTGTTACTGACTAATGCTTATATGACTGTCCGTCTATTTTATCATCGACGCCGACGCCGACTTCGACGTCGGCATCGAAACTGATACTGCATATTACTTCAGGTGTTGGCTTATAACACACTCCAGTCATAAATAGCTGACAAGGGCTAGAAGGTGCTGCATCGCAAACAAAATAAATTCAGTTTAAAGCAACAATTACCTAAGAACAAACTATAGAAACCAAAATGAGCAAAGCAGAGTGGGAAAATAATGAGGAAATTCAAATTTTTCGTGAATATCTACAAATTCCATCGGTGCATCCAAACATAGACTACAGTAAGTGTGTGGGATTATCAAGATATGATAGTCTAACTTTTATAGACAACCTATAAAAAGAGATATGACTAATTCTAATATCTGTGTTTAACAGCGCCGTGCGTAGAATTTTTGACACGTCAGGCTGAGAGCCTCGATCTGCCAGTGCATGTTGTTTATCCTGCCAATGAAGATAATCCTGTCGTGATTATAAAGTGGGAGGGCAGCGAACCAGAGCTGCCTTCCATCATACTCAACTCACACATGGATGTGGTTCCTGTGGTCCAAGAAAAGTGGCAACACGAACCCTTCGGTGCTGAAATGGACGATGAGGGTCGAATTTTCGCTCGCGGCACGCAGGATACAAAACAAGTTGGAACACAATACCTAGGCGCCATTCGTGCGCTCAAAGCAGAAGGATTCCAGCCAAAGCGAACAGTGTATGTGACCTTTGTGCCCGATGAGGAGCTTGGCGGTCACCTTGGAATGAAAGAATTCGTCAAGGATGATTACTTCAAGAGCATGAATGTGGCCTTCAGTTTGGACGAAGGATCTCCCAGTTTGGATGAGAACTACTATGTCTTCTATGCAGAGCGAACTGCCTGGCGTATGTAAAATATAGGGACTAAAACATTAGAACCATTCTCATTCTCTCTCTGTTTAGCAATCAGATACAAATTCAGCGGCACTGCTGGCCATGGTTCCATCTTGCTGCCCCACACTGCAGGCGAGAAGCTTCACTATGTTTTAAATAAGATGATGCAGTTCCGTGCATCGCAGGTGAAAATGCTAACCGACGATCCTAATCTATTCATTGGGGATGTCACTACACTTAATCTTACCCAAGTAATTGGTGGCCAGCAGAACAATGTGGTTCCTGCTGAGCTGGAAGTTGTCTTTGATTTGCGGATTGCCGTCACAGCTGATCTGGCTGCAATGGAGCAAACAGCCCTCGACTGGTGTGAGCAAGCCGGAGGCGGTGTCGAGCTAATCTTTGAACGCAAAGATGACTTTGTACCGCCAACGAAGATAGGTGCAACAAATCCATTCTGGGTTGCCTTTGAGAATTCCATGAATGAATTGTTAGTATAATCATACTTAAATTCTGTAAATCGTATGATTACATGTCTTATTTTATTTTATAGGAACTTGAAGTTCAAACCACAAGTGTGTCCCGGTGGAACAGACAGTCGTTACCTACGCCAACAAGGAGTCGCTTCTCTGGGATTCTCGCCGATGAACAATAATACACCTATCCTAGCGCACGATCACGATGAATACATAAAAGCAGATATCTATCTGCATGGTATTGAGGTCTATCGAAAGATTATTTCCGCTATTGCCAATGCATAAAAGACCAGCATCAAATTCCCGACAGTACAATTAATTAATATAATTCAAATTTATGACCTTAATAAACTGATGTTAATAAACAATACAATTGAATTGAGTTATCAAATAAACGAAAAAGTTTAATATCAGAAATCTATTTTACTAGGCAATAAATACAGTAGATATCCAAATTCATATACTTTTTAACTTTGCTTGCTAAAATTGAATTATTTTGAATAATCTAAATCCCAAATATTAGTGAACAATTTAATTTAATGTTATAATAATAAATTGGTTCAAATTTATATAAAATTAATTAATAGAGAATTATATCGATAGTGGATTTGAGCGACGCCCTGTAAGCCACAGGGTATATTACGGTCGGGGTCCCGACTGCGCGACTTGTTTAATATAATAAACTTAGATCAACATGATCGAATGTTTTGCTATTTTACTGTATTTTGATACAAGTGATAATCTGATAAACAAGTTCCCGACTATTGACTGGATGTATAATCGCTTCCCAATTCAGCTCCGATAATTATTGATGAGTGACCAAAGATGTACCCGGTTTTTTTGCGTAAATTATTGAGAATGTCTAGGTGTTCCAAATTTCTTATGCAACCAATAAACAAAAATATAAGTCCCTCTGCATGGCTATAAAAAAAGACGATATCCCAATAAAAGTTAAAACTCAGAAATGTAATACTACAATGGTAACAAGCCCGAAATGATTTGAATTAAAAAATATTTTTTTTAAATTTAATAAACTGAATGATTTCGTTCAAACCAATAAGACAGTGGTCGTAGAAATAAGCTAAATTTTGACAAATGTATAACTTTTTATGGAACCTCAGAGGGGTGAAGGGTATCCGTGGCCACACACGCATGACATCAACGATCTACTTTAACTGATAATGTTTACCACTTAAATTTATTATAAACTTTATGTTGATTATTATTTATGTGATTGCTATTGAATGAAATTATGAAAATTATATGGTTAACGTTCAATAAAATGCCACAAAAAACTGATATGAAATTTCGATAAAAGTAGAGAAATATGGAAAAAACTTATAAATCAATGTATACATCTGATATTTAAACGATCGTAGCGATAAAGCAACCAACCAGTCGTTAGCGATCGCTGGAACTGTTAAAAGGTTCTTTAAGGGCTCAAGATCTGGGTTGCTACTTACCAGAAGGCAAATTTTGTCTATACACTCAAAAGGAGTCGAAATTCGCGGATACTTGTACAGTAAAGTTTAAATATTGCAAAATGAGCAAGGCCGAGTGGGAAAATAATGAGGAAATTAAGATTTTCCGCGATTATCTGCGCATTAATACCGCGCACCCAAACATAGATTACAGTAAGTTAACGAGATTACGATCTTTATGGTTGGTTAGATCGCAATAGGCCGTCGGCATTTAGTTAACAGAATGATAAAACCATGTCGGGTGAGATTAAAAATATAATATAACACTTTTTCAGCTACTTGCGTGGAATATCTGAAAAAACAGGCAGCTAGCCTTGATCTGCCCGTGGATGTTCTTTATCCCGCCAACAAGGATAATCCCGTTGTGGTAATGAAATGGGAGGGAACGCAGCCTGAACTCCCCTCTGTCATTCTGAACTCCCACACTGATGTGGTTCCTGTGTTCCCCGAGAAGTGGACTCACGATCCTTTCGCTGCCGATCTGGATGACGAGGGACGCATTTTCGCACGAGGCACACAGGACACTAAGCAGATTGGGACTCAATACCTAGGAGCGATTCGTGCTCTCAAAGCTAATGGACTCCAACCAATGCGAACTGTGTACATAACTTTTGTGCCGGATGAGGAGGTTGGCGGTCACCTCGGAATGCGTGAATTTGTTGAGACGGATTACTTTAAGAAGATGAATGTAGGTTTTAGTTTAGATGAAGGATCACCCAGCTTTGATGATAACTATTATGTTTACTTCGCAGAACGTATTGCCTGGCGTAAGTAAAACCAATAGTGTTAATAGGAGATTTTTATTCAATGTTTTTTAGCTATCAGATTCAAGATCTCTGGTACTGCTGGTCATGGCTCTCTGCTGTTGCCCAATACAGCTGGCGAGAAACTGAACTTTATTGTCAATAAGATGATGGAATACCGCGCATCTCAAGTCAAGCTTCTTAAAGAGAAAAGTCTCTTCTTGGGAGCTGTTACTACAATAAACCTTACGCAAATAAGTGGCGGAGTGCAAAACAATGTGGTTCCTGCTCTACTTGAGGTTGTGTTTGACTTGCGCATTGCCATCGATGTGGATCTTGAAGCTCTTCAGAAGCAATTCCGCGATTGGTGCGTGGAAGCAGGAGGTGGTGTTGAGTTTATTTTTGAACGTAAGGATGATTATGTACCGCCGACGAAAATTGGATCCTCTATTCCCTTCTGGGCGGCTTTCGAAAAGTCCATGAATGATCTGTGCGTATATTTACAGCAAATAAATAGTTTTTGTTACTCAGCATTTCATCTTTCCAAATAGGAACTTGAAAATCCGGCCACAAGTATTTCCCGCTGGAACAGACAGTCGTTTCCTACGCCAAAAAGGAGTCATTTCATTAGGATTCTCGCCGATGAACAATAATACACCTATCCTAGCGCACGATCACGATGAATACATAAAAGCAGATATCTATCTGCATGGTATTGAGGTCTATCAAAAGATTATTTCCGCTATTGCCAATGCATGAAAAACCAGCATCAAATTCCCGACATTACACATAATATAATTCAAATTTATGACCTTAATAAACAATACTATTGAATTGAGTTAGCAAATAAACGAAAAAGTATAATCAAGTATTTGTGAATAGTCTTATGACTATATTAAATCCTATATATTCAATATAATTTAATGATATAATAATAAATTTGATTGGCAAGAAAGTCATGTCAAGTATTTACATTAAATTATAAGTTAAATATTTTCATATCCTGTGGGTGTATATTAAGTTTGTTGAAAGTATCTTGAGTATGAGTTGATATAGCCATGCCCGTTGGTCCATTTGTCCACCGGTCCGTCTGTTCGTCGGTCCGTCTGTCCGTCCGTATGAACGAAAGGATCTCGGAGATAGTCAGAGCTAGAAGGTTGAACTTGGCCATGGGGGACTTCTAATATTTGCAGGCAGATCAGGTTTATCATTTTTATTTGATGTCACGCCCCCTTCGCCACAAATCAATAAAAAGCTCATAAAAAGAGCAATTTTACGGCTAGAGACTTTAGTTTTCTCACACGTGATGATATTTTGGGTTCGATGAGTCTAGAAAATTGTATCACCATGCCACGCCCTTTCGCCTATAAATTTACAAAAATCGAATAACAAGAGAATTACATCTGGAGTAAATATGAGCGGCTCCCTGAAGAGCCACAGTGTATATTACGGTATATTTCTGGTCGGCTTGTTTAATATAATAAACTTTGATGAACAGGATTAAGAGAATGCTTTACTGTAGTTTAAAACAAGTGAAACATTAGATAGTCTGATAAAGAAATACACTGGATGTATCATCACTTTCCAATTCAACTCCGAGCATTTTTGACGAGTGTTTAGGTATTCCAATATTCTTATGCAATCAATTTTCTAATGCTTACCACTTAAATTGATTATAAACTTTATGTTGATTTTATTTATGTGATTGTTATTGAATGTAATTATGGAAATGATATGGTTAACATTCAATAAAATGCCATAAAAAACTGATATGAAATTACCTTCGATAAAAATAGAGAAAAAAACCTTATAAATCAATGTAGACCTTTGATATTTAAACGATAGTAGCGATATAGCAACCAACCAGTCGTTAGCGATCGCTGGAACTGTTAAAAGCCTTTTTTGTGCTCAGGATCTTGGACTAATACTTTTAATATCAGAAGACAAATCTTGTCTATACACACACACGGAGTCCGAATTCGCGCATACTTGTATAGAAAAGTTTGAATATTGCAAAATGAGCAAGGCCGAGTGGGAAAATAATGAGGAAATTAAGATTTTCCGCGATTATCTGCGCATTAATACCGCGCACCCAAACATAGATTACAGTAAGCTAACGAGATTACGATCTTAATTGTTGCTTAGATTGCGATAGGCCGTCGGCATTTAGTTAACAGAATGATAAAAACATTTCGGGTGAGATTAAAAATATAGTATAACACTTTTTCAGCTACTTGCGTGGAATATCTGAAAAAACAGGCAGCTAGCCTTGATCTGCCCGTGGAGGTTCTTTATCCCGCCAACAAGGATAATCCCGTTGTGGTAATGAAATGGGAGGGAACGCAGCCTGAACTCCCCTCTGTCATTCTGAACTCCCACACTGATGTGGTTCCTGTGTTCCCCGAGAAGTGGACACACGATCCTTTCGCTGCCGATCTGGATGACGAGGGACGCATTTTCGCTCGTGGCACTCAGGACACTAAGGAGATTGGAACTCAATACCTAGGAGCGATTCGTGCTCTTAAGGCAAATGGATTCCAGCCAAAACGAACTGTCTACATAACTTTTGTGCCGGATGAGGAGGTTGGCGGTCACCTCGGAATGCGTGAATTTGTTGAGACGGATTACTTCAAGAAGATGAATGTTGGATTCAGTTTGGATGAAGGATCTCCCAGCCTGGATGAAAACTATTATGTCTACTATGCAGAGCGTATTGCCTGGCGTAAATAGAAGCAATAGTGTTAGTAGGAGGTTTTTATTCAAAGCTTTAATTGTCTTTCAGCTATAAGATTCAAGATCTCTGGTTCTGCTGGTCATGGTTCCATGCTGTTGCCCAATACAGCTGGCGAGAAACTGAATTTCATTGTGAATAAGATGATGGAATACCGCGCATCTCAAGTCAAGCTTCTTGAGGAGAAAAGTCTCTTCCTGGGAGATGTTACTACTATAAACCTTACTCAAATAAGTGGCGGAGTGCAAAACAATGTGGTTCCTGCTCTACTGGAAGTTGTGTTTGACTTGCGCATTGCCATCGATGTGGATCTTGAAGCTCTTGAGAAGCAATTCCGCGATTGGTGCGTGGAAGCAGGAGGTGGTGTTGAGATTATTTTTGAACGTAAGGATGATTATGTACCGCCGACGAAAATTGGATCCTCTATTCCCTTCTGGGCGGCTTTGGAAAAGTCTATGAATGATCTGTGAGTATGTTCACACCGAGTAAACAGTTTTTGTTATTCGAAATTTCATTTTCCCAAATAGGAACATGAAAATCCGACCACAAGTGTGTCCTGGCGGTACCGACAGTCGTTTCCTACGTCAGAAAGGAGTCGTTTCATTAGGATTCTCGCCGATGAACAATAATACGCCTATCCTAGCGCACGATCACGATGAATACATAAAAGCAGAAATATATTTGCGGGGTATAGAGGTCTATCAGAAGGTCATTCCTGCTATAACCAGTGCATAAACCACCTGTATCAAATTCCGACAGCACAATAATTAAAATTAATGACCTTAATAAAAAACTTACGTTGTTAATTTACTTTTTCCATCGATGTATGCTGTATTTTTTTAGTAAATAAAATCACAAATCAATTCGTACCCAAATATCAGTTATGTTTACTTATTCGAGTTTTCTTTTGCGAGATTCTACTTTTGTTGTGATACGTTAAGCTTTTCTGCAATCTATCGTTATTAACATCGGCGGATTTGATTCCGACTCTACCGATTTATCAGTAATTGATGCGCCTCTAATTTGAACATTTTCCAAACGGAATTTTGCTGACCTTGTCGGTCTCTTACAGTCTCATTCCCGTATGCATAAAATACCATTATGCGAGCTTGGGTAGCGTTTTATTCCTTATCGGCAAGATAAGAAGAAAATGCTTACTTTTACTTTCCATACTAAATTTACTATAGTTTCTACAAATATTTGTCAATGACTGGCAGATTGTAGCTTAGAAAGCATCCACTTAGCAATAGACCAAACAGCAACTATTTTAATAAAAGTGATTTGACTTTTTTGCCAACCCTATTGAAGTTAAATATCAGAAATTTATACTAAGTGGTGATAAATCCGGAGAGATTCGAACATAATTTATTTTGTTAACCACAACATTCAACTGAGTGAACCATTGCGATCAAGTAAAGCGGAAATAAGTTCAGTTTTGACACATGTATGACAGTTGAAAGACAAGAAACCCCATTTCATGGTAGCCCAAAAGGGGGTGAAGGGCATCTCGTGGTCACACACGCTTGACATCAACATTTTCCATTAACTGATAATGCTTACCACAAAAATTGATTATCAACTTTATGTTGATTTTCATTTATTTTACTATTATTAAATGTAATTATGAAAACAATATGTATAATGTTTACGAAAAACCGCAAAAAACTGATAAGAAATAACGTACGATAAAAGTAGAGAAAGCTTTTGAATCGATGTAGGTCTCTCATATTTAAGCGATGGTAGCGATAATGCAACCAACTAGTCGTTAGCGATCGCTGGAACTGTTAAGAGGCTATTTTTGTGCTCAGGATCTGGGACTGCTACTTTGAATATCAGAAAAGTCTTGGCTTAACACTTAGAAGGAGTCAAAATTTACGCATCTCGTAAAAAAAATTTGAATTTTGCAAAATGAGCAAGGCCGAGTGGGAAAATAATGAGGAAATTAAGATTTTCCGCGATTATCTGCGCATTAATACCGCGCACCCAAACATAGATTACAGTAAGTTAACGAGATTACGATCTTTATGGTTGCTTAGATCGCGATAGGCCGTCAGCATTTAGTTAACAGAATGATAAAACCATTTCGGGTGAGATTAAAAATATAGTATAACATTTTTTCAGCTACTTGCGTGGAATACTTGAAAAAACAGGCAGCTAGCCTTGATCTTCCCGTGGATGTTCTATATCCTGCCAACAAGGATAATCCCGTTGTGGTAATGAAATGGGAGGGAACGCAGCCTGAACTCCCCTCTGTCATTCTGAACTCCCACACTGATGTGGTTCCTGTGTTCCCCGAGAAGTGGACACACGATCCTTTCGCTGCCGATCTGGATGACGAGGGACGCATTTTCGCTCGTGGCACACAGGACACTAAGGAGATTGGAACTCAATACCTAGGAGCGATTCGTGCTCTTAAGGCAAATGGATTCCAGCCAAAACGAACTGTCTACATAACTTTTGTGCCGGATGAGGAGGTTGGCGGTCACCTCGGAATGCGTGAATTTGTTGAGACGGATTACTTTAAGAAGATGAATGTAGGTTTCAGTTTGGATGAAGGATCTCCCAGTATGGATGAGACCTATTATGTCTACTATGCGGAACGTACTGCCTGGCGTAAGCAGAACCAAGAGTGTTTATACTAGCTGAGTTTTAATTTTTGCTTAAATTATTTATCAGCTATTAGGTTCAAAATCTCTGGAACTGCTGGTCATGGCTCTCACCTGTTGCCCAACACAGCTGGCGAGAAACTGAACTTTATTGTCAATAAGATGATGGAATACCGCGCATCTCAAGTCAAGCTTCTTAAAGAGAAAAGTCTTTTCTTTGGAGATGTTACCACCATCAACCTTACTCAAATAAGTGGCGGAGTGCAAAACAATGTGGTTCCTGCTCTACTTGAGGTTGTGTTTGACTTGCGCATTGCCATCGATGTGGATCTTGAAGCTCTTGAGAAGCAATTTTGTGATTGGTGCGTGGAAGCAGGGGGCGGTGTTGAGTTTATTTTTGAACGTAAAGATGATTATGTACCGCCGACGAAAATTGGTTCCTCAATCCCCTTCTGGGCTGCTTTGGAGAAGTCTATGAATGATCTGTGAGTATATTCACACCGAATAAGTTTTTTTATGGTGTTCAAAATTTCATCTTTCCAAACAGGAACTTGAAAATCCGGCCACAAGTGTGTCCTGGCGGTACCGACAGTCGTTTCCTACGTCCAAAGGGAGTCTCCTCATTTGGATTCTCTCCGATGAACAATAATACACCTATCCTACCGCATGATCATGATGAACATATTCGCGCAGATGTCTATCTTCATGGAATTGAAATTTATAAGAAAATCATCCCAGCTATTACCGATATTTAAGAAGGAGTTAACCAAGGAATTTTGACTATAACATTTTGTAAAACAATTGCACAATATTATACTTATGCTTTGAATATGATTAATAAAATTTTAATGAAATGTAAAAAATAGTTTTCTAAATATTATAAAATTATTTGTATTTAGCAGGGATTCAAACCGTAATTAGAACGGAAATTGGTAACTAAAATGATAACCAAGAGAAAGTTTGTTTGTAAAAGTAATATCGAAATTCCAGATTTGTGGAAATAGTCTTAGTTTGCTTATATGCTCGATCTCATTATGGCAAATTGGCGCAGTAATTTATATATAGTTTTCTGTATTTAAATTCAAGATCTTTTGTTAACTATGCGTTACACTACTTAGTTATAATTTACTTTATTTAGGATGAAACATACAAATATCCAGTAACTATTAGGAAACTGATATGACAAAAATCTATATTTATTTCAGGTTGAGTCCCTGGTTTTAAGCAACTAATTTGTTAGCCGAATCAATCTAAAAGGGATCAAAAGACTTCGTAGTCCATTCTAGTATATGTATTTGCTATGGATCTGAAAGATTTACAATAGAATGTTTAAAAAACAAGAGCAAACACATAATAATAAATTAACAGGTACTAATTATATTAAATATAAACATTACATTGCACTGCTAGATTATTGACTAATGAACAATATTTGAATTATTAAAATAACCAAGAAGTTTCCCATAAGAATGTGACAAACGATAACAGTAGCTCACAAGGATATTGCCTAAGATATGAAAAGGTTATGGAAATGATAAGTCAGGAAAGTGCGTTTGGCCTAGTTCTCAGTGGGTTGTAGGCCACCCTGTGGTCAAATAGTGTCGGCTGTAATATTCAGATTTGGTTGATAAAACTAACCACACCAATTTATGAACAACTGTTTGTTGATTTTGTCAAATTTTTTTCCTCTTAAAGAGGTCAGTGAGAAACCACAATAAACTGATAAGAATAAACTATGATAAAAGTAGAGAAATAGCAATTAAGTTTTGGAATCAGTGTTGGCATTTCATATTTAAACGGTAGTCGGCGCTAGATGGATAGACAGTTCTTGATGATCGCTTGCACTGTTAAAAAGTAATTGTGGTGCTAAAAATCTGAGTCTGCAGAAATAACACAAGATATGACCGAACCTGTGTATATTGAAATCAAAATGAACAAGGCCGAGTGGGAGAATAATAAAGAAATTAAGATATTTCGTGAATATCTTCGCATTCCAACTGTGCACCCGAATATAGACTTCAGTAAGTACAGATTGTGATACAGATTGTACAGATTGTGATAAGGATCATAAAGTAATATTTGGGTAAGATTAAGATTTATTATTTTACACACTTTTACAGCTTCTTGTGTGGAATTCTTGAAACGCCAGGCAGCAGACCTTAATTTGCCGGTAGATGTTGTTTATCCAGCTAATGAAGCTAATCCCGTCGTGATTCTAAAGTGGGAGGGCAGTCAGCCAGAACTGCCTTCAATCATACTGAACTCTCATATGGATGTGGTTCCCGTATATCCGGAAAAATGGACTCATGATCCCTTCAGTGCCTTTATGGATGATGAAGGACGCATTTTCGCTCGAGGCACTCAGGACACAAAGGAAATTGGAACTCAGTATTTGGCTGCAATTCGTGCTCTGAAATCTGAAGGATTCCAACCAAAGCGAACGGTGTATGTGACCTTTGTACCCGATGAGGAGGTTGGCGGATATCATGGAATGCGTGAATTTGTCAATACAGATTACTTTAAGAACATGAATGTCGCCTTCAGTTTAGATGAAGGATCCTCCAGTCCCAATGAGTCGTATTGGATCTTTTATGCAGAGCGAACTGCCTGGCGTATGTAGAACTAAAAGCGTGATCTTCAGTTATGTGATTTTCATTCCATTCCAGCTCTTCGATTCAAGATAAACGGCACATCAGGCCACGGTTCCATGTTGCTGCCCAACACGGCGGGAGAGAAATTTAACTTCATTGTGAATAAAATGATGGAGTTCCGTGCAACGCAAGTCAAACTGCTAAAGGAGAATCCAAATCTTGCGTCTGGGGATGTTACCACTGTTAACCTGACCCAAATGAGTGGTGGAGTGCAGAACAATGTTGTTCCTTCTGAGCTGAATGTGGTCTTTGATTTACGTATTGCTGTCACCCAGGATGCAGCAGCTCTGGAGAAGCAATTCCGAGACTGGTGTGTAGAGGCAGGAGACGGTGTAGAGCTAATTTTTGAGCGAAAAGACGACTTTTCACCGGCGACAAAAATTGATGCTTCGAATCCGTTCTGGACAGCTTTTGAGACGACCATGAAGGAGCTGTGAGTATACTTCAGTCGCATAAATTATTAATTATTAATCCCTGACCTCATCTGACAGCAATTTGAAGATCGTTCCAAAGGTGTGTCCCGGCGTAACCGACAGCCGCTACCTTCGCAGTAAGGGAGTCGCGGCAATTGGATTCTCGCCGATGAATAACAACACTCCAATGCGGATTCACGATCATAATGAGTTTATAAGTGCTGATGTCTATCTTTATGGTATCGAGGTCTATAAAAAGATCATTCCAGCTGTCACAAATGTTTGACAAAGAACTGGAAGATACTTATCAAACCTTTATAGAATCGCCATGTAAATCTCGTGTTCAATAAAGAATTTATCAGCAAACTACGTTTCTTATCTGACTGATAAGTTTTTTTATTTATCTAAAAATCGAAGCCTTCTATTGAATACGATAAGCACCTGTGTTTTATGGGAATTTCTATTATACAATTGTTTAATGTTCAAATGCGGTTTCTGAATATACTAACCGTTATTTTTCCAAATTTAAAAATATAAATTTTATTAAAAATAAATGGTTTTAAACATAAAAAGTTGTTTCATAATTAAAATCTAGTATTTTAAAGACCTTTTCAAAGATAACACAACACAATATTCATTCTTTGCGTATTTCTTTGTCAAATATAATTGATTGAAACTGGAATTTAACCAGAAATATTACCCAATTTACCAAGAATACTAATTACTAAAAAGTTTCGGTTAAAGGTCATTAGAAAATTCCTCATAAATCTGATAAGAAATTGTGACTTATGTGTAAATATGATAATGGTCGACTCATTATTGGCAAGAAAACTGTGTGATCGATGACGAATTTTCGTATTTAAACGATGGTCGCGATAAGACCGAAAACAGTCGTTGGCGATCGCTCAAATAGTTAAGAAGTTATCCTTGTGCGGTCAAAAGTTCGAAATAAATTAATTAGACAATACGCAATATACTACATATAATAAAATGAGCAAAGCCGAGTGGGAAAATAACGAGGAAATTAAGATATTCCGTGAATATCTGCGTATTCCATCAGTGCATCCAAATGTTGATTACAGTAAGAATTTTTATATTAAATTGTGTAGCAGGCCGATAGTCTGTTAACATTCCTATACTCTGTTAACCCTACCACCACTAGATTGTATACCCTACCATCACTAGACTGTATATCCTCCCATCACTAATTATCCAGATAGATTAGCGATCTCGCTTTAACATACTAAGACAATGGAGATCGACTTAGCTTGATCTCGCTCTAAAGGGAGTTGTGAAACACAGCGAAGTGATGCCAGAGTCAGTCGTTTGATACAGACGAAATAAAGCAGATGTCATAGAAAAAAACTGCGTGTTTCATTTAGTTTAAACGATTACAATTGTAATATGGAAATTAAAAGTTTGAGTGATATTAAAAATATATTATTGACTTCTTACAGCGCCTTGTGTGGAATTCTTGAAAAGACAGGCAGCTAGCCTTGATCTGCCCGTAGAGATTTTCTATCCAGTTAATGAGAAAAATCCCGTTGTCCTTATCAAATGGGAGGGAAAGCAACCGAAACTGCCAGCCATTATTCTGAACTCGCACATGGATGTGGTTCCAGTGTTCCCCGAAAAGTGGACACACGATCCCTTCAGTGCAGATCTGGATGACGAGGGACGCATTTACGCCCGTGGCACACAGGATACAAAGGAAATTGGAACTCAGTATTTGGGTGCTATTCGTGAATTAAAGGCTAAAGGATTTCAGCCAAAGCGAACTGTGTACGTGAGTTTTGTGCCGGATGAGGAAGTTGGCGGTTATCTTGGAATGCGCGAATTTGTTCACACGGATGACTTCAAGAACATGAATTTGGGCTTCAGTATGGATGAGGGATCCTCCAGTTTGGATGATGGCTATTATGTGTATTATGCAGAGCGTACGGCCTGGCGTAAGTGAAAAGCAGTTAGTGGTCAGATGGTGTGATTGATATTAATCCTTTTGCAGATCTTCGATTCAAAATCAGTGGCACTGCTGGTCATGGTTCCATTCTGCTTCCCAACACGGCGGGCGAGAAGTTCAACTACATTGTGAATAAAATGATGGAATTCCGTTCATCGCAGGTTAAGATGATGGCCAAAGATTCGAGCCTTTTCTTTGGCGACGTGACCACCGTGAATATGACAATTGTAAGTGGTGGAGTGCAAAACAATGTGGTTCCCGCACTGCTTGAGGTGGTTTTCGATCTGCGTATTGCCATCGATGTGGATCTGGATGGACTGGAGAAGCAGATACGCGATTGGTGTGAGGAGGCAGGAGGCGGTATTGAGCTTGTTTTTGAACAGAAAGATGAGTATGTGCCACCGACGAAGGTTAATGCTACGAATCCCTTCTGGTTAGCCTTTGAGAAGGCTTGAATCATGCGATTTGTAAGCTTGCATTTAACAGCAACCTGGAAATCCGTCCACATGTCTGTCCCGGCGGCACCGATAGTCGCTTCATTCGCTCAAAAGGAATTCCGGCTCTGGGTTTCTCGCCTATCAATAACACTCCCATTTTACTGCACGATCACGATGAATACATACGTGCAGACAGCTATTTACATGGCATTGAGGTCTACACAAAGGTCATTGCAGCTATTGCAAATGTTTAAACTCCTAATTATATATAAAAATAAATTACATAATATGTTAAGTAATTAATAAATAATTTTCTTTATTTCTATATATTATATTAAACAATCATTCAATATTTTTGGTAAGTGTCAGGGAAAACGTTTGAATCACGCTGCAAAAACAGCAACATATAATGAGTTTTGTTTTTAATGAAATGTAAAAAATATTTTTCTGAATATTATAAAATTATTTGTATTTAGCAGGGATTCAAACCGTAATTAGAACGGAAATTGGTAACTAAAATGATAACCAAGAGAAAGTTTGTTTGTAAAAGTAATATCGAAATTCCAGATTTGTGGAAATAGTCTTAGTTTGCTTATATGCTCGATCTCATTATGGCAAATTGGCGCAGTAATTTATATATAGTTTTCTGTATTTAAATTCAAGATCTTTTGTTAACTATGCGTTACACTACTTAGTTATAATTTACTTTATTTAGGATGAAACATACAAATATCCAGTAACTATTAGGAAACTGATATGACAAAAATCTATATTTATTTCAGGTTGAGTCCCTGGTTTTAAGCAACTAATTTGTTAGCCGAATCAATCTAAAAGGGATCAAAAGACTTCGTAGTCCATTCTAGTATATGTATTTGCTATGGATCTGAAAGATTTACAATAGAATGTTTAAAAAACAAGAGCAAACACATAATAATAAATTAACAGGTACTAATTATATTAAATATAAACATTACATTGCACTGCTAGATTATTGACTAATGAACAATATTTGAATTATTAAAATAACCAAGAAGTTTCCCATAAGAATGTGACAAACGATAACAGTAGCTCACAAGGATATTGCCTAAGATATGAAAAGGTTATGGAAATGATAAGTCAGGAAAGTGCGTTTGGCCTAGTTCTCAGTGGGTTGTAGGCCACCCTGTGGTCAAATAGTGTCGGCTGTAATATTCAGATTTGGTTGATAAAACTAACCACACCAATTTATGAACAACTGTTTGTTGATTTTGTCCAATTTTTTTCCTCTTAAAGAGGTCAGTGAGAAACCACAATAAACTGATAAGAATAAACTATGATAAAAGTAGAGAAATAGCAATTAAGTTTTGGAATCAGTGTTGGCATTTCATATTTAAACGGTAGTCGGCGCTAGATGGATAGACAGTTCTTGATGATCGCTTGCACTGTTAAAAAGTAATTGTGGTGCTAAAAATCTGAGTCTGCAGAAATAACACAAGATATGACCGAACCTGTGTATATTGAAATCAAAATGAACAAGGCCGAGTGGGAGAATAATAAAGAAATTAAGATATTTCGTGAATATCTTCGCATTCCAACTGTGCACCCGAATATAGACTTCAGTAAGTACAGATTGTGATACAGATTGTACAGATTGTGATAAGGATCATAAAGTAATATTTGGGTAAGATTAAGATTTATTATTTTACACACTTTTACAGCTTCTTGTGTGGAATTCTTGAAACGCCAGGCAGCAGACCTTAATTTGCCGGTAGATGTTGTTTATCCAGCTAATGAAGCTAATCCCGTCGTGATTCTAAAGTGGGAGGGCAGTCAGCCAGAACTGCCTTCAATCATACTGAACTCTCATATGGATGTGGTTCCCGTATATCCGGAAAAATGGACTCATGATCCCTTCAGTGCCTTTATGGATGATGAAGGACGCATTTTCGCTCGAGGCACTCAGGACACAAAGGAAATTGGAACTCAGTATTTGGCTGCAATTCGTGCTCTGAAATCTGAAGGATTCCAACCAAAGCGAACGGTGTATGTGACCTTTGTACCCGATGAGGAGGTTGGCGGATATCATGGAATGCGTGAATTTGTCAATACAGATTACTTTAAGAACATGAATGTCGCCTTCAGTTTAGATGAAGGATCCTCCAGTCCCAATGAGTCGTATTGGATCTTTTATGCAGAGCGAACTGCCTGGCGTATGTAGAACTAAAAGCGTGATCTTCAGTTATGTGATTTTCATTCCATTCCAGCTCTTCGATTCAAGATAAACGGCACATCAGGCCACGGTTCCATGTTGCTGCCCAACACGGCGGGAGAGAAATTTAACTTCATTGTGAATAAAATGATGGAGTTCCGTGCAACGCAAGTCAAACTGCTAAAGGAGAATCCAAATCTTGCGTCTGGGGATGTTACCACTGTTAACCTGACCCAAATGAGTGGTGGAGTGCAGAACAATGTTGTTCCTTCTGAGCTGAATGTGGTCTTTGATTTACGTATTGCTGTCACCCAGGATGCAGCAGCTCTGGAGAAGCAATTCCGAGACTGGTGTGTAGAGGCAGGAGACGGTGTAGAGCTAATTTTTGAGCGAAAAGACGACTTTTCACCGGCGACAAAAATTGATGCTTCGAATCCGTTCTGGACAGCTTTTGAGACGACCATGAAGGAGCTGTGAGTATACTTCAGTCGCATAAATTATTAATTATTAATCCCTGACCTCATCTGACAGCAATTTGAAGATCGTTCCAAAGGTGTGTCCCGGCGTAACCGACAGCCGCTACCTTCGCAGTAAGGGAGTCGCGGCAATTGGATTCTCGCCGATGAATAACAACACTCCAATGCGGATTCACGATCATAATGAGTTTATAAGTGCTGATGTCTATCTTTATGGTATCGAGGTCTATAAAAAGATCATTCCAGCTGTCACAAATGTTTGACAAAGAACTGGAAGATACTTATCAAACCTTTATAGAATCGCCATGTAAATCTCGTGTTCAATAAAGAATTTATCAGCAAACTACGTTTCTTATCTGACTGATAAGTTTTTTTATTTATCTAAAAATCGAAGCCTTCTATTGAATACGATAAGCACCTGTGTTTTATGGGAATTTCTATTATACAATTGTTTAATGTTCAAATGCGGTTTCTGAATATACTAACCGTTATTTTTCCAAATTTAAAAATATAAATTTTATTAAAAATAAATGGTTTTAAACATAAAAAGTTGTTTCATAATTAAAATCTAGTATTTTAAAGACCTTTTCAAAGATAACACAACACAATATTCATTCTTTGCGTATTTCTTTGTCAAATATAATTGATTGAAACTGGAATTTAACCAGAAATATTACCCAATTTACCAAGAATACTAATTACTAAAAAGTTTCGGTTAAAGGTCATTAGAAAATTCCTCATAAATCTGATAAGAAATTGTGACTTATGTGTAAATATGATAATGGTCGACTCATTATTGGCAAGAAAACTGTGTGATCGATGACGAATTTTCGTATTTAAACGATGGTCGCGATAAGACCGAAAACAGTCGTTGCCGATTGCTCAAATAGTTAAGAAGTTATCCTTGTGCGGTCAAAAGTTCGGAATAAATTAATTAGACAATACACAATATACTACATATAATAAAATGAGCAAAGCCGAGTGGGAAAATAACGAGGAAATTCAGATATTCCGTGAATATCTGCGTATTCCATCAGTGCATCCAAATGTAGATTACAGTAAGAATTTTTATATTAAATTGTTTAGCAGGCCGATAGTCTGTTAACCCTACCACCATTAGATTGTATACCCTACCATCACTAGACTTTATATCCTCCCATCACTAATTATCCAGATAGATTAGCGATCTCGCTTTAACATACTAAGACAATAGAGATCGACCTAGCTTGATCTCGCTCTAAAGGGAGTTGTGAAATACAGCGAGGTGATGCCAGAGTCAGTCGTTTTATACAGACGAAATAAAGCAGACGTCGTAGAAAAGAACTGAGTGTTTCATTTAATTTAAACGATTACAATTATAATATGGAAATTAAAAGTTTGAGTGATATTAAAAATATAGTATTGACTTCTTACAGCGCCTTGTGTGGAATTCTTAAAAAGACAGGCAGCTAGCCTTGATCTGCCCGTAGAGATTTTCTATCCAGTTAATGAGAAAAATCCCGTTGTCCTTATCAAATGGGAGGGAAAGCAACCGAATCTGCCAGCCATTATTCTGAACTCGCACATGGATGTGGTTCCAGTGTTCCCCGAAAAGTGGACACACGATCCCTTCAGTGCAGATCTGGATGACGAGGGACGCATTTACGCCCGTGGCACACAGGATACAAAGGAAATTGGAACTCAGTATTTGGGTGCTATTCGTGCACTAAAGGCTAAAGGATTTCAGCCAAAGCGAACTGTGTACGTGAGTTTTGTGCCGGATGAGGAAGTTGGCGGTTATCTTGGAATGCGCGAATTTGTTCACACGGATGACTTCAAGAATATGAATTTGGGCTTCAGTATGGATGAGGGATCCTCCAGTTTGGATGATGGCTATTATGTGTATTATGCAGAGCGGACTGCCTGGCGTAAGTGAAAATCAGTTAGTGGTCAGGTGGTGTGATTGATATTAATCCTTTTGCAGATCTTCGATTCAAAATCAGTGGCACTGCTGGTCATGGTTCCATTCTGCTTCCCAACACGGCGGGCGAGAAGTTCAACTACATTGTGAATAAAATGATGGAATTCCGTTCATCGCAGGTTAAGATGATGGCCAAAGATTCGAGCCTTTTCTTTGGCGACGTGACCACCGTGAATATGACAATTGTAAGTGGTGGAGTGCAAAACAATGTGGTTCCCGCACTGCTTGAGGTGGTTTTCGATCTGCGTATTGCCATCGATGTGGATCTGGATGGACTGGAGAAGCAGATACGCGATTGGTGTGAGGAGGCAGGAGGCGGTATTGAGCTTGTTTTTGAACAGAAAGATGAGTATGTGCCACCGACGAAGGTTAATGCTACGAATCCCTTCTGGTTAGCCTTTGAGAAGGCCATGAAAGAACTGTGAGTATGCTCATTTGTGAGGTTTGAATCATGCGATTTGTAAGCTTGCATTTAACAGCAACCTGGAAATCCGTCCACATGTCTGTCCCGGCGGCACCGATAGTCGCTTCATTCGCTCAAAAGGAATTCCGGCTCTGGGTTTCTCGCCTATCAATAACACTCCCATTTTACTGCACGATCACGATGAATACATACGTGCAGACAGCTATTTACATGGCATTGAGGTCTACACAAAGGTCATTGCAGCTATTGCAAATGTTTAAACTCCTAATTATATATAAAAATAAATTACATAATATGTTAAGTAATTAATAAATAATTTTCTTTATTTCTATATATTATATTAAACAATCATTCAATATTTTTGGTAAGTGTCAGGGAAAACGTTTGAATCACGCTGCAAAAACAGCAACATATAATGAGTTTTGTTTTTTTACTGATTAGTCATAAGGTAATTAGGGCGTGTTCAGTCAGACCACCCTTATCAATTTATCAATTGATATAGTATGTGTGGTGATGTATTATCGAAAATTTACAAATTTACTACATCAAAGTCGCACAATTCCTTGGAATGAAAAAACATGTCTGTGACGCATACGCCATGTTGTGCAAGGTAAAATACTGACAAGCATTTGACAGAGGACCAAACAAAGTTGTAAGCAAGTATGTCAGTTAGTCAACGGAATTGATGTTAAAATCCTTCCAAGACCAGGCATGAAAATGGGAATGGGATGAAAATGTTTGCATGCATGTGACAGCAAATTGTCAACCGAACATTCAAACGCTGGGAATGTCGAGTATGTGAATATACGAGGACATAAATTATTCTCAACCCGCTGAATGAATAATGGCCATCTACTGTGACCCCCTAATGTGATCCTCCACCCTCTGTCTCCCTTTGGCGGTGCTCACGTCTATCGATTAGACACGTTAATGCATGTGTCAGACGATGAAATATGCATTGATACTTGAACTATGCGAATGTTGTGTGGGGTCATGCCAATTGATCAGTATGTGCGTGTGTGTGTGTGTGTGTGCGGCATACAATTATGACAATTTATGCGGCAAATGGGACAGGTGTGGGTCAGGTGTGGTTTGCATTGCAAATGACTTCCACACAATTAGCATTGACCATTAGCAAAAGAGACGAGCGTAAGTTTGGCCTAATGACTGCAGTTTCAGACCTTTAACGTTCTCGTTACCGTTGCCAACTTAATGCATATCATTTTTACTTTTAATGAGCCGGCAACACTCTATCTTCTATCTCTCTCTCTTCTATCTCTCTCTCGCTCTCGCTCTCTCTGGTCACAGGCAAGTACACTTAATGCTGCAAGTTTTTTGCAGCCAAGTTTGGTGCATTCTCCCACCTGCAGCGGAAAAACTTGAAATTCAGTTTTTCTTCTTCCTGCACTTTTTTTTTGCGAGATTCGCTTTGCATTTTAAATTTTGTGTGTGTGTGTGAGTGTGTGCGTGTGAAAACTTTGCCAAGTTTTACATTTCAATTTTAATTTCTTTGTGCCACACTTTTTGGCGCAAACTTTAAGCCACAAGTGCGCTCATTCAAGCCATGCTGAGAGGAGCAACCGGAGAACGACTATAAGTACATTTTTAATGGCCCACTCACACTAATTAGTGCGAGTTGAAAGTTTTTACTCTTTAACGCATAAAGCAGTCAGGCAGGGTAAAAATAAATGCCTATAATTTAGACGGCATTTTGCATTTGCATTTCGGGTAGCCATGAAATTTTTATTGCCTTCTCGAAGTTTATGACATATAAAAGTTAATTCAACAATCAAAATGAAAAGCAGAACACGTTCTAATTAAATTCAATTTACTTGCAACTCCTGTGGCCACGTCATGGCCCACACCATGCCACACGCCAATGAAACACACGGCAAATGAAACCGTCTTGTCTTCGGGACCAACGTTATGGCCATGCAATTAAAATCTAAGATTAAACGAGCATCAGCCCATGTCTACCGAGTGTAACAACAACTAAGCTCGTGCCACACTCTTTCCCTGTGGCAACAAAGTGTTTTTATGCGACGCCCGGGCAATTGAAGAAGAGGCGACTTCACTGTAATTGAAACCCCCGCACAGTGGCACCAGTTATCATGGCAAATGGTCAAAAATTATAATTACCTCCAATGATTAAGCCTCAAATGATTCGTTAAATAATTAATCTTTCAATTTGTATCTGTTGCCTTGTTCATAATCAGGAGAAGGGAATATTTATCAATATCTTTCTCTCCAATATATTTCTCTCTCTATCTCTTTGCTATCTCCTTACACCACACTTCAAATCATATTTAATTGCCTCTTTAAGTATTCAGCTGTCGCTGTTTAGCTATTTTAAGAATATCCACTTCAGAATAAATTCCACTGTTGTATCTTTAGCATACTTTTCAGAGCAGAATAATACTAAGAACCATAGAGTATGTGTAGGTTGTTGGCTAAGTGGTTAGACAGAGGTATTGGGTTGTTCTAACGAAACCAATTTTGTTTTATTCTCTGTTTTAATTAATTAAATAAAGTTACCAGTCTTCTTTTGTTTTTTATAACCTGTAGAGCGAATTCTAATGTTGAAAATGTAGCTATAAATAGAGTTGCCAGACCGCTAAAGTACTTAGCTATAGCTGGAGTTGGCGAACTGTTAAAGTATATGCATTTATTCATTTTATGTATTGCAAATGATTTGAAAATCGCCATTTCTAATGTGACTATACTTTCATCACTAGCGAGCTGTCACTTTCATCACATGGAATTTCTCAACCTGCCATTTTCTGTAGTTAAATAGCTATTAAGTTGTATGACCTCGGTTTAAAGTTAACTTTAAAATTTAATTGTTTATAATTATGCACATTTATTTGCACATTAGTTACCATAAGCAGACATGTTACAGCATTCATTAACACCTGTTTATATTTGTGTAATCTGGCAGCACTGGCAATAATTTATAGTTTATGTCAAAGCATCAGGCAGCACCCATAAACCCGTTTTACCCCCCATTGTACATTCCAACTGATTGTCCTAGCGCAAAACTGTGAGCTGATATTAAACATAAGTAATAGCAGCGTTTGTAGACGTCTTAGAAGTAACATTAAAGCAGACACTCACACTTATTGTGGTAAATAGAGTCAATTGAAGTACGAATATATGAGAGTATATGAGAGTGTGAGTCTGTGTGTGGTAAATAATTTATTTTGTCATTAAGATAAACTCTAAGCCACACACACATACACACACACACACACACACATCAACTCGCTTATAGAGCTGTGCTTTTAACCCATGGTGAGCCACATAAATGTCACACAGCTAGAACCACGAAAACGCGAAAAAGGCAAACTAATTAACTTGTTTAGCACCGGGGTGCACAATTTCTTTGCTCTTAACGTGTCTGCCGCTAAACTAATGAGCGAATATATATATATATATACTTATATGTATGTCTGTGTACTCGTGTGTTTGCCGTTTAGAGCGCGTCTGGAGAGCATTGAGCTGAGACTTAGCTAAGTGCTAGCATTTCTTATGCCCATGAAAAAGGCATACAGAAGTTGTGCCTGATTAAGCCCCGTTGAGTACGCACACACATATGAGGCAGGGGCAATTGTCGACGCTTTGTAGCTTTTGCTGTTGCAACATGGCAAAAGTTTATTGCATGATGCGCGAAGGCGCAAAAGAAAAGTGTAGCGGAAATGGAAATGCTGCCGCTTGCAATGCCAAACAACAACAACAACAAAAAATGGGCAGCGCAAGCAAAATGAGAAACTTTCAATAAGCAATTGCGTTGTGGCACAAACCAAGCCAAGTCCTGTGTCCTGTCCCCCCTGCTCCCTTCACCACCGCCTGCCATCTTCCCTCCTCCTCTTAGAGTTCTGCATCAACGCGTCGCGACTTTGCGACGTCTGTATGGCCCGGCAATCGCAATTTCATTTCCGTTCGTTGCCATTTTACTTGCGCGATGCTTTTCTTTTGTATATATAAACTATATATACATATATATCGTATATATATATATATATATCTGTATCAGTTGAAACTGCAGCTTCGTTCAGTTTTATTTTATTTTTCCTTTTGGGCAATAAGAATATTTGTGCTATATATGCTGTTTATGTGTCTGTTTTTTTCGCCGACTTTAGCTGACTTTCGAGCTGAAACTTTCGCGGTTGCAGCTGAGCAAACAAATATCTGAGCTAGAGTTTGTGGCAAGCGTCTAATTGAAACCGAGCAGCAGCAGGCAAATGAACTTGGCAATTGCATACAGAAGAACTCAACTCAAAGAAATGCCGCATAAGATATTTATTAGAATCTATTCAAGTATTTATATCAAGTTGTATTGACTAAAAGCCAACTTCATTGAACTTTTATGACTAATTGCAACTTTAAAACTTCTTCAGAGTTTCTCCGAATTGTTGGCATCATTTTTCCGCGCTGTCCGCGCTGTTTACATTGTTAGCTAAGCGTCGGCATTTTAAACTTATAACTCGTACTCCTATCCATCCATATTATGTATACGAAATGATATTTTTTCTTTTTTTTTTAACTTGTCAGCAGTTGACTCTGCAACCCTTCACAAAAGTTTCTTAAAACGCAGACAATTCTGCAGTTTGGGCAAAAAAGAACTTTCGCTGACAATTTGTCAGAGATTTTTGAGTATTTCTTCGAGCAGAGAAGGCTGCTGACTGAACAGAAGATAATCTCGCTGTCAACGCCGGAAACTTGGACTCGAGCTCTTAGTTTTGAGACACATAATACACAGCATGGTCTCGATTTTAGCTGTTGCCAGCGGCCCAACTAATTGCATAATTTGTATGCAGCATTTTGTGGCACACACATACCCGCATAAAGGATAAAAACTTTATATGCCATTGGTAGTTAACGTTACGTTTTGGGTTCCATTTTTTCTTTTTTTTTTTGGGTTTTCGGTTCTGGTTTTAGTTTGGTTTCGGGTTTTCTTTTCGTTCGGTTTCATTGTGTGTGTTTTGCCATTGTGTTTAGCTCTTACGTTGTAAATTATTATCATTCACCGTGTGTGTGCGATGCATGTACAGCCCCGCCCACCACATCACTCTTCAGTTGTAGCTATCTGACTATGGCGCAAGTTTATAGCTTTGTCAGCTTTACTCTGTTCGGCTCCCCTCAAGGCTTTGCCTCCCTTTTGGCTTTCCTCTTGGCATCTTGCATCAAGTTGGCAACTGTTATTATCTGCCGCCTGTTCGTTCGTCCGTTTACAGTATCAGTATGTGTGTGTGTGTGTGTATATATATGTGTGTGTGTGTGTGTGTGGTGGGGTAAGTTATCGCACACATGCAATAAACTCAGTGTGAGAGTAGCGAGCGTTATAATTTATTTATGGTAATGCGTACACTCACAACGAGCGTAAGAGAGATGAAAGCAGAAAGAGAGAGAGTGGAAGGTATGGAGACTGTAAAAAGTTTTATATGCCGCAACCAGCTCCTGGCTGGCCAGATCCAGGTTCTCGGTTCTCTGTGCAACAACGGCAACAATGTCGTTTCGTTTAACGCTCATGCCGAATCCTTTTATCTTGCATTTAATTTTTCGTGGCACCTTCCCGTTGAAGTTGTCCACCTGTCACGCTCACAGTAAAATATTTAATGAACTTTTTACAACTTCTGACTTATAAATTGGTAAGGGAAACCATATACATATCTGTGTGTGTGGAAACTATAATTTACTTTACTGCACCATAGTTGAATTTGCGAAATTTTACCATTTAATTGGATTGAAATGTGGTGGAGCAGCAAAACTATGTGTTGCCGTTGAGAGAGTAAGCATCAAATGGGGAAAATTGTTATAGACTTGCAGAGGGTATTAAAATGTGCTCACTAAATGTAGAATACATTCAGCTTTCATAAGGAATTATATTCTTGATCAGGCCAACGAGCTGTATTTATATAACAAACAATACACGTTTGTCAGGCTAATCTCTTAGTTCTGAAGCTATGTGAATGAAAATTGACAAAGCTGCTAGCATTTGTTGCATACAGTTTATATCTCGAATCCAATTGATATAGGAAATAAAGCTAGAAAGCTGATATGACCAGTAAACTCACAAAGTTCCAATGACTATACATTAAATTTAACAAAAGAATATTCTTTTGAGTAATACACTTTTCTTTATCAATAAATTCCAGTTTCACCTCAAAATATGTAAGTAAAACGTAGAGTAATCATATAAAACAAACACAAACACATTTCAACTTCAATATCGATAATATTTGCGTAATCTTACTTATTTTATTTGATTTTACTTGAAGTTTTTAATACTGCAAGTAAATAGCAATCACGTCCTGCATATTAAGTTGAATATTGCAAATTGTTTTGCCATCAATTTTGTTAACATTGTCAACACAAAATATTGCGTGTGGCGCACGTCGCGTATGCGTAATATGTGTGCATAAGATTTTGCACGGCAAATTGACGTAAGCTACGTCAGTGCAAGCCCGCGGCCAAATTCATTTCCTACACGACAACATACACACACACACACACACACGCACTTGTAATGAAGAATATAGAAAAGCTAAGCCATATTACCCATACGCCCTGATAGCCGAAACGATACATGTATTTATGTACTTTGAAACAGTTTTTGGGATGGAAATTCTTTGGAATAAGTCGGAAATGTCGCAGACAAGCATTTAATATGCATAATCTGTACCGCTTTTTACGCTTGTCATTGCTGTCGTTGAATCAGAGCCAAATCCTAAGCCAAATTGCTGTCAGCAAATGGTCTCAATGCGGCCCATAAATAACGACAGCCTAACGGACTTCAATATGGCCCAAAGGACAGAGGCCGAGACATTTTTGACATATGCTTAACTGCCACAATGTCTAAGGCTCTCCAGTTTCTTGAATAATTAATTGATATTCGAGGCGACAGAGTATTGTCTTCGATTTGTTGAATGATGTTTCAGTTCATGCTATTTAAAAGCCCATTAGTTGGACTTTGGGCAACTCGATCGCTGTTATTAATTAAAGCCTGGCACAGCTGTATCTTGGGACAACTTGACAGCCACGTTACACGTTATTGCCAGGCTAAGGAAATTTAATATTTGCTCGACAGTAAACACAACTGCTGTAAGAGCAAACACACACATCGCTCGTCTTACATAATCAGTTAAGTGGCACACATATGAAGCCAACTATACACAAGAAGCTGAGACAGTGGAAGGAAGGAGAGCTGAGAGAAGGAAAGGCCACACAACAATATGAAAGTGAAAAATGAGTTTTGCCCAAGTTTTGCACTCCGTAACCAACAAACATATGTATCTGCAGATCCGTGTGTGTGTGTGTGTTAGCATGAGTTTTAAGATGTGTGTTAGCTCTCCGGATAGAGCAAAAAATATAAGGAAATGTTTTAGTTTTGCTTTTGATGCCATCGAAGTTGCGTTGGCGTTGCAAACTAATTTATCATATTGAGCTCCCTGCGACCCACAACAGAATTTATACAGCGTGACATGTAACTGACAGCAGCAAAGTGGTCCAGATGAAACCCAAAAACCAACTACACAGACATATACAGACATGTCTATATGGCAGATTTCATCAATGCATGCATTAGCCCAACTGTGAAAAACTTTTCTCATTGAAGAGGCCAACATGTGAATCACAGTTAAGCTGTTAATGTTATCAGGCGGCCAGAAAGCAAAAGTCAGCAGCCGCAATCTCGCTTTTAAGCCCCGGCCTAAGAGTATTTTAATTCTGTAGTAAAATATGTAACAGGTTGAGAAGTTTTCCTTGCTGTTAGCTAATCTTTCTGGTCTTTCTTTTAGTTTAATAACAGTAGTTACAACAACTTCTATTTGCATCTATAATTTTATTCATCTCTGTATCTTAATTTGTGATATGTATCTGTATCTCTAACTATAGCTATAACTGTCGCTGAGAAATGTATCTTTATGTGTACCCGCAGCTACATACATTGACAACTTTATGTATCTCGCATTTAATTGTTGTGTCTAACTGAATACTTTTTAGTATCTGTAGTTCTTGTTATCGCTGTTATCTTTATTTATATACAGCGTAAATAACATTTGGACCCCGTTGAGATAAAGCTTGCATGATATAAAACAAAATTTTAAAGTAGAACGTTGTAAACTTTACTGTGTATTAAAGCAACATCATTTTCAATAGATAAATTAAGAATTATTTTGTAAATATTAATTAAATAGTAATTATAACTATAATATTTTACTAGGATATGCTTCCACAGCTTTTTAACAAGTTTCAAGTATCAAAAAGTCAATTTTAAAAACAAATTAACATACGATGATGTTTCACGCAAAAATGATTCAATATATAACTTTAACATTTTCTACTTTCAACTCTAGATGTTGCTGTTATTATATCTGTAAGTGCAATTCCAGTTTAATCTATATTTGGAGATGTAGTTCGAACATCATTTGATTCTATTTTTTCTGCATTTAAAACATATCTTAACTCTTGATCTATACCCATGTACTTATGGGAATTTAGAGATGTATCTGGTCCTGCAGCTCGAACTGTTTCATCATCTTATTCTGTATCTAGAGAAACTTGTTTGGAAAAGTGTATTTTACATTCGGCGTGCTGATTATAGGTCATGGTTGTTTTTTCTCATTTTCTTGGTTTTTCCATAAACAGTTTGCCCGCATTTTTTTGGCAAAAAGAGTCGAGCAATTTGCCAGCCATAACCTCGCACACACAGCAAGTAAGCACCGGGCAATTTGCTAATGTAACTGTGTACGTGCAACTTTTGACTCCAGCTACCAAGAAATTAAATGAGCGAGACAGCGTAACAGATGAAGAGAGCTAAAGAGGAAGATAGAGTGTGAGAGAGAGAGAGAGAGAGAGAGAGACAGAGGTGGAGAGAATGATGGAGACAGAGAAACAATAAGACAAGGAAGAAACCGTGACCCATGGCCATAAACTATGCAACATAAAAATGCACAACTGGGCACGTGGGCGTGGCAATGTGTATAAACAGTAAGCAAACTTTGCGACGGGTTTATAAGTTTTGCAGTGAAAAGAAATTGTTGTGTCTTGCTGAGTCATATTTCCATCAGACCGTGAAAACCCACGACCAGGACTCATGGGAGAAATGTCCGTGAGAAAAATGGTAAAATTCGGTTGCATGCAGCTGCCAGGTTTTCTGCAATTTTTGGTAACTTAACATGCGCATTCCCATTCCCATTCCCATTCCTATTCCCATTTCCATTCGCAGTCACTGGGAATATGCAAATCAACTTAGCCATGAGGTTGTATATCTGGAAAAGTGCCATGCAAATGAATTTGCCACAAAACTTGTGTCTTGCAACCCAAAATCCCATTCAGTTTTCGGTCTTTAATCAAGCACTTCACATAACCGTAGTTAGGTGTTAACGTCAAGCCTTTGGACCAGGTCAAATGCTCAGCGTTGAGAAACCCTTTTTCACTTTTAACGTGTACATCATGTGTCGACTCTCGTTACGAGTAGACAAGTTGTAAGTTTTGTCAGCCTGTTGGCAATTTATGCAACAGTTTGATAACATAAAACATAAAACTTTATTGCACAAGTTATAGAGAATATGTTTTTATATGCTCGTAAAAATGATTCCACAACTTGGAAATGGATGGAGTTGGATGCCTGGTCAGCTTGAACTAAAACCGTAATTTGAACAAACATTTTCATTTTGATTTAGCTACGTATACTGTATGTGTGTGTGTGTGTTGTTGGTGTCTGTTGTAGCCCACTTTAAGTGACGCTTATCCAAAATTATGCATATCAAGTTTATTGCCTGCACACATACATATAAAAGTGCACAAATACATACGCATATGCCAGTGGAATATTTATTGAAAGTTTTGCATATTTTACGCACTGATTTGATGCCAAAGAACTATTTTCTAGGCTAGGTTCTTCCCTCCCAGAGCAATGTCAGTCTCCTAATACCCTGTAGGTGTATTGTACTCAGGAAGGATACTTTCAAATGCTGCCTGCAAATATTGATGTGTATTTACAGGTAATCTTTTCGTAGAACATCAAAGTTGTTCGCATTGATTTGATGGTAAAGAAATATGGCCTGGTCTGTCTCTTCCACACAGAGCAATCTACTTGTCACTCTAATAATACCCTGTAATTATAGTGTGCACATAAGGGGTATACTTGTCAATTACAATGCTGTATCTAATCATGTTGATTCTCTCTATTCCCTCACTTCTGCCAATTTATCATATCAATGCAGAGTATCTATTGGTCGCATATCTGTTGGCAAACAGCATTTGGTTCCATTCACATGCTCTTTTATGCTGCACTCACAGTCCTCAGCTCGGAGTATGCGAAGTGCACAATGCAAAGATTTATTTTTTGCTGACAAACAGCGACTCGTTTGTTGGTAATCGATGGCGAATGAGACAGCAATAGTGTGGAAAGGAGAGGGGAAAAGGATGTGATTGCTACTATGGCACTTGGCATGTTGTTTGCCTGTCTGATTACGAACGAAAGTAGAATCAGAGCAATAAATAAACATATATCAGTTGAGTATTCCCGCAAATCAAGCACAATTCTCAGTGACTGAAGCTAATTTGTTATCATTTCAATATACATAAATATATATATTACAGATGAACATAATAAATGCAAGACGTGCAAAATGAGCTAGAAATGTGAAAGGGAAATGTATGGTATTTGAAATGTTAACTCGTAACTCAAATAACTGATGTGAAAATGCTGAGCAAAGGCAAAATCTTGTGCTTTATTAACGGCACAACAGTTGTTGGCTATTTAGTATAAGCCTGTTGGACGGGGGGATTATATCCGTTGTCAGGAAGCAAATCACCGTTGGATACTCCTACAAACATCAATTCCTATTATTCATTTTTCATTTTTAGTTGGAATGAGGCTCGTTTAGCAATACTAAGAGATACGAAGAGCAAATTGAGTCGATTTCTTAGAAAATGACATCTCACAAAATATTGATGGTCAATTAACTATGTCAAGAACTGGGCATAAGCTCTGTCACTTAAGTGCCTGCCTCATGTGGAGACATTTCCCTCCCCGCCCACTATGGGCGTTACTAAGCTGTCAATTATTTGCCCCTAGCTGTGGCAAATCGCAATCTAAATACTTTAAGCTTCCATTTTCTCTGTGTGTGCTTAAACTTTTGAGTCAGGCCATCTTTGACACTTGCTAAGGACACTTGCCCTTGCTTCTTTGCTATTTTACAAAGCCACAATAATAAGAAGAATAGCTAACTTTTCAATTAAACTCAATGCCCGCCCGCATCCCGGAAACAACTTGAAACAATTTGGTTACAAAAACTTTTCACATAATTTATGCCATTTCTAAATACTTGCAGACGCAAAAGTTTCCAAAATAAACAATCAAATTCATTGGAAAAATGTCGTCGTAGCCAAAGATACGATTAGCTAAAAGAAAAATGTAAAAACAAAAACTCATCGGCTTAAAATTTATGCAGCTGCAGGCAGTAGCAGCTGCTCGACTTTAAGATATCCTGTAATAAACACTTTTCATTTAACGATCACTTAAGAGGAGAAGAGAAATGCTTTATAGTATTTAATTGCGAATGAAAATGTATTGAATTGAAAATGAATTATATATAAAAATACTTTAAAAATATTGAACTTAATTTAAAATACAAATTATACTATTTTAAGTGGGTATATTAGGCAGTGTGGGACTAGGAAATGCAATTAATAATTAATGATTGGTAAGAAAGCATATTAGAATATATAGCGAATTGTATCTATTTTAAATTTTATATTCTTAATAATTTCATTTAATAATTGTAAATCTATGAATTTTATCTGAAATCTGTTTTACATAATTATTAGAGCTGAATATGATTGAAGTATGCAAAAAGTATGCTATGATTTTTTTAGAAGTCGTTGTGGATTTATGTAAAAATAAAAATCAACTATTACGCGATTTTATTAAAGGATTGTATGTAATTTAATGTAATATTCTATAGTTCCTAAAACTGAAAGATCGTATAACCAAATTGCCTTTAGGTCTTCGGAGTCTTAAATTTTAAATATGTTTATGTTTAGGGTATTAAACATTAAAGCTGAATCTGTAAATTGGCAATGTTGTTTATGTGTGCTATTCACGCACATTCCCACACAGCATTTTAGCTACTTAAAATTCAGCGATTGTTCATTCCCATCAAATATATGTATATTTTTTTCTTTCATTTTTGGCAAAAACTTTAGCGCTTTGCAATATATTTACTTCAAGGCTTTACTGGAGTGTTTGTGTGTGAATGCCTAAACACACACACACACACACAAACACACACAAACACAGCATACATGGGCCTATTGGCACACACACACGCACACACACAGAAATAGAGGGAGAAAAGGCAGGCACACACACATAAAGAGGCAGAGATTGAGAGGGACGCAGCAATGGCTACGCATAAAACAAGTCAAAAGCGCATGGTGGCAAAGAGGAAACGAAAAGAAATAAAAACGAAATGCCAAACAAAGCAAAAACAACAACAATAACAGAAACAGCAAGAAGAAGAAGAACAACAACAACAACAAGGACAACAACAGTTGAAATGTAGCAACAAAATGTCGGCTGAGAGCTAAAACAAATGGCAGCAAAAACAATGCAAACAGCAATGACGACGACGTTGCGTCTGTGACTAACAGTTATCGATGCCGGGGGAGGGTTTTTCATAGGGAGGCGTGCCAGTGGGGCAGGGCATGGGGCAAGGTGTGGGGCAGACAAATTCAAAGCTGCTTAGTGCTTACTTCATAGTTTACGCTAACACGCTGCCAACGACGACTTTGCCAACGCCAACGAGGCTGCCAAAATGCTTTGCTTTTGCTTCTCCTATTGATTTTTAGTTTCATTTTTCCTTTTCTTTCTCTATCTCTCTCTCTCTCTCTCCTACTCTGTTTCTGTCTATTTCTCCAACACTCCATCTTGGATTTCCGCTGCGTGGGCCTGGCCAGGTGCAGAGTCTTAGCCAACTTGGCCTGGCTTACTGTCGAAAACAACTACAAAGTGCAGCACAACTACAAATCCGATTTGCGTGAGTAATTGGCAAGACAAACGTTTTGGCCAAGAGCGTATTGGCAACACGCTTGGCAATACTTGTACGCACAACCGTCAGTAGCTAGAATGAATGTTGTTGTTCTTGTTGGTGAAACCTCAGTAGCGTTGACAAAGGTGAAAGCATGACAGCAGCAAAGCAAAACGACAAAACAGCAAATGAATGAAAGAAACTTGGTTAAAAGCGCAAATGCGTTATGTGTGCCACAAAACACGTAGAGTAGGATACGCGGTAGCAGCTTAGCTTGTATTAAGTAAGTGACAGGCAGACAGACGCACAGACAGACAGACGGACAGACAGACAGACAGACTGAAAGACAGTTAAAAGCCATTTGGGACTTACCTCATCGATAAACTCAAAATCACCGCCAGTTTCGCCAACGTATTTCTTCTTCTTGGCCTCAACGTTGGATGACATCAACACCAGGGCCAGACAAACGCTGGCAATAAGCGGCAAACGTAAACGCTTCATGGCAAACCGACAAAAGGATCTCCCAGATGAAAAAGGCGCACACTTGTCGGGACGGAGACGCTAACGGAAGCGGCTTAAAGGCGTCGCAAATTGTTGACGACTTCCGCTGGTGACTTGCTCACAAATTGCCTGGCAATGTTAATTGCCTTGAATTGTCGTTCGGTTAAGAATTGAACAGGCACACACACACACACACTCGAATAATCGCACACTCACACTTTCGCACACACAGTCACAGTGACAGTTAGTTTTTTTATGTTGGTGGTTTCAATACTTTGCAATCGCTGGCGTTTATTGCGATGCAGTGCAGCAGGAACACGGAACGTGGACGAACTGTAGGCGACACGACCAAAACGTAAACTGAGCGCGTCGAGCCAACAATTTGCATTGCTCGGTCCAAAAACGGCATTGGAATTTTGCGCCAAGCGACGAGAAAGCGAATGGATTGGCATAAGAGCGGCCACAGGACAACAAAGAGAGACGCACCAGGGTTGTCAAGCTGCCTAGAGAATTCCAGTTTACAAATAGCAGAAATATATACTTCTAGAAGAATACAAGAATTGAATTTCACAACATTTGCTAAGTAAAACTTGTAGTTTTAGGCTGTTGAATAAATAAAAGCAATACATATAAGATATAAAAGATTATTTTGAATTATTAGCTATAAAAATAACATATAAAAAATGGAAATTATTTATCTTCTTTAGAATATCTTAATTTATTACAGTGTACTCCACTGCGTATGCGCAATGAGCGACAACTTCAGCATTTCCAGACGCCAACCCTCTAAGAGCAAGTGAACGTGCTGAGGAGAGAGACCGCATATTCAAAATCGATTTTCCTTTTCGAATATCGCTCTCTCTGTCTCTTGCTGGCCTAAAGGATGCTTTCTCTCTTAGGCAATAATTGACTGCGCCACGGCAATTTGGCAACGGGTCGTGAACCTGCTACCAGCGCCTAATACGCGCTCACATCCCAAACGGACGTCAGTTGTTGTTGTCGTTGTTGTTGTTGTCGTTGTTGTTGTTGTCGTTGTTGTTGTTGTCGTTGTTGGCTGTTGATTTTTATGTATTGGCGCTTGGCACACTTGGCTCGCATCGATGACGCCGTCGCCACGATTATGGCCAATGCTGCTGTTGGCCGGGAAACCCCGTAACCATTTAACGCGTCAGCGCCTCACAGCCTGGCCAAAAAGGCTGCCTCCAAGTGAACGCATTGCCCAAGTCCGAGTTCTGTTTCAAGTCTCAGCCACGTTGGCCCCAAAAGACACTGTCAGTTTTAAATTAATAGCCCCCAACACACATAGTGACATAGGCCGCATTCACAGCTAGCTGTGTGTGTGTGTGTTAGCCTGCTCAGCTGCTGCTCCTCCACCTCCACGCCCTCCTTATCCACCCCCGCTGCTGTTATGCTTCTGCTGTCGCCGGTTATGCTTCTCTATATTTAATGGCATCATTGACTTTTGCTTTAATAGCACTGCTGTTGAGTCCGTGGAGATTATTGGATGACTTCAACTTCCAACTGCTAAATATATAATAAAAAGTTTTCAGACCGCAAAACATGTTTGTTAAATCATTACAATTTATTTGATATTCAAATGATTTTCAATCAACAAGTCCATCTTATGTTACATTTAGTTATTGTTGCGATATATAAAATTGCAGCTGTTATTGCAACTAGTTTTGCGTGTGACGTTTACTTCAATCAATAAATTGTTTAATATTGTTTTGCTGTTGATTGCAATGACTTAAGAGTTAAATAAACATATATATTTCATTTTGATTTTTCAACACAAATCAGTAAAAAGTTGTATAATTTCTTGTGTGTTGTTATTTTTCTTCGTGCAGATTAATAATTATTTTTGGTTAGTTACAAGTCTTAAACGCTTTCTAAAATGGAAATGCCTGTGTGAATGAATTGTTAGTTTGTTTTTTTTGGATAAAGTAATTGTATTTCATAATAGATACAGGAAATAAAACTGCGGCTAACAGCAGCTGTTGCTTTGTTCGTTCACTGGGAGAGGTTTCTGCCAGAAGATGGCTAAATTGTTTGTTATATTTGGCCTAAATGCTAGATGATAATGAAATTAGTAAATAAGGAATACTATTTGCTTGGCTGCTGTCGTGGTTTTTTTTTTGGCCGCCTTTAACATTATGGCTATAGGTATAATGAATTTGGGAGATTCCTTTTGGCATTTATAGATGCACCTTTAGAGATTCCATGCGCGTCACAATGCGACGACTTAGCTCCGAATATCTGCAAGTAAATCCAAATTCAGCTAACAACTAATAAGAGAATAAGACCATTATTTACCTCTCCCGTATCTTAACTACTTCGCGTCCCAATTCCTGATCATAGCGATCCAGAATGGCACGGCACTCCGGCAGCGACAGATTTAAAAATTGAGCAACTTCATTACTAAAATGACAAAAAAACAATTGTGATTGTCTAATCAGAGTTAATTGATATCGATTTCATTACCTGATCTCATCAGTTTTACGTGCATCCACGAGAAAGAGACGCGCCACATCCTCGTGAGGTCCCAGCGTGATTCGCGTTATCAATGGATATTCATTATCCTTCAGACGCTTCTGTTCCCCATTGTCGCGCACAATGAACAGCGAGAAATTCTCCGCTGCACTATCTACCTTGTACTTCTCGAGCACCAAATTGATAACCTCCTGCGTGGTCACCAACGAAGTCACCCAAACGGACATCTGGGAGCCGTAAGGTGGCGTAAAAAAGGAAGTCTCACGATTGTAGAAATGTCCATTAATTGAACAGCGACGCTTCAGCTTTGTACGTGATCTACAAACAAGGATAAGATTATAATATTTGGCATTTAAAGAGTGTGTTTAAACTAACCGTCGATTGCCGCTGCGCCTTTTGATTGCTGCAGCTCCTGTGCGAGGCGGTCTTCGCAAAACAACGCCATCCTCTGTGACATGCAAGCCCGACTCGTGATGACCACCAGCTTTTTCTCTGCCCTCGGTGGCCGTGTAAAGCTCCTCCGTCTGAGTTAACTCGTCACCGGCGACAGCACCGCTCAATACCTAAAACAAATCAAATGGGAATTAGTACAAAATTAACGGGCGCGACATGATAACGATAATGTTATGATAAAACAAAGCCAATTATCTATTTAACTAGCAAGTTTCGCATGTGCGAATAGACTTAGATAAGTTTGTATATAAGTACATATTTACATGCATGCATTACGTGCAAGATCAAAGACCTAGCGAAATGCTTAGACAAATGATATTTCGCGCGATAAGAAATATCAAATTGACTTCTAATATACATAACACGACAAAAATACGTAACTTCTCCCAACTTTTTATACTTTTTTATATTCTAAAATAAGGTACATTCGTTGAATAAAAAAAAACCAAGGGTTGAAGATAAGTTATTCTTCATTCAACACAATATATTAGCCTCGAATGTTTTTTTGGCTCAATTCTTTAACAACTTTCGTGTGCAGATCCAATTCATAAAATGGAGTTTATGCACACCCTATTAACAGATAAATGAATATGTGAACAAATGAAGAATAACTAATTCTGTAAGTCAGCTACAATTCCTACAAGAATCCTCGACAGAAGTGATAAGATAATAGTTCCTTTAAATGCGTATTTCACATCACAATTTCTCTGACCACTTTGTCCCCTCGAAAGTCTTATAAAATATAGTTTTATCATTACCGAGGAAGTGTCGCCACGACTCGACTCGCACTCGCTTGCAACACGGCCAGCAGCGGCACCTTCTTTGGGATAGCAGTTCATTTGGATTTGTATGTATCGCTGAGGCACGTCGCTGCGTCGCACGGTGGCCAAACGATGTGGACGCAGCGTTGCATCGTCGTCATCATCGCTGTCGGAGTAGACAAAGCAGCTAGGGCCCGACTTGGAGCGATTGATCCCCTTCTCAAACAGCTGTCGTCCCTGCTCAAAGGGTTTACGTTGCTCCCTGCTTGGCGCTGTGGAGGCAAAGGCCGAGCCACTCTTCTGCAGGGCATATTGACGTTGCGAGGAGCGCGGGGAATCGATGCTGCTCCGCAAATGCATCGTATCATTGATCAGCGTGGGATCTATGGAGCGCAAGGCATGCTCGCAGTTAAAACTCTTGCTCATAGCCGAATTCTCGCCGTACAGCTTGAGGGAATCGTGAATGCGTGAGGGATCAATGGGCTGGTTACGTTTCAGCGTATCATCGTTTGGCTCCTGAAACGAGTTTGTACCATTCACATAATCCTGATGCACACTACGTTTGAAATCTTCATAATCCATCGGCTTCAGCGTCGCATCGTTGGATGTCTTGTAGTCGTCCAGTGTGGTGTTCGTAGTGCTCACTGTGCTCGTATTCTGTGTATTGGTATTGGCAGTCAAGGAGCCCGTGGCGGTCATAAAGTTATCCGAGCTGCTGGTCGTGGTCGTCGTGGCTGATGAACCGGAATTAATTTGATTATTCTGTGTGGTTGTTGTGGTTGAGGAACTGCTGTCGGTGCAGGTTTTGCTGGGCGAGCTCTCACTTGACGACTGCGACGAAGACGAGGGCAACTTTACAGGCATCGTTTCATATATCTTGTCCTTTTCATTATGACGTCGCTCAACTTGCAGCAAGTCGTCAATATCATCCCAGTCGAGTTTCTCCAGATTGTTTAGCTTAGAAGGCAACGTGCTCGACACACAGCTGGTGCTGGCCGTGGCCGCCTCCGTGCCGCTGCCGCTACCAATTAGCGTGCTCGACGAATCCGTAGTAGTTGTATCCTCATCTTCATTGTTCGAGTTGGACTGACCATTTGTTGTGTTGGCAGAGGCATCTTCAGGCGTTGTCGGCAGCTCGGATATTTCATTTAGACTGCATGAGTCAAAGGTCATGCTCTCCGACAATGATATGTCCGTGGAAAGTGGATCCACCTCGCTGGCGGTGGTCGTTGGTGCCGCCACCGAATCGCTGGCCTCGTTCTCCTTATCCGAACAGCTTTCCTGTTAACCAAAGAAGATGTTAGGCATGCCAAACAACTTAGTTTAATTAAACTTACATCTGCCGCTTTAGAGGTGCGACAGGAATTCCGCTTGCGCACAATAAACGTGCGCTGATCATCGTCCTCCTTCAGATGAATGACACCTTGCACTCCCCAGAAAACACGCAATGGACCCTCCAATACCAAACGGTTATTCACCTCCCGGCTGCGTATCTCAAGGCTTTTATTGTCGTAGAACTGATTATATACCTGCAATTTAAAAACTTTAGCAATTAACTATTGCTCACGACCAAATCAACAACAAATGCCCAACTGCACCTTTAGCTTGGACTCCAAGTGATCGCGGGGCAGCGCAGGTCCGTTGACTTGAGCGGCGACTGGTTTCTGAGTGCCTCTAACTCCGAAACTCTTGTGTGACTCAACGCGCGTGCCATGACCAAAAAGCTGTGGTCCAAACAGCGCTCCGTAGCAGGGCACATGACAATAAGGCACTCCTTTATGCTATGAAATATTCCAATGTGATTAATTGCGTTTTAAATGCATTGTGGAAACCGTTTAAATACCTCTGCGTGCTGGCCGGGATTAAGCCGCTTGCCGCACTCCTCGCAACGCAAACATTCCGGATGCCAGTCGTAGCCCAGAGATTGTTTACGTTCCGCTGTGTTAGACACACAAGATTAAAATATGTAATTTGAATTTTGTTATTTAAACAAATGGTATGCACATCATGATAATCTGTGCTTATTTATGTATGCAAATAAGTGTGCATGTGTATGTCTCTGTGTGTGTGTGTGGGTGTTTAAATTACCAAAGTAAACGGGTTTGCCGCACTTGTGGCACTTCCACATTCCGCTGAGCTGTGCCAATTGGTCAGTCAGTCGGTCGGTCAGGTCAGCGTTTCCTCACGGGGGCGTGTATGACGTTAATGACGTCACAGAGACTTATGCAGGTTGAACTGAACACGGAACGCAAATATGTACGAAGAACAAGAACACAAGACAAAGGGTAAACAAATGAAAAAACACACGACGACGACTGCGGCGACGACGTTTCAGCGCTTCAGTTTCATAGTTTTATAAAATAAACTATCACGTAGCGTATTTAAAGTGCATATCGATGAATGCTTGTGCATTGATAATAACTGTGTTTTTATAGAAAATTATATTAGACAAAAACTAGCACCCAGGCGAAAGAAGCAGAATAACTAAAGGCAGTGCTAGTATTGCAAAATGTTCACATGCTGTGCAACACTGCGTTGGTATTTTTTGTTGGTCAAATTTAGTACTTTATTAAGCGCGAGTAGAAAGTGGAGACGACGACGTTTTGTTGTGTTGTGCGCGTCGCTTTGTGTCAGTTTTTTGTTAATTACCTTGTAATTCGTCTGTAGTTAATTAATTAGTAATTCAGCTTACATGTGTGGCTGTTGTTAGATGAAAATGTGCTTTCGTCATTGCATACCAGCCGCCCATAATTAGGGCTTCGCTCTCCATCCCTCTTTAATCTTGCCAATCAATTTTGGAGCAGAAGCAACAGCTGAAATCAGCCAAATATTGCTTGCTATTCGATTTGTGTAAATAGCCAACAGTGCAAATAGCCAGATTAAATCTGTTTTTTTGTCTTTGTATCTGTGTGTGTTTGTGTATGTGTAACAATGCGCGCCACAATTGATTTTGAGGAATGCCTAAAGGATTCGCCAAGATTCAGGTGCGTATTGAATTCAGCTTGAAACGCCTTCTCCTACTCCCCACTCCCCATCCCTACACGTCATACTGCGCATTCTATTTCCGCATTTGGCATTTGCATTCCGGATACACGATGGAGAGGCTCAGCATTTGTAGCGTGACTTCTGTTAACAGCTCCCCCTTCCTAGCACCGCCTACGCCGCCCAATTCAAATCTAGCTGCCGCTTAATCATCAGCCATCGAACAAACTTTGCACTTGATTTGAGCGTCGTCAGTGTTTTGGAATTTATCACTCCATGCATAACTGTTTGTGTTTGTGTATGTATTTGCAAGTGCTGCCGATTTAGCCTGATTCCGGATAGATCTGTCCTTTTTAAAATCACTTCAGCCGCAAATCTACAAATTTTAAATTCTAAAATGAATTAAATAAAAAACAACAAAAAGTATAGTCCTAAGCTAGGGAATAAGATATTCTCATTGATTTGATTTTAATGTATATTACAAATCAAAAACTATTTGTCCTATATGCTTGTCGTTCGCATTTTCTCATCCTTTTTTTTGGTTAGTTGACAACACTGATATTCACTAATGTGTTTGTTTTTGCTAATTGCTGTGACAATCGATTGTCTGACATTTCCACAACTCATTGATAAGATTTCACTCTTTGGTGAATCTTGCCCAAAGACAAAGCTTTCGCTGCTGAAATATTATATTATAATTGCCACTCAAAGCTAAGCTAATTTGATAGCTTTCACATGTGGCAAACAGACGCAACAGGTTATACACAAAATGAGAAAGAAAAAAAATAGCATATAGAATCCCTCTCTGATCTACAGCTGCAGTTGTGACTTCGAAGCTCGCCTTTAATTAGAAGCGCAAACAGCACTTTAATAAAGTGGCATAAATTATAAGAGTCAACATAAACAATAACAAGCAACAACTACTACGACGCAGGCAAAGATCCCGTTGCCTCTTTCTTTCGCTCCTTCTCCTCCTACGCTCACATCTTCATTGATTAAACACACTCAGTTAATCGCCAACGACAGCGAGTCGCCCTTACTTGGCTTATTGTTTACAGATATCAAACATTTCGCTAACGCTGCCAATTTGCTTTTTATATTTTCCACAGACAATTCGTATCCAAGGAGGAGACGGACATTGAGCACTTGGAGCATCGTCTAGAGAAAATTATAAAGCTGTGCAATGTCGCCGTCGATTCGGGCAAGGAGTATGTCAAGAATCAGAGGTAAACTACGCAGTTTATTATTATAATTTTTATTTTAAATTATGCATATTTAATGTGTTGTTGTTTACTTTTGCAGCGCCTTTGCCATGTCCTTGTGGGATCTGCAGCAGCATTTTCTTGATAATAAGAATGCGCACAACGCGTTGGGCAAACTGATTCATTGCTTTCAGGTAAGTGAACGGATAAACAGACTTAGGGGAATTTATTTTTGAATCGAATTGCTTTGCCAGGAAATGAACAAATTTCATACAACACTGTTGGATCAGGCCAATCGAACAGTGCTTAAGAATCTCACTGTATTCGTCAAAGACGACATTAACCAGGTTAAGGACTATAAAGGACACTTTCTAAAGGTCTCCGAGGGATATGACAATGCGCTCATAAAGAACGCACAGGTATGTCCAAGCTGATGTAGATGGAAGTATTGTTATTCATCAGCATTTACCCCAAAAAGGCCAGCAAAAATCGACCACAGGAAGTGCAGGAGTCTGCCAATATTCTATCAGCCTCCAAGTCTTGCTTTCAACACACCGCTCTGGACTATGTCAACTATATAACCCTCGTGCAAGCTCGCAAAGTGCCCTCCATACTGTCCACAGTGAGTGTTTTACATTGCAATGCAATAGAATTTCCTATTTATACTTTTCCTTGCGATGAATAATCATTTATAACAAACCAATTTGATGGCCAACTATTAACTATTTATATATTCGTTTATGAGCAAACACGATGAGTCTTAGGTACACATTTCCGCCAGTCAATTGAATTTAAGGGATCAAGAGATCAATAGTTAAAAAGATAAGCAAATGACAGTAATATTACTATTATTCATATATTTTTGTTTCCAATCGATATGCTTATCGCTGGTCATCAACATATGTGGGGCAATAAGTGAAGCTTGCATATTATTTAGACTTCTTATCGTGCAAGCGATATGAGAATGAGCATGAATGTGAGTGTGAATGAAATGTCATTGTTTTAAATGTAAATAAATAAAATCAACAATAAGTGTTGTGTTTATGACGTCATTTGTGCGATATACTCTTGATAGATACATATGTATGTTTTCTTGTATTGCGAACGCATTGATCGACGTTGAGTCAGTTTGAGTCAACCGGTCAGCAACTTTAGTCGTTGCCGTCGTGTGCTTGTGGCAGGTTCGTGTTGTGGCACAGAACATAAATAATACGTAAATATTATAAGCAATTGTTGAACATTTATGCACGTGCTTTATTTTTATTTGATTTTGTGTACAATTGTTTTTGGTTTGTGACTGATCCAAGTGTGCTTTTCTTTTGACAGCTGCTGGATTATTATCAGGCGTGCGTGACCTATTACCATCAAGGTTTTGATTTGTGCAACGACTTTGACGAGTTCTTCAAGAATATCAGCGAGGATTTGAATGCGCTGCGCGGTGATTATCAACAGCTGGAGAAGGTCATGCAGAATCGGCATATGAGCGTGAATCGTTATTGCGATTCAAATACGAACAGTGCCTCGCACAATGTCGAGGGATATCTGTTCAAGAAGAAGTCAAAGGGATTTAAGACCTGGTGTAGACGTTGGTTCTACTTGAGTGATAATCAATTGGTCTACAGGTGCGTTTCATTTAATCTTTAGCCCTAATCTTGCTCATTTCTTTTGATTTCTCCCATTCCGTTTTGCTTGCCGGTTTAATCGACTTCATTTGTTTGACATTTTGTACACGTATTCTGATTTCTGTTTGTATTGTTGTTGTGGTTATATGATTGTGATTGTGTTGATGCTGTACGCTGAAGTGATTTGGATTCGATTTGCAGAAAACGGAGCAACGAGGATTCCTTTTCGGTCATGGAGGAGGATCTGCGCATCTGCACAGTTCGTCCGGTTAACGAAGGCGATCGTCGCTTCTGCTTTGAGGTCATCTCGCCAACCAAGTGAGTGGTCAATCTCTAGATTACAAATTATATTATTTAATGTAAGGTTATTTCTTAGTTTTTATTTAAAACAAGCTGAAGAGTCGGAGCGGGAACGATAGTAGGGGCGGGAGCGGTAGAAGGGAACGATATGCTACAGTCGAAGCCGACTATGAGAGACCGTTCACTTAGTCTGTAAAACTCTCGATTATTCCTTAATTGCATATATTAGCATGATAGTTTATTATCCGATCGCTATGAAATTTTCAGGATACATTGGGACCCTGAATTTCGTCCTGTATGCTAAAATTCAAGGCTCCAGCTTTAAAATTGATCATTTTATGGGATTTAATATATTTTTTGAATAATAGGAATATAACCTTATAGGATACCCCATTAAAACTAGTATATATCTAGTATATCTGTGATTTTATCCTTTATCTGGATATTTTTTCTAGTTTAATTATTTATATACCTTGTTAGCGATTCCTGTTTAATTGTAATATTCTCACTGCAGATCCCACATACTCCAGGCGGACTCGGCGGACATGCTCTCGCTTTGGATCTCTGCGCTGCAGCACAGCATTGGGGCGGCAATACAACACGACTCAACACATCATTCACACCCACAGTCGACAAACGCACCCAACGCGATGCCCGCCAAACGACGAATGTAAGTGCAAGCAAATAAATGCCGATAAGAGTCGCATAATGATTCATTTATTTCATTCAGTCATTGGGAGGAGTTTCTCAAAATACCGGGAAACTCACAGTGCTGTGACTGTCGCGGATCGGATCCTCGTTGGGCTTCCATCAATTTGGGCATCACACTGTGCATTGAATGCTCCGGCGTTCATCGCAGTCTGGGCGTACACTACAGCAAGGTGCGTTCTCTCACACTGGATGCCTGGGAGACGGAGAATGTCAAGGTGATGATGGAGCTGGGCAACGAGGTCGTGAATCGCATCTACGAAGCACGCATCCCCGAGGACTGTGAGCTTAGGAAGCCAACGGAACAGTGTGAAATTGGAGTGCGTGAATCTTGGATCAAGGCGAAATATGTGGAACGACGATTTGTCTGCGGAATGCCCAAGCCACAGGAGCTGCTGGCCAGTGAAACTGCTGAGGTGCTTAGCATAGATAGCGGTGGCTTGGCGGAAGATGGCGTTGAGGGAAGCAGCACTTCTGGCATTGGAATTCTTGGCAAACGTGCAACACTCTCGCTGGGCGGCACACGCAAGTGGACGGTGAAGAAGCTGCGACGGCGGCGCCAACAACGATCACTGCCCAAGACACTGAGCGATGATCCAAGCATATATAATACGGCCAAAACTGGTGACGAACTGGACGATGACGATGATGAGTCCATAAACATTCCCTCAATGTCGTTGAGCATATCGCGTGATGATTTGCTTGTCATTGGCGATGATCTGGCGCTGGATAGCTATGAAACGCCCGGCATTTTGGGCAGCGATCAGGAGAGTACAGAAGGCGAGTCGGACACGGAATTGCCGGAGGAAGTGCCCTTTTCCCAGCTGGATGCAAATCTATTGCTCTACAAAGCAGCCGTTGTGCACAATCTTCCCGTAATGTGCATGGCATTTGCTCTGGGTGCCGAGAAGCATTGGAAGAATGTGCAGGATCGCCAACGTTCCTTTTTGCATCAGGCTGTACTTTCCGGCTCCGTAATGGCTTGCGAGTATCTGCTGCTGAATGGCGCTGCCATTGATGCAATCGACGAGCTTGGATATAGTGCACTGCACATATCCACGGCCAAAGGACACATTGCCCAGGTGTATCTACTTTTAAAGCACAAGGCCGCCTACAATTTGGCCTCCAGTGATGGCAAAAAGGCGTTGGATATTGCTGTGGAACAGAAGAATGCGGATATTGTGACGCTGTAAGATTGAAAGTATTTTAAAACAAACTTAATAAACACATACAATCTGTTATTCTAATTTGCAGTCTGCGGCTGACGCGTCTTAATGACGAGATCGGCCTGAACGATGAGTACAATGGCGAGGATGAGACCTACAAGGATGTGATGAAGGACTTCTCCAACTTTGCTGCCAGCCAGCCTCGCATGCTGCGTCAGCGCAACGATTCAAATACCCTGGAATCGCAGCGCAGTTCGCTGACCAACTCCGACTAGCAGTGACACGAGGCCTCGCCAAAAAGTTGACAACTGCTTCCTCGTTATAAAAGATATTCCAATGTTTAGCTATGCGTAGTTAGAGCGCATGCAATGCTATAAATTGTTAAACCACATTTATGTGCTGGCATTTAAATAGAAAGCCAACTCGAAACTGTTTCATTAGGCAATCTCATTTAAAAAAGTCGCTTTTGATATTACAACAATTGCATTTGCATTTGATTTTTGTATTGATTTAATGTTTTGTTGACGTTTAATTAATTAGCTTAGGTATATAGTTTAGTGCAAGTGTGGCTCGTAATCCGTATTTATATCAATGTTTATTGTTTAAAAAATGTTTAAATATTTATACTCGTATGTACATGTAATTGCCTAACACATATTGTACATCGTGTTATGTGTATTATAATTAAACGATATTAAAAACTGTACGTATCTATTACTTATTATAACTATAACTATAGCTAGCTATCTTATATTAAACAATTAACTGTTTCAAATGTTTCCAATTTATATATTTGTTAACGATAAGTTTATGTTTCTGTGTGCATGTTTCTTCCACAAATGTTCATGTTTAGTGCCAAAAGTTGTGAGCACTTTAAAAACAATTTCGAATAAAGTTGTCAAATGTTTTAATTGTATACAAACCAAGAATTCTATAGTCGATTGCCCGACTATGAGATACCCGTTACTCAATTTAAATACATACAAATTATATTAAATGTATCTATGCATTTTATACTCCAATAGTATACGGTATACACTTATTATCATTAAATTTGATATTTGTTTCGGTATTAATCTCTGACTTTATCTGTGATCTGCTCTGCAACGTACTCGATGCACTCTTGTACTTCACGAGTAACGGGTATATAAAGTAGATTATACTATACATTTAAATAGATTGCGCGGGGGAAATTTACTGGACATTGTCGTGTCTTAAGAATGATTCAATTCTGTTAATTATTCAAATTCCGCTTCGTTTTCGTTGCACTCCGTATCCTCGGTATTATCCTTGATCTTATGCACATTCTGCACGTGTCGCTGCACAGCGCTACGATCGTTGAACTGTCGTCCGCACTCCTTGCAAGAAAATGTGACGCCCGCATGTGTAACTAGATGACGACTTAGACCCGACACATGATTGAACGTGCGATGGCAGAGGTGGCACTTATGCTGACGCTCTCCTTCCGTGTGCATGCGGCTGATGTGCTGCTGCAGATTTGTCTTCTGGGCAAAACAGGCGCTGCAGTGGGGACATTGATGCCGCTTCGCTCCCGTATGCGTGTCCATGTGACGCTTGAGAACCTCGCGCTGGGAGAACGACAACTGGCATTCATCGCATTTATATGGCTTGAGACCCGTATGGATGATCATGTGACGCTTCAGCGAGCTGGCGCAGGACAACTGCAACTGGCAAACCGGACACTTTAGTGCTCCGCCCGTGCCATTCTTCATTGTCTTGATGTGCGTGCTGAGGTGGCGAGATAGAGACTTCGATGTGCCGAACGCAATCGGACACAGCTGGCACTGAAATGTCTTTAGCGTATCGCTGGCACGTCCGACGGTGGGCTGAGAACTATGTGGAGATTGCTTCACCACGAAATCATTCTTCTGACTCTTTGTAGAGGGCAAACTTTCGCTGCTTTCTTTTTCATTCGACTACAAAGAGAAAGATAATCAGTTGATAAAGAAAATATTAATGATTGCCATTTAATAAATCACCAGTATGATGACATCGTTGAATTCATACAACTGCTGATCATCGCTGACCTCAGGATCAAGATTAAACACCACCACATCGCTCATATCCTCGGATTTGTTGTCCGTAAACTGTATCTCCCCATTGTCCCGAACTGCAAACAGAAATCAGAAATTATGTCAAGTTAACTGAATGATCTGTCTAAATGCTCACTGTTATAGGATGTTATGTTCTTATCCTGTTGATACTCTATTGATGAAGTGGGCGTTGAGTTGATCTTTGCGGCATTAATTATATATACCTCCCCATTCTGTGTGGTAACCACATCGCCGGAACCGGCAATTTTCACATCATTGAAGCCATCCGCAGTATCTGGCGGTGATGTGTCCTCTTCCACGTCGTCTGTGGATAAGGGCTCCACTTTAGCTTCACTCTCCAGCACATATTCGGTCTCTTCAGTCTCCGATCTGTTTGCTGTACGCTTCGGAGGAACTCCGGGGGACGAGATGCGTCCGCGTTTTCGAGTTAATCGCTGTTCAGCTGGTGGTTTTGTTGACTGTATTAATGTAGACGCTACCGATGGTATGGCCTTCGTGGGTAACTTGTTAGTTGGCTTTATTTCTACTGGTTCTTCCTCTAGAGATTCCCAGAGACCAGCTTTCTTTTCGTCCAGGAAGACCTCAAGTTCACCCAATAGCTTGGCCAGCTGTTCCCTGCGACTCTCCTCCTGCACCTCGTCATGTAGTTGTTGGCGTACCTCGTTTCGCACCTCATCCATTAGATCCTTGCGTATATCGCCACGAAGCTCATCACGCATTAAATCCAATCGCGTTAACATCTCTTTCTCTTGTTCTTGCTTGTACTTTTCCCGCCATTTTTGTGAACTCTTTTCACGAATCTTTTCCAGTTTATTAACAAATAGCATTGACTCCTCGAACTCCAGCTCATCCTCATCCGAGTCATTTTCCGACGACTTGGCGAAGACGCGACTCTTTTTCCCCATGCCGACAAGACGATTGTGTTTGCGAAGCTTCTTATCAGCTGCTTGGCTGCGTTGGCGAAATAGAAATGATTTTTCCAACTGGTAACGACACTCCGCACAAATCTTTTTGGGCAAGCCATCCGTTGGCTTCGCCTCCAGCGAGACGCACGCCATCAAGCGCATCGGTACCGAAAGTTGTGTGTCGTCCTCGGCGAAAATTGTGTACGCATCCTTGTGCTCCTTTAGGCAAAGGCGGCACCACGCTTCTACATCCGGATACACTTCATCTGTGGCCGACATTCTGACTTTAATAATTGCTTTGTAAATTTCTAACCAAAACAAGAGACGCTAAAAATACAAGCTCAAAATAAAGAATCTTTAATAGAGTTGTGTTGTTTGGTTCAGAACAAGCTCAATTGAACGTCCCATTGAAATGAACTACTGAGCTTGTTCAAACATTTGTGAACGAAACAGCTCAGTTGCTCCATAAAGTGAACTAGATAAACATCAAAAATGATGAGCAAAAACTGATGAAAGTATTTTATTTCCATTTCCAACTCTCTATTTTTTTTATTTTCACTTTGATAATTACCAAAATCACCTAGTTCACCAATATTTTGCTCTATTAATTGAACTAGTTGTCGTGAAATATCGCGGGTTTGAATTGACACCCGTTAGAGCTGGAAAACTATCGATAACTGCAAAACTCAATAATATCGATAGTTAACTTGGCGCGAAAATTCAGTTACATTTAAACAAGTGTTTAACTTATGCAATAGACAAATTATTAATTATAGCAACATCAATTATAAATTAGATTATGTTATGTATTTCGATGGAAAGTTTTGGAAAGATAACATATACGATTTTTTATTGCAATTTGCACTAAAATATATTTATTAAAAAAAAATTGTCTTATGGTAATATGCAATGACAGTAAAATTTGTTTAGCAGGCTGATTGATTTAGATTCGGCGGGTCTCTTAAACGGCAACGGTAACATTCAGCATCTGCCGTGGGATCATACGAGTGTCGGTTTTTGGTCCTTAAGCTGTGCTTACGACAAATGTCCAGTTTCTTTTTTAACTGTGTCTTTGGTTTTCTAATGCTCGACAATGTAAACTCGGACTTGCATTTTAGAGGAGACGGTTTGGTTGGAGTCAACATAGTTTTTTGGGTTAGGAAATTTGTATCCCTCATCCCCTCGCCCAAGAGACTCGCTTGTAGGTTTTTCATGTTGATTTCAACCATTGTCACGGGAATTTTAGGCGCTGGCTTAGCAAGTGGTTCTTTCGTGACAGTCTCTGTTGCTTGTTGAACGGTTTCCTCATCTAAAAGTGAAATTCTTGTTATATAACCTGTTTAAAATACGCATATATGGCAGTCTTACCAGACAACTCGACTATGCTCAACTCAGCACTGTTTAAATTTGTCTCATCAACGGTCATCGGGGGAGGATCAGTCTCAAATTTATCGATATTTTGACAAATTCCTGTGGATACGCTCTCTAGTTCAGCTGCTTCCGAGTCCGATATAAATCCCTCAGAGCCGTACGCCTGCTCGCAAACAATCGCGTTACGTTTGCACACAAAAAAGCTTTCGATTTCATAAAAGAGGCCATCCAGCACATTTAGACGGCATTCCTTTCTCGCTTGCGCAAGGAGTCGCTCCTCCACTTCACTGCGCACTTCTTGCTCGATTTCCTCGCGTACTTTTTGCTTGCACACCCGAAGTAGTTCTTTTTTGTAGGCGTCTATTTCGGTGCGAATCAACTTGGCCGCCTCCTGACGCCAGTGTGCGTTGCTCTCAGAACACGCTGTCAGTGCACACTGTGCCACATCCTGCAAGTTGATGGCATCCTCCTCATCGCCCTCCAGCAAGCAATTGGTCTGGCAGTCTGGATTGTTTTCAACGCGCTTGGCACATCGCAGTCGTCGATCGGCGCCATGGCAACGTTTGCGGAAATAATGAAATTCCTCCAGGCGCAGGCGACACGAATCACAAATAAGCTGTGGCAGCCCGTCATTGAATTCCACTTCGAGGCCCGTACATGTCATAATCCTTACCGCCACTTGACTATTGAAAATGGCAAAATTGGCTTCTTTTGCCAAACACAGACGACAGACAGTCAACATAATCTCACAAATACACAAATAATTAACACTTAAACTAGAAAAAAAAATTCACGAAACACAAAACTTGCAAAAGGACGCCTGAGACTGTGAGACCAGTCAGCAGTAAGAAAAATATACCCAACACACAATTAAGAAATACCAGAATACATTTTGGTATTATAAAAAAACCTTGCATGGTATATTTTTTTTTTTTAACCAATTAATATATGAATTACTTATATTGGCTAAATAAAGTGTAACAAAATGCTACAACGTTTTAAATTGTTACAAAATATGGCGGTAATAGCTGTATTGAATGTATTACAGCGAAAATACTGCCAAACCAATTTTAAAATTAAGCAGTTTAATGCGCCTTCTATCGGGCGTTTTTCGCAATAGAAAATTAACAATTCCGCGCCACCTATTGGTCGCAACAGCAACGACTAGAAACCAGCTTATAAGGAATGGGTAAATTGCGCCTTCTATCGGTCAATTACGCAACAGTAAATAAGTAAATCTATACCCTGTTTAAATGAATTGGGTAAAGAGGGTATAATCATGCTTCAATAAAAATGATGCTTAGGTTTTCAGATTTTAGAATTTTGAGTCAAATAAAAACACAGTTGTAGTTATGAAACAATTTTGTTATAATTCATTAAATATTAAGTATAAATACGCAGTTAACTATCAAGTATTATATACACAATTACAATAAGATATTCAGTCACTATAATGCTTCTATATACACAAAGAAATACATCTGTATAAATACATAAATATATATTAATATATATATATATATATATATATATATATATATATGTATTTATATACAATAATTTGAACTCACTTCCGCACTTCAATAAATATGCATTAAAATTTTAAAATATACAACAGTCGTCATGGTGTTCGCTTCAAGAATTGGTTTTTAGGGCTTTAGGGATTGGGATCTCTGCCTTGGGATTGCCTACTTATAGCTAAATGTGTTTTCGTTATAAAAATTCAAAGATATTGTTTGTTTGCGTTTCCATCGTTCGTTCGTTCTTGGTTAAATAAATAGTATTTATCAGCATTAATCATAATTAACATTGAAATACAATAATTATCAGTTATTATTATTATTATTATTTATACATAACTACAAAATATATATTACAATTAGCGGAGGCCAAAAAACATTGACGTCAACGTCGGCACATGGAACTACATATTGTATAGGGTGTCTGTCTGTGCGGCAACACTGCCAACAGTCTCGGCCTATTCGTGACGCCAGCTCTGTGGCAACACATAGTCCTTCACCTTGTACAGTGCTTTGGCATACCAATGTATGCCATTCTGTGGCTGCGTCGTGTTGTCCTTTGGCGTCGTCTTGTCCAGCGGGGAACGCAGCTGATTCTTGCCCGGCATCCAGCCCTGCATTGTATACCACAGTCGCATGGGCCCTAAGCCCCAGTGCGCCAAGGATTGACTGCTGATTACGGCATAGCAGGAGGCGGCCACAGAGTTGACCACAATGGTGCCCTCTCGTGTCAATGGCGCCACAACGCCTCGACTGCGAACACTGCTCACCCGGAGCACCTGCTGTGGACGCAGTTCACCATCATGCATCACCAGCACATAGTTCAACTCCTCTACGCGATCAGCAAAGACAAAGTCAAGTTTCTGCTGCTCCGGCTGCCAGACGGTGACCAGATGTGCGGGCGTCACCGTCAATACGGCTCCTCCGTCCGTATGCAATTGCACAAAGGTCTCCATCTGCTCCAGATTGCGGTCCATGAAGAGTATCACCTCGCTGTAGACAGGCTGTCCATTGGCATTCATGCTCAGCACACGATCTCCGATGGCAACTTCACCCAACGGCTTCTTCACACCGTTCTCCAGCAACGCCGTGCTCTCCGGCGTAAAGCAGCCGTGCACATGGGAAATCGAAGGCGAGGAATCTGTAAGAGCAAAAGGAGTGAAAGAGTTTGCATTAGTTGGTTGTTAACATATGACAAATAAAATATAAAATGCATTAGTAAAATGCATGAAAATCATAATGAACCGATGCATTAAATCCAATTCAATTCAATTCGATTTTCAGCTACAAACGAAATTACTCAATAAACAAAACTGAGAGCTAAATGCTGAGCAAAATATCTTATGAAAACTCGATTGCATTTATATTCAAATGATCTTTCGCAAGAGCTGTCTCGTATTTTCCCAGTGAAAAAAGAGAAGGAAATGCGGTTCAGGTAATGGCATTAGTGCGTCTAATCTAATTTGGCGTTAATAATGCCGGCCCAGGAAACATCCAATTGCCAAACCCCTACAAGTCAAAAAGGTTTTCACAGTTAGGCGAACCCATACCGTAAACCACACGCTCAGAGCCTGGCCAAAACAATGGCAACTGCCTTTTTGCGGCTTTCAGGCTCTCAAACAAAAACCGCCGCCAAAAACTGCACGAAAATGCGATCTGCCAACTGATAGTCGAGGCATATCAATAACAAGGGCAAATCCGAGGTTGTTTTTGTTGTCGAGTCTTAACAAAATTGTGATCTTGTTTTTGCAGCAAGATTAGACCTGGGGATCAACTGGAATCTTGAGCTCGAGCCAAAGCAGCTTAGCTGCCGGTTCAGTCAATAGTGCCAAAGGATGAACACACGATCCTTTTTCGACAGGTAGCCGAGAACCTGTGCAACAAAAAAAAATGAAATGCAATTACAAAACATGTTGCAATCGCCAACAACAACATTAATCATCATTAATGGTTATTGGGTTACCAACTAGCAGCAGCTAGAGAAGAAGCTAGGGGACAAGGGCCACCCAAGCGCCCAGAGAGCACAACGGCCATTTTGTTTTGAGGTTCTAACTTGGCCAGAACTTTCTTTTCCGCATCCATACATATATTTCACACCCGAAGCGCCGCCCGATCTTTCAGGTTGCTTGTAAAATTCAAATTAAAAATTCCAGACCAAAAAAAGAAAAAGAAGGCGACCACTAACCGTGCGCTTTATTATAATGAGTGGCCATAAAAGTGGCATTGTTGTGCTGCGTCTGCGGTTGCCGCAACAAAAAGAATTCCAATGAAAATGCACCTAACATTTCCATTGATACAAAGCAAAAGAGAGCGAGAGAGAGAGAGAGAGGGAGAGACAGGGAGTGAGACAAAGAGAGGGAGAGTGAGTTCGACAAGAGTGTAGAAACAATAAAAATCGGATTAAATGGAAGACAAGACGCGCGGTCTATAAAGCGGGTCATAATCGATGCTCAGACGGGAGCAACCGCCACAAAACGGTAACCATAGACAAACACAGACCAAAAAGGAAGTAACGTTGGCTCGTAACAAGGCTAAGAAGAGTAGAAGAGAAAAAAAAAAACTACAACACAACACCAGCAACAAAATTTTGGTGTGAAACCAACAACACAAAATGGAAAAAAAAGAAGAAAATGAAAAGACGAAGGAAAAAAAATTAATGTGTGTGTACGCACAACAGACAGAACTAGAGAGGGAGAGACAGAGAGAGAGACACAGTGGTGGAAGGAGGAAAGAGAGGGCAAGCGAATGCGCAACGTTGTTGGCGGTGAGTGGAAAGTGAAGAACTTGAAGGGTCATAAATTAATAAACCATTAAAGTGGTTAAAATTATCGTTATTTTATCTTTGTTGTGGAAGACTAAACTGATAAATTATTACAAAACAGAGGACAGCCGCACACACAAAGCGCGTTGGAGAGAGAGATAGAGTGAGTGAGCGAGACAGAGAGACATGCTATGACTAGGCTGTGGTGACTGATCGCTTGAGACAGCATTAACATGAACATGCACACGGCACAACAACAACAACACGCTTTGGGGCTTTAATGCGCGCGCGCGACACACCAGCAACAACAACGACAACAACAACGACAACGAAAACGACAACAAAAAAAAGAGTGAAAAAAAATTAGTGTCGACAAAAAGGTTTACAGTCATTACTCTTCGTTGCTGCCGCCGCTGCCTGTTGCCGCTGCTGCTGCTGCTGCTGCTGTTTAGGCCGCAAAACAAAAGACTTAGGCAACGAACTGGCCGCTGTGCCAAAACTGTCATAAGCGTGTGGTTTATGATCGTCGGCCTATCAAGCCAATCAATCGCCTGGTTATTTATTAATAGCTACGCAACTAGACGCAACACATGCTGTTGTCGTTGTTGTTGTTGTTCTTGCTGCCATTTGACACTGGACCACACACACACACACACACACACGCTAGCATGCAACTGCTGCGTTTGCCACTTGTTGGGCATTTGTCGTTTTAGTCGGCTTATTGTCTCTCTGACCTTTTGATAGTTACAGGACCTTTTTTGTTGTTGTTGTTGTTGTCTGTCCTTTTTTTTTGGCGTCGGCTTCTTTCATGTGCAATTAGAATCAATGAGTCGGACAGCAAGGACACTCGCTACTCGCCACTTGGACTCTTTGATCTTGATTTGTTGGCCGCACAAGAGTCAAAATATTGTGATGCACCGAGCCTCGTGTGTGGCTGATCTGCCCTTTCCCCCTACTCCTTCTCCTTCTCCTCGTCCCCTTCATTCCGTTGTTGTTTGTGTGGGAAATTCTTTGGTCATGTTGTAATTTTGTAGGCAAGTTGCGGAAAATGTCAACGTAAATCACTTGAAGCATTGCAAAAATGCTGCATTAACTGCACCATCTCTCACTCTTTCTCACACACGCTCTCTCTCGCTCGCACTATTTTCTCTCTCTTATTCGCTGCGAGAAAACTTAATTGTTTTGGCCTTTTTGGTTGGCTAACTTTGGCTGCATTGCAAGCGCATTTTCTCCGACTCTTCTGGCAGTTTCGTTATGTTTCGGGGAAAACTGGTTGCCTGCCATAATGGCAGCAACATACACACACTCGCACACAAATATATATATGTATATGTATATATATATACAATGAACTGCTGCTAACTTGTTGGCCGTTTCAGTTTTTCAATTAGGCCCGCGCGCAGGTTTTAACTCGGCATTTAATTCATCTTGGAGCAGGCCTGAGAAACGCTTTGGGTGTCGTATCATCAATTCGTTTAATTTGACAGGCGCAAACCTAAACATGTCAAAACAACAACAACAACAACATCCACAACAACAACGACAACATGCGGTTAGTCGCCGCTTGCGGACCCGACTCGAGATTCAGGCTTCACTTCAGAGGAGATCTCTGACTTCGGACTCGAACGCAGACTTGGACTCTGGGCCGGTTTCGACAATGTTGCCGCCGCTGCTTCCCATTTTTTTCTCTTTTCCTCTTTTTGTTTTCTGTTACTACACACACACAAACACACACATACGCTGGTAACGAGCTGTGTGGACTTGCAGCTTGGCTAATTTGACTGGACTGCAAAATTTGCCAACGCCTGTCAGCTTAGCGGCCCCGTTGTAAGTTGGGAAAACATGTGAAATTACGCTTGTTAGTGTCACTTCTGGCTAACTGGGCCCCCAGTCCATTTCCCCATTAGCATTTAACATATGCCATATGCTTACCTGATTTGACGGAGCAGTAGATATGACGGCGACTAACATAGGACACCCAATCGAATCCCGCCTCGACGGCCAAACGAGCCAGCATGCCATATTTCGACTGATCCCGATCCGAGGTGGCAATGGTTACAGCGCGTCCCTCGTAGTGCAGCGACTCCTGGCCATGCTGATGATCCTCGTCCCAGCTTTCGGTGACCAGCAGACGTACTCCAGGCCATTCGTTCATCACCGAATAGGCCAACATGTTCAGTTTCTCTTTGCAGCGCTGTAAGCGAAAGAAAATTAATAAAATATTGTAGTTTATTGGCATATACAAATTAAAACATAAGTTAATTGACAATAAATAATTATTATATATAATAAGAGAGTATTTCTTGGCCTATTTCCAATTGTTTTATATAAATTTCCAATTAAATAAAAATGAGCCTTTTCAAAATTTATATTAAAAAAGAAGAAAATAATGTAAATTAATTTTTCAAATAAGAAATGTTATCTAAAATATTTATAATTGGGAAAAGCAAAAAATTTGTAGTTAATAATTCAAATGAAAAATTTGAACGTTATTTTAAACATTTTTTTAAAGCTGTCTGTTAATATTGTGTCGTTTCGATATTGAGTTACTTTAAATATTTAATATCAAAAAACTTGAATTAAAAAAATATTTAAAATATTGTTGTATAACAAAAACATTTGTTAAATTTATTTAACTATTTTAAATTGATAAATATAAACATAACTTATTTAAATTAAGAAAACTAGTCTCTGATTTGGTGGGGGAGGATTATTCGCCAGCCCTGCTTAGTTAATAAGACAGTTGGCTTAAACGATTGTTGTTGTTGTTATTGTGGTTGTTGTATATAAAACGGCGGCCCAAAATAAAACGCCATATTTAACACAAACACAAACGCACGCACAATGAACGCAACGCGGCAGCTAGAGGCAGACTGAAAGAGCGTGCGAGGGAAGGAGAGCGAGTGAGAGGGAGAGAGAGAGACGACAGCTGTGCGTGTGTGTGTGTGTGTGTATTGTGGAGAGGCGTGGTATTTAGGCATTCATTTCATGGGCTGCCCAAAAGGGCACTGCGTTCATTTTATTTTTTGTGTGCTCGAAACGAAAGACTGAAGCAACGAACTTGGCAACTTGTTGCCTGCTTGAACATTGTTGGCGTTTTGTCTGGCCGCATCCTTTGAACCTGCCATAGCCGCGAGTTCAACACAAACCTCAACAAATACATGAGTCTGACTATTTTTCAATGTTTGCCTTTTCCTTTCTGTTTAGGCAATGGCAAAGGCAAAGGCTTAGTTTTTGTTAAACGTTATTTGCTCATGTGCAGTTCAAATACTGACCCACAACATAGATTTGACCCTCTGCGCATATGCATATAACACACACATACACACACAGAGACATGCACACAATCATTTATAAGTAAATATTAAAGATTAGACCTTTGTCTGACCTTTTTTTCTGCCTTTTTTTTTGCCTCCTTCGCCTGCACTTGTCTTGTTTGCCAATGTGGTGGATGCTGAATCAGTATATATATAGACATAATATATATATAAAAATATATGTACGCTTTATTTTTAAATTTTAATGTTGTTGTCGGCGCGTTTCTTTTTTTCATTTTTGAGCTCGTTTCGTTTACTTTTCCTGCTTTTAACGCTTGCATACAAAAAATAACAAAACAACAGCAAGAAAAGGATTCAACGCGCAGTGCAAATATTGAAATTTCGTAAAACAACAAACCCAAAAATGTTGTCATTGTGTGTGTGTGTGTGTGTGTGTGGTGTGTGGTGTGTGTGTATGCATGACGCGCAATCGCCAGCCACAAAATCAATTATCAACGCAATCGGTCGCTGGTTTGAGATCTGTCTCTGTTTCTGTTTCTGGCTATCTTTGTGCCACAGGAGGCAACACACACAAACACACACACACATCTACATCCTGTGTGCCTTTTGTGTGTGTGTGCAAACATTTGGCACACAGTTCTAGCTGGCGTAAAATCAATTTGAAAGATCCTTTTTAACAAGCCACAAAATCAGCTTGCTCCAGACCTGTGTCTCAGTGTTTGGGACTTTGTTTTGATTTTGGGTGCGCCGCATTGTTTTGTATTGTTGTTGCTGCTGTTGTTGTCATTTGTTTGGCAAGCAAATCGCTTTTTAATTTGTCACACCACAGTTTCTCGTTCTGGCTGCTGCTGTGGCGAATTGACTTGCGATTGCAGCATAAAACAACAACAATACAAATAAGAAAATAAAAGAAAAAAAACGCATTCCGGGAAGAGTTCAATGCTATTTGCATAAACGTAGCTAGAAGTTGATATGTACTACATGCAAGCTGATATATACAAGATTTGCTTTATTAAAAGGCTTAACAAGTCGAGTATTCAACTCGTTGCTAATGAGCAGAAAAGCGTAACGCTAAACAGCAACAAGAAGAGGCATCTCTTTGTCTTAAGCATGCCAACAACAGCAACAACGATGTTTACCCAACATGCTAATGCATTGAGCTCTCCTTGGTTGATCGAGATGCACAAACATGGCCCCAGTCGCATTCCCAGTCTCAGTCTCGGTCTCTGTGCCAAGTGCCAAGTGCCAAGAGGAAAATGCCGACGGGTGCGTAAGGTAAACATTTAAAAGCAGCGACAGCGACAGCGACAACATCGGCGTCGGCGGCCCAAAAAGATGGCTAAATAATGTGTTTGTATTGTAAGTGGCATGGCCGTTAGACAACACCAACCAATTCCAATAACAACACACCAACGACAAGTGTAAATAACCAATGCTAGCTGCATGTCTTGGCATCTAAATGCAATGCAATGCAATGTACATATGTCTTGATTGTTGGCCTGGCCAAATCGAATATCCAAAATCCCATGAAAAGCTGCTGCATTAATTAGACATTAAACAAGGTGTGAACTTTGCCAGCTACAACAAAAACGGACACGCCCCAAACGTCAGCGTTATTGTTTACACATTTGAAATTTCTTTCTTTCTTTAGGTTTTTTTTTTTGGTGTTGTTTTTATTTCTCTACAAAACGGGAAAACGGGAAGAGGAATGAGATGTTGTACCTTTCAACAGTCAAGAGCGTAACCCTTATGCTATTTAGACTTCACTGATGCGTTTTTAATTGCCGCCCTGGCTGCAGTTTTTTTTATTATTGATTTAAATCGTCTGCCAGCTGCCAATTTGGTGGCGCTTAATGTCCGCCATTTAGGCGTCGCGAGAAGCGCCAATGCCAAAATGCCATTATTAGGCGCTCATCATCATTAGGCCAAGAATAAAGACGGCTTGCAGTGCTTTGTTTGTTTTACCAGTTAGTAAGTTGGTAAGTTGGTAAGTTGGTAAGTTGCAAGTTGCAGTTGTTTTTGTCGTTTCGGATTACAATGACAAAACGATTAGGAAACGACACAATTTAACGACATAATTCAAGAGGGCATCAAGTTACCTGCCAAGCAAATCACAGTCAGTTAAAGAGAGAGAGAGAGAGAGAGAGAGAGAGAGGGAGAGGGGTAGAGTCACCCCTTTTTTTTTTGGTTACTAGCAAACACGTGCGTTGTAAGCAGATATGCCATATCCTGATTGCGATCGCAGAAGGAAGCGAAAACTTACAAATGAGGAAGCACCCCGGCTACAGGATATGCCAAAGGGGGGAAAAGACCGACACTCACCTCGTACTTGCCACATATATGTGTCAACAGCCAAGACCAAAAAATAAAGAAGAAGTAGAGGGGCACTTGAGCGTGCGCCTTAGCTGTGCCACTTAGGGGCAACTTACTTACTCGAGCAAGTTTTTGCTTTTGTCAAATCAATCAGCGCCCCTAAAGGTTGTTCTCGATCTGTGTGTGGTCTGCCACTTGAGAGTAGATTTCCTCACTTTTAATTGGCAAAGAGTGAGAGGGAGGGAGAGTGAGAGAGGAAGAGAGGGAGATCGAGAACTGCAGTTCTACTTCTGATTGATTCAAGTACGTTGAAGATCATGATCAAGATCATTGCCAGACTAAATGACGACATTTATGTTACTTTACGCTAAAAGCATCAGCTTTTGTTTATTTGTGTTGCAAATCTATTCACAGCTCTCGTTGCCGCCTTTTTGTGTATTTTTCCATTAGAAAATTGAATTTTTTGTTTATCAGCTCCACAATTGTTGATTGTTTATGCTATGCAACGCAATTATTCTCACTCGTTTTCTTCTTCCTTTTTTCATTCTTTTAATTAAGCGCATGACAAACTCAATCAGAATTCTGAATTGAGTATTGAATATTGAGAATGAGAATGAGAATGAGACTTGCTACCGTCATTTATTTATCATTGCCTGTTTACGCTACGTATACGCAATATTGAGCAAACAGCAGGAATTGCAAATGCGCTGAGAAATCTGTTTCGCTTGTTATTGTTATTGTGATTGTTTCAATATAAATTGATACTCATTAAAATACAGACTGTCAGCTATACCTGTCCGTCTCTCTCTCTCTATCTCTCTATCTCTGTCTGTCTTGGCCGCTTTCTTCTGATTGCCCTTTTGGTGGCTTGGCTTATTGGATTAATGCCAGCGCTTCTGTTGATTGTTTGCCTGTCTGATATCTGCCTGCTGCTGTTGTTGTTGTTGTTGTTTCTTTTGTTGTTCTTATTGTTGCTGTCTGCTTAAGATTGCATCTTGTCGTGCCTCCAAAAATTTCGTTGCCCCGTCTACAGACAACGGCAACAAGCTCGATCCATTTGGCGCAGTTTGTCACGGCCAGCTTATGGTTTTTTTTTTATTATTAATTATGTTTGTTTTTATTACCTTCTTTTTGATAATTATAGTGTGTGCCTGCCATTCCCCCCCCCTGTCTTTTGTTATGCATTTTCTATTGTTCATTTCATTTTATTTCGCTATATTTTTCACTCAGTCAATCAACGACCATTTTCTCGCTAAAATAGTCACCCAGTCAGCTTATTTAAAGCCTGCTCATTTGGTCAGTCAGTTAGTCAGTCAATCACTTAGTCAGTCTGTCCGTCTGGCTGTCTGTCTGTCTGTTAGTCTCTACCTAACGTGCCATAAATCTGTTGGCAAATAAATGTCCATAAAAAGGCGTCATTTTATTGTTATTAATTAAATGCTATTAATTTGCAGAAATCGTAAAATAAATCTAAATATTGCTGTCTCGCTTGCACGCTTAATGCCCCACACACACACACACACATACACTGAGAGTCATTTGGCAAGGTTCCAAGCCTCTCGCACAGCATCTTAAATGATAAGCGCCATAATCCCTGATGTGTGATTAACTTTGATGATGAGTTATGAGCCGCACATTGGCACTGATGTGATGTGCGATCCTCATACCGATCCTACCCCAAGACACGGCAGCCGGAGCAGATGACTTGCAGGAATCTGGCCGAGAATCGCAGCATGTGAAATGTGAGTCAGTCTCCGCGTAATGTGATAGTAGCAAACGCGTCGCGACGCGAAACGATCCCAATCCGCCATCCGCAATCCCCGATCGAGATCGCGATCCCAAGCGTGCAGTTCATAAAACTTTTATGCAAATAAAGCCAAAGTCGAAGCCAAAGCTAAAAAGGCGAGGGCGAGGGCGAAGACCGAGGGGAAGGCGGCGGGCAGGCATTTTGGGTCCACAAATCCTTGGGGTTTGCGCTTGAGTGCGCTCGTAAAAGTATCAAATTGATTAATAATAATATAAAAGCTCAAAAGCCAAACAAACAAACTATAAAAATTGAAATGCCAGAAAGGGTATGCCTGACTCTCTGTATGTGTGTGTGTGTGTGTGTGTGTGTGTTGTTCTTGTGGAGTTTCGGCAACGATTTGTCCACTTTGCTTTGACTGATGTTTGTTTGATATGTTTGATTACTTTGTGGTCTCAAAATATTCCCACGAAGTTGTGCCAAATATTGTTTTTTTTCTTTTTTTTAATTTTTTGCTTATCGCAGCATTTGACGTGATTTGATTTGAGTTGAAAACTAAAACTCCAAAAAATGAAACTGAAACTGAAACTGAAACTCTGACATCATTCAAGACAGACTCTTGTCTCAGCCTTTGTCTTTGTCTGTGTCATAATAGGATCAATTTTTGAGTCATAATTGAATGTATGTGTTCTATTAGAATGCCTTCAGCTGTGGGTTATCTTTGATTTGATGTTGAATATTGGATGCTGTATGCTGTATGCTGTATGCAGGCTGTATCTGGTTATGGTTGTGGTTCTGTCTCCGCTGCATGCATGTCAATAATCATATCAGATTACCATTGGCTTTGCCCCATTGTTGCTACAATTTATGAAATTTTAGAACTTATGCTGCGGCTTTTTGACGCATTCTTTTGTCTGCGGTTACCACAGTTGTTGCCCCTGCCACAGTTGCTGCTTCTGCGTCTCCCTCTCTGCCTTTGCCTTTGACTTATTGTTGCTGTGCGCAACTTTGTCTAATCTTGTGGCACGTTAAGCCAAGTTGTCTGGGCTGTGACAGAGTGGGAGCTAATGGGGGGAAAGGAAGGGAAGGGGGCGGGTTAATTACATTTACCTCATCTGCGGCTACAGGTGAGAGAGAGAGAGAGAGAGAGAGAGAGTGTAATAACAAACAATGACTGTCATAAGCTATACAATTTTACGATGCATCTGTTTCTATTGCAATTTTCGTTGTCTGTTTTATTTTTAGCTCTTTACGCCAATATCCATTAATTTGTGTATGGAAAACAACAACACAACTACACAGATTTCAAAGTGAAAATGTAAAATGTAGCCTTTTGGCGCTTTAATAGCCCACAACGAATTGTTTACCAACTGAAATTCACGCACAGCAGCGTCAAAAAGTCGACATAAAATTGCATTTAGATGCGCTGCTGCTGCTGCTGCTGTGGCAGGGGCAACAACTGTGTCACTGTGCCACAGTTGCAACAACAGTCAAGTCAATGTCAGAGCGATACACAACGGTAGCTCGAGCAAACAGTTGTAAATATTTTTGTGACAATAACAACAGTCTTTTTATGTGCTACATGTCCTTCAACGCAGTCCATTAGCCTTGAAGCTTCACTGTCCTTGACTGTGGCCCTCACAAATATACCTGTGTGTGTGTGTGTGTGCGTTAACTGTTTGTCAGTTCTTGCAACACTTCAATTGCATTACAAATTCAAGGTCTGCAATGTAAATCGTTTTTCCTTTTGCCCCTCGAGGCGCGTGTCAGTTGCAATAACTCTTAACTGTTTTGGCAACTGTTTTGTCAGTTGTATATTGCAGTAATACAACAAAATATTAGTCAGCTCCATAAACATAAATACATACATACATACATACTAACTGTCAATTCACCTGTTAATTGATAATACTCCTGGTTAATTATGATTTAAAAAGCACAGCTAAAAATAACACTATTCACACTTCTCGGAAATGGTTCATAAACCTATTTACAACATGACTATAATCTGTATTTCATCACGAATTATTAGTCAAGTGACCAGCTTGATCGTATAACTTGATAATTGGCCTAAAATAAATGCAAGTCAGCGCAGCCGTCTTATCGATACTTTAATCCGTCAAAACACCTTTGAAATTTGTATTTATAAGTGAAGTAGTATTTATTATTATTATTATTTGTATTTGAGCCAGACTAAAGGGTTATAGCTGGTTAATTACTACTGCTGTCGCTTTAATTAGCCACTTGCCGTGGGTATTTCACAGCTGTCCCCTTGCAACTTCTACCCCTTCTTTTCAGCCTTTTCAACTGATATTCCCCCCTGGGTATTTTTTTTTGCCACTTTCGCTGAGAGTGGGACGTGCTGATAAGATAAATTGACTATGGCTTAACACACATTTGTGTCATGTTTGCAAATACTAAGTATATATATATATATATATTACACATGTGTTTAGCTACTTGGCACACGGCTACAAACGGCTTCAGCTTCGCAAGCCTCGCGTTATCAGCGTGAAATGCGATAAGGGGCAAAATGCTCGCGTGCCACAGTGAGACATTGGCAAGGGGTTAACAGAGGGATTTGAGGAGGGGCAAGTCATGTAAACATGTTGAGCATTTCATATTTAGTTACTTGTTTGTTGTCATTTCATTTCAATAGCAAAATCGAAGAATGCTACTCGAAAGGTTGTTGATCGCTGGAACGAGGCAGCTTTTAGGGCTTAATGTTTATCTAAAAATAATAATGTATGTATTTATCGTACAAGTATCGGGCCGGTTGAAGAGTCCAACTTGGCAACGAAGGTGTGTTAAGCTTCCTGTTTTTCACACAGAACATTGCAATCGCCGATAAGCCGCATAATTAACACATAATAATAATAGCGCACAGTTTATGGCCAAAATCGAGCACTGCGCGCGCCCCAATAAAGTTTAGAGTGGTGCAACAAGCAAAACGAGGCACTTACTCACGTACCGCCTTATCAATGTGGGAATGGGTAGTTATTCGTGGCGCACGTTACTGATAATTGTCAGATAGTGGCAGAAGATAGCCTTCCCCGACCACAATACCGATTAACACCAATAATTTGGCAATTCAAGTCGTAAAATGAAATGGCAGAAAAACAAAGAGAGAAAAAGAAAGAATATAGTTTAGTGTTTTATGGTTGTTACTTACCTTGGACATTACACGATCGGCGCCGGTGCCTTCCTCGTCTCTAAACAATATATCCCTATTATAGTTGGGTACTAGATCCTTAAACTTGGGCGAATCCCGCTGAATTACACCCTCGAGTGGGCCAGATGCACCGTTCTGGTATTCGGATAGATTTGGCACAGTTTGCTTCAGCACCAGCGGATATAGATTCCTTTCCCGGCGACGTCCAAGTCCTCGTCCCGGGCCGCAGCTGTGCGCATGCCGAAAATTCAATGCAAGCAGCAGCAGCAAAAGCAGCGCCATAAAGCAGCTGCCACGCGGCGTATGCGCAATGTGCCTCAGCTTTCGACAGGACACGGCATCTGTCGAGGTTGCCGTTACAGTTGAAGCTGTAGTTGATTTGTTATTGACTGTGTCCACTGTAACTTGATGGCGTTTGGCATCCAGCGACAGGCAGGTGACACTGGCACAGGACCAAAGTTCTTGGTTATCCATGCTGTGTGTGTTTCTTTTTGTTTGTTTGTTTTTAAATGCTTCTTTTGGTTATTTAGCACTTCACTTCTTTCTTTCTATTTTCTTGTTGTTGCTTAGACACACTTGTTAAGCTTATTAATTGAAGGACAGCTCACAGCAGTCGCAGTTGGCTAACTGAATGATCGATCGACTGTGGCCGGGGCATTTAACGGTTTAGTTAAGTTACTTAGTCTATTGGGCACCGACAACAACAAATAAACAAATCACTTTTTATCACCGAATTATGTTTTCTTTTTTCGCTCAATAAATTCTCTTTTTATTATTTATTTCTAATTCAATTTCAATAGCGGCGTTTTTTTTTTATATTTTTGTTTGTCAAATTGATCAGCGTTTGTTCTCTTCATGCAGCTCGGACAACGACAACCGTTGCGCTCGCACTGTGATTGACAAATGACATATCCGAGCGCACGAAACGAACGGCCGAGCGAACAACGACGAGAGCTCACAAGTACCGAGGGTGCTTTTGCAGAACCCTAGGCAGTCGCTGTCGCTGCCGCTGCCGCTGTCACTGTCGACGTCGCTGTCGCTGCCAGCGCTGACTTCGCCTTCACTCACACACACACTCACACAAGCATATCTCGCGTTCATTTGACGTTTCGCTGTGTGCGTGTGCCGCTCATTGGATCTGGAGTTGGACGATCGCTTTGGCGTTCATTTTTATGTTGTCTGCATGCAGGGCAGTGTGAGTGAGACAACTAGATAACACAGCGAGAGAGCGAGCGCGCTTGATCTTATGTACTTATGCTGTGTGTGTGTGTGTTGTGGGCAACAGATGTTGGAAGACGGTTCATTATGGCCATGGCTGTGTCTGTGTTGCCAATTGGCTGCGCCTGTGTATGTGTGTGTGTGTGTTGCTGCAATTTCTCTTAACACTTGCACTATTGACTCGAAATCGACTCTTGCGGCTTGTTAACTGCCGCCTTCCGCCTGCTGCCTCTGCCTCTGCTTCTGTCTCTGCTCAGACTTCTGCTTCTGTGGCTGCTTTGCTTTTATTGTTGTTGTTGTTGCTGCTTTACTTTTTTTTTGCGTATTGTTCACCTTTTGCCTTTCTTCATTTTTGGCTTCACTTTATTGCTTGTAAATTAATAATGTTCCGGTTTTTTGTGTATTGTGCGCTTCAGTTTTGCTCGCCTTTGCCTCCGTTGTTGCTGCTGCTGCTTCTCACACACACACACACACACACACATACATACATATATATTAGTTTATATAAAAACAAGCCTTACTGTTGGCAGCCCGACCTTAATATACCCTGTAGCAGTACAGGGCGCCGCTCAAATTCGTTATCGATGTAGTTCTCTTGTAATTGGCTGTTTTTCTTAGGAAAAGGGGGCGTAGCAACGTGATGAAATTTGCTATACACATCGACCCCAAGATACTTTTCTTGATTGCCAAATTTCAAGTCTCTAGCTACAAAACTGCTCTTATTATGAGCTTTTTCTTGATTTTAAAGCGAAAGGGGCGTGGCATACAAAATTGAAGATATACTTAATCTACCAACAAATAAAAGCAGTGCTGGAAGCTCAAATTCAAGCTTCTAACTCTTACCATCTCCCAGATACTTTCGTTCATAAGTACAGACAGACGGACTGACGGTCAGACGGGCAGATGGACATGATACGATTATCGACTCGATAATTTATGCTGATTTAGAATATACTTTCTGATGTGCCTGTTACATATTTTTAAGAAAACTTAATATACCCCCACAGGGTATTAAAAATATATATGTATGTATAAAGTTGCTCACTTTGTCATTACACCATTTTGCTGTTGGCCTCCGTCTCTGTCTCTGCTTCCACCCTTTAGCTTGATTTAAACGAACAGCAACTTCCGTTGGAGCAGCAGCAAAATGTGGCATGATTCGCTCGCAGGGGCAACACAATGTAGCATAGCTCATATTAGTTTTATATTCATTCAATATACCTCCTATAATCATCCATGATTGAACTATATGAAGTACCCTCAAGTAGTTCGATTTACAGACTAAACACCTTGATATCAAAGTCAAATTTCATTTAATATACCTTCTATTAAGTCATCGTCCATGATTGAATTAGAGGAAGTTCGACTGTTAGGGAAAACACCTTCAAATCAAAGCTCATATCAGTTAAGCTTCAGCCAATATACGAAACTTCCTATTTAGTAAACTGCTAATAGCTTAACTCAGGGAAGTACTCTTAAATATAGTTCATATCTGTTAAATTGCTTCCAATATTTTCCTCTGTTACTAATATTTCTTCAACTTTGAGTCAGTTATTGTTGATCTAACGGAAGTTCGACACGTTCATAGGCTTCTGATAGATTTGTAGATTAGATACGTTGAGCCACAGGATGTTTGATATAATGGCGATTATTATGATTTCCTGTGCTCTAAATTTGCTTCATCATATACGAATAGAGTATATACCAATTAAGTTCCGTTGGCGACAGCACTGATATCAACAATAAACAATGTTCTGCACGATAAAAGTAATCGCCAGATAACGCACAAGGTAAATTAAAACAAACAAAAAAAATTCGCAAAGACGCAAAAAGTCATTTACGGATCAATTGCACTTAAAAAATTCGGCACACTCAATAAGCAAGCGTTTAGATGGTGACTAATAAGTTGGCCCAAACAATGGTATAACAATAGATCATATACTTAACACATTCAGCTGTATCTGTATCTATTAGCTATTCTAGTCGCTGTTTGTTTAACCAGAATTCTCTCGCTCGACTGAAGTTTAGAGTTTACTTCTCACCTTGCGCTTACCTTTCGACTCAACGTCTAGCCAACTGTTACTTTGTCAGCTTGCACCCCCACAGCTTGTTGACAATGTTGACACTGGCACTTATAAAGCTGCGAACACGCTTGCTGTATTTGCCCAAGAAATTTACACTAGGGTTATGCGATCAGCGCAAGATTTTAACTTAATTTTGTATTTAATAATGCAAAAACTACTTAATATGCAGTCTAGTGTTTGGCGCTAAAAGCTTGACATTTACTAAGTTTCGAGTATCAAAAAGTCAGCACAAAGTGCACCTGCAACAACAATTGTGGCAGTGGCAGCGGCAGCAAGATCAGCAGTTACAGCTACAATGTAACGGTTTCTAATCAGCCAATACAACTGCTAAACAATACCATACTTTGTATCTCTGTCTCTATGTGTGTGTGTGTGTGTGTGTGTGTGTGTGTGTGTATGGCAGGCGCGCATAATGCAAATGCAAAGCATAGCATAATTTCAATGAGGAAAAAAATGAAGAGAAAAGAATTGAATAGTTGGCGGCAGCGCGGCAAAGATATAAGCAAAAGCAAAACGCCATCAACAAGATACACGGAACCAAATTAAAGATGAAGAAGCTGAGCCAGCGGCTGTGGCAGAGGCAACAGCAGCAGCAGCAGCAGCAGAGGCAGAGGCAGCAGCCAACACACACATGCACATAACTTGCTCTCTCTAAATATATGTATATGTATCTGTATCTTTAGCTGCAGCTGTATCTGTGAGATGTCTATGTGCCTGCCACATAAATTGTGTATGTGGCGGGCTCATTATGTGTGCTTGTGTGTGTGTGTGTGTGTGTGTGTGGGGCGGAGCTGCTTAAGGCGCTCATTTGTGAATGAACACGCCGTGAACCATCATCATCCCCAGTGCCCAGACGAACGAGGCAACGATCGCTCGATCGCTCGATCGTTGGGATGCCAAAAACTTAATGAGCATGAATAAATGGCAGCCATAGAGAGAAGCTGGCTCTCAACTCTTTTCGGGCCAAAATCGAGACTGAAACTGAGCGCAGTTAATAATGCTGATCATTGTCGAGATCGCGTTTTTGCGATCGTTCATTTTTTACTTACCGACAAAAATTGGGTTCATTTTAAAAACAAAAAGCGAGACAGAGATAAAAAGCTTGAGATTAGTTTATAATTAGATTTGAGCATAGATTTATGTTAATATTAATGGACAGACCGTTTTAATGTAAGTTATAAACTGAAATTGACTTTTAATGTTGTCTGTAATTCTCTCTCTCTAAGGCCAGGCGGCAAACATCCAAGCTCTCGCTGCAGCCCAAGATGCTGCGTCTAAATTCCAATAGAAAACCGGAAATGCTTAGGCCAAACGTCGCCTCGTTGTGCATTGTTGCGATTGGAATAAGAAGAGAGAAAAAAAAAAGATTGGAACAGCGCCAGACCAAGACCAGAGCCAAAGATGCCAACAGTCAAGGTATGAAACGCCATTTTCTGCCGAGGCTTTGACTTCGACTGCGACTTCGACTTCGGCTGCTGTTGATGCTCTTCGTTCGCATCCAACGGCGTTGTCTGCTTTTAATTTCTTTTAATGGAAGTTGTTAACATGGCTGCTGGCTGCCTTTGTCTGCCTCCCTGCCTCGCTGCTGCCTCGTTGCACAGCTTCCCATAACCATTCCCATGCCCATGCCCATGCCCATTCCCACCAACGCCATGGCATTCATTGGCTTACTCACTGCCTCACTGACTGGCCGGGCTATGTTTTTTTTTTGATTTGTTCTTTTTAGCCTTTCGATCATAAAAATTCGATATGAAACTTGTATTTCTTTCGTTGCCCATTCAAAGTGCGGGGCATAATGATTATGAGCAAAGACTTGCCTCAAAAACGAAGCATAAATAATAAGTAAATATATGTATAAATTTGCCATATTCCCACTAAAGATTCCACATGATTCCCATATCAATTTCTTTTACTTTTATCTTGAATACAATGTTCTATCTAATTAACGTTTATGTTCACTTAACTTTGACCTATTTAAATAGGTTTTTATGACTACTTTCATATTGCAAGCTTTAACCTTTTGCTCTCAGAATTTGAAGTTACCTCAGAATATTTTAGAAGTATTGTGTAATTATAAAGTAAAAACATATTTATACATTATAACTATTTTATGATTTAACGGTAACATTTAAAATTTACTAAAATATTTTCTACTTATTTAAAATAATATTATTAATATCGAATTGCTTTTATAAATAATATTTATTATAAATTGTATATTACATACTTATAATTAAATCATTTTAATAATTTTAAATATACTTCTTTGAATAACTATAGTTTATTTAAATATTTATTATTAGTTTAATTCGAAAAAACATTACCAAATGGATTTTTATAAAGTTACATCAAATTTGTATTACATTAAATTGACATTTCCCATCTTTTAAGCATTTCGTTTTAAAGCGATTCTAGTCTTTAGAAAATTGCAGATTCCCCACACAAATATAGCATATTTCAAAAACAAAGAACTTCTTTAAATTCTACCTGTAATTCCAGATCTTAAGTTACAAATAGAGCATCACAATGTCGTTTTGCATAACTATTTGTGGCTGCAACTGTTGGGTTGACGTTTACTTGGCATCATTATATTATTGCTTTTGGGGTCGCAAGTTTGTTGCCAAAGTCTTTTGTTTTGACTGCGCTGACTTTGTGTGATTTGAAGTTTAGCGCTAAAACGTTCATCTGCTGTCACATAATTAACAGCTAATGGCTATAACGCGTACCGGTTTGTCGACCAAAATACCGTGAAGGTCGTCATCGCTATGACCATAATAATCGAATAACTAATACATACTAAATAATATTTATTGTGTTAACGATCAATCTGATCGCACGTGCGTTTAAACGAATAATTCCCAAAGATATGATGTGATGCTGCTTGGCGACATATACGAATTGTGTGCAGGTTCCACATCAACATCAATATCAACATCAGCAGCAACAGCAGCAGCAACAGCAGCAGCAACAACAACAAGAGCAGCAATAACAAATACAGATTTCGTACCAGTTCCGAGAAGCATCCACTCGATCATGCTGCGACTGCTGTTGTGACTGTTGCCGCTGTCTGAGGCAGGGGCATGAAAGCCGCAGCGGCGTCATAGCGTGCGACAAATGCCAATAACGGTTTAAGGTCTCTAATGGATGTTGACATTTACGGCTACCAGGGAGACGAGGTATGAGGAGTGGGAGAAAGGCTGTTTAATTCACATAAATCTGAGTGAAATGCCATTGGGGAATTGTCTTAGAACTAGAAATTAGGCAAATGGATGCGGCTGTAGCTTTCCAAGGAATTCGCTACCACAAGGTGACAACAATGCAGCCACTGAATGGCCAATAGTCCAAAGGGGCAGGCAGGGGCAGTGGGCATGTAACACACACACACACATAAACATTTACAAAAAGGGTCGCAGACACAGTCCCAGATCACAGTCATGTCTGTGGTGCGTGTATAAACATTTGTCAACTGTGCGCCTTTTGATCCTGGCCGGCACGAGAGAGAGATAGAGGATGTAAGAGAGTGACAGAGAGAGTCAAGAACTCGTAAGCGGCATAGTTATCATTGTTGCTCTGGGCCCATTGTGCTATCAGCTGGCAGCGATCGATGCGGTTAAACGGCAGCCGAGAGGCAGCAGCAATCGCGTAAACGGTGAGTAAGCATCATATGAGAGGCACTGAGAGTTTGTCTGTCTGTGGCAGGGAATTCGATAGAGCCCACATCGAGGCCTCATGTGGCGTGTATTTGGCAAACAGTTGTCGCATGACAGACCACAAATGTGCAGCAACATTTGCTCTGTTGTCTGCAACGCCCACACAGCGCCACCTAGTGTGCAAAGAGTAAATCAGTATGGTGCAAATCAGAGAAATATATTTATATAACTTTATAGAAAGTTATTTATGCTAAATTTTCAATTGCTTTGCTTGAAAGATTATTAAGCAATTGAGCTAATAATAAGTTAATGTATTTGACTTGTAGTTACGCTCCTTATCGAATTTCTACAATTGCTCAAGTACCTCCAATCGCTTTGATTGCAATAATGTCATCGAATTGTATATCATTCTGAAAACAGAACCTATTATCTCTACATGAGAAAACACATACCACAACTTTAGTCATATCAATATTGGAAAATGACGTAGTCATGCACAATTGATTAGATTGAATCCGAATGTCAAAAATACAAAGTATTTATGTTCTATAATGTGGGAAATGTTTCCAGGGGAAATTTTTACTATAAAACTTATCATTAGCAACAAATTAAAGAATTTATATGTATTTATAAAAATATAATGAACACTCATAACTTGTCTAACCAATTATTCTTCTTGCCTTATCACATTTGATACTCTGTTCTCTTTTCATTTTGTGTTTATATTAAATTTATTTAAGTTGTTATTAACTATTTTTTTAAATGTTTAAGTAAATAATAACTAAAATATAATGATCTGGGATATTTAATAAATTGCTGGGTATTGCCTAGAGCATTTCAATTGATTAGTCACAACAATTCTCGAACACTACTTTTACTTGAAGTTCTAATCAAATATCATTCAATTACTCATCTGCTTTTAAGTAATACAATAAACGATAATTCTAAAACTAGTCATGACATAATATTTAGAATACTACGGTCTGTCGCCTCTTCAGTGTCATGAATGGGTTTTACACAGTTTAAATGAGCAAGACACGAGTTCTCAGCCTAAACGTTGAATGACATACAAGCTATTGATGGATGCTAATTGAGGTTATTGAAGATATATCTGGATATCATATTTAATGGAGAATTTGTATAACTTTTACTTTTTTTTTGCGAATTTCTTAAATATTTATTGCTTGACAATTTCCCAAATTCGCAAACTGTTTATACAAGTTACTTTTTATATCTGTAAGGGAGATTCCCGAATTGATTTTGCAGATGCTGAAAATATTTGAAATATTTAATGTTTCTATTGTTATAATTATAACTTTTTCTTAATTTCTTAAAGATTTATTGCTTGACAATTTCCCAAATCTCGCAAGCTGTTTAAACAAGTTACTATTTACGTCAGTTTTGGGAAATTGCCGAATAAATTTCGCATTTGCTGAAAATAGCTGAAAGGTTGTTATGGAGTTAAAAGACGAGAGGAGGAGACAAAAAGGTGAAGCGAAGCGGCAGCAGCACTTACTTAAAATATTAAACAACGCTGAGCCTTTGTTGGGCTCTTAAGCATCTTTCTGCATCTTGAGAATCATCTACAGCATCTCCAGTTATACACAGTCCCCATATAGATGCGCACTCTCAAGTGGTGACGGCGACCGATGGCAAACATGCGAGTATTTAAATGTGTATCATGGCGTGCCGAGCGGCGGCCAAGTGAAGCGCATGCGTTGATGGACTTGAATTATATGCGACTTAAGCTTCGCGCTGCTGTTGCATCCAGCATCGACATTGGACATCGGCATCCTCGGCAGCCAGTGCCATAAAAATTAAAAGTCATTATGGCCTGGAACAGCATTTAAGCCGCGGCGGCGGTGTGGAGACCGTGGCACATTCCCACAGTCGCAGCTCAAAAACGGAGCTGGAGTTGAAGTTGGAGTTGGAGTCGGAGTCGAAGTCAGCAGGCAGGTCGACGTCGACGTCGACGTCGAGTGTCGCTGGGCTGTCAGAAAGTGCCATGAGACGGCAGCCACATGCGTCCACTTGGAGTGGGTTAATATTTGTTTGCATTATCATTTTGAATTGACAGCAAAGTGGCGCTTGTTGCTGTTGTTGTTGTTGTCTGCCCAGCGGGCGGGCGGACGGTCGGTTGGTTGGTTGGTCTGTCGGACGGTCGGTCAGGGCTCTGTAGCTCAAGTTGTTTGTTGTCTGCGCGCCGATTATGGAAAGTTGATGACCGGCAACCTCACCGTCTGCCTAGCAATAACTGTTGCCCCCCTCTCCCTCTCCCGACTGAACTTAGAAAATTGCCATTTTTCTAAAGTTTTCAATTTCAAAATGCTATTGCTCTGTCGCTTTTGTTGTTTTAGTTATGTGCCGCTCGTGGCACGGCGCGTTGGCCACAAAAACCGCAAACGGAATGCTGGCCCGAGCCGGGCTAGCGAGAGGCGGGGCGGGGCGGCAACACTTCGTTAAGTTGAAGCCAAAGCCAAAGCCCAAAGTCAACGTCAACGTCAACGCCTGTGCCAGTTAAATAGATTTTTTTTCATCTGTATTTTTTTCATTCTGTCTTGTACTTTTTATTTTTTTTATTTTGGGTTTCTTTCGCTGTTGCCTTTCGCTTTGATCTGCTGTTGATGCTTCTGGCAGGGCCCGGAGGCGGCTGCTGCTGCAACGTGGAGCAAATTGAAAATTGATTTCGCCTTGCCACAGCAGGCAAAGGCAAGACAGAGGCAGGGACTGGCTAAAGGCAAACGTTAAGACAAAGTTAGCACGCCAAGCGGCGAGTTCGTTGCCTAAGTCTTTCGTTTCCGATGACTCAAAATGCGCGCCATGAAATTCCCACATAAATTGCGCGCATTGTCAAATTAAAAATGCCTAATGAGCTGTTGCTCCGTCAGTCCAAGAGTCCAAGAGTCCAACAGACAGTCAGCGATGCAAAAGAGCAGAAAAATGCATTAGAAGGCAGGCAGCCAGAGCAGTGTTCTCGGTCACAGTATACGAGGACTTACACATATCCCACACACATACACACATCCACACACACACCCAGAGACAGACACAGCATCCAAGTCAACGGCGGCGGCAAAACGTATCGTGTTACAAATCACGGCGGGTTGTGCGGGCGGGGCGGGGGTGTACGGACGGATGGACAAACGAACGGACGGTCGATCGTCCAACACAGAAAAACAAGTTTCGAGTGGAAATGCGTGTAGCGTGCAGCGTGCGAAACACAACCAAAGAACATGAACATGAAAGCCTGATGCCAAAGCTGATGCTTTTGTTGCTGTTGCTCTTGTCGCAAACGTTGCGTCTATAAATAGTTGGTCAAGAGGTTGGCGATGAAACGTCGGCGGCGGCGGCGTTGGCCGTTTAGCTCAACATGAAAAATGGCAACACTTTTGCACTCATAAAAACTATTTATACGCCAGTTTTCACAGTATTGGAAACCAAATGCATTGGCCAACTAATATGCCCGATCAGTGCAGTGTCAGGGCGCATGCGCGTGAGATCTCCACGCAAGATCACAAGCCAACGGGCCAACAGGCAGCAAACAGCAGGCAACCAGACAACAGCCAAGGAAGGAGCCCCAGCGAGGTCCACACAGGGCAGGCTACAGGCAACAGGCAACAGAGTCCAGTTTGAGGCCGAGACCACACAAATACAGGCACGCGTTCGCTGACAGAATAAAAATTGTTGCGCTTGTGTTTAACGCGCGAACGCGGCGATATCGCAGCAGCAGCAACAACAACAACAACAACAGCAGCAACGACAACAACAGCAGTCGCATCGTACCTTGTTTCCAAACTGGCTCCCTGGACCTCGACTGTGTGGCTGAGGGCTCAGGTTAAAGTGGCAGCCAGGCACCGTTGTCAGTTAGCAGCGAGCGCGTTGCCAGAGCGTGAGTGAGACAGAGTGATAGAGGAGAGGTGTGTGTGTGTGTGTGTGTGCAGGGAAGGGGTTCTGGGGTATACGGCGGTTCAGGGGCATTGTCGGCTTGCTTAGCTATCACTGAACGATTATCGTGCATTTTAAAATTCTTACGAGTTTCTGCCGTTGTTGTTCAGCCTTTGCCTTTGCCTTTTTATATTGCCCTTTTCACTCTGTTGCTGCTGCTGCTTTTGTTGTTGTTGTTGCTGGGCAGATTGAAATCACGCATGGGAACCACAAGCGCCTTGGCTTTTGTCTGCTCGTCGTCGACGCTGTACACAGAAACCAAAACCATAAAATGCACAGAGCCTTTAAACACATTTTTATTAATAAGTATATCTACATATCTATGTATGTATATTATATTTATCAATTTGTTATTTGCATAGTATACATATATATTTATATAAGTAATTAGTACTCATCTTTGCCCTACGCTTGTCTGTCATTCTGTTTGCTTTGAACAATTTCAATTTGTTATTACATACATATCTGCAAATAGTTAACTCAATAGTTGCACTACACAAATTGCTTGATAATCCTGATTTTTATAATATGAATATGTGTTAAATACAATTATTGCATAACCAGTTGGTTTCTTATATAATTGATTCTGTCTGCCTTGAAATGCATTTTCTATTGTTTTGTTAAATCTCTTCAGTTAGAATATTTTCACACACATTTATTTATATATATATATATATATATATATATTCATTTCTTTTATTTAGTTAATAACTCTGCTTAACTACAACATGTGCCTGAGGGGGCGTGGCACTCTAATCTACAAAACACAATCGCTCATTCTATTTTGATTTCAATCGGAAACTACAGTTCACTGCACTTTGATAATATACAATTGTTTTCATTTTTACTGTCAAATCAACATTCCATTGGGGCCTTGTGATAAGGTCGTTTCAAGTGTTTGCCAATTGATATACGACAGATTTAGCCAAAACACTGCTTAGCCAAGAAACAAACCACCACAATAATGTGTCCTGACTGTGGCATTGATTAGAGAATTGAAAACAAGTGTTATTGAATTTAGTTTTTCTTTTTCTTCCTCTTATAGAACGTTGAATTGATGATGTCAGTGCAACACAAATATTTTCATAGATATATTCTATATATTTCTTATATAAATGATAGCCTATGTAAAAGTTCATTTCTGTAGAGCTGTCTGAATTGTTTTCATAGTTCAGCATTTTGTGTAAAAATTGCTAGTAAATGTTTGGATTACATTTATGATTTACATATATGTATTTTAAGTTTCTTACAGTTTTTCTTTTTGTTAAAGTTTAGTTTAGTTGACACATTATAAAAATCATTTGCTTGTTTCCATTTGTTGCTTTGTTTGTATTGTGGGCTGGTTTTTGCTTTTCTTGTTGCATAAGATTGCTATATATACTCATAAGTATTTAGTTAATTTTATTTGTTTTTAAGACTACACGATGACTTTAATTTCATTAATCATTAATCTGTTAACAGGATTTCCACATAAAATTCCTTATCGGTGTTCAACGTTTTGGTTTGGTGTAGTTCTCGGTTCTCGAGCTGAGTTAAAACCGTTTAGTTACAGTTTCATAAATAATTATTACATATAAATTTGTTAAAAGTATTAACTAGGTATGAAACAACTAGTAGCAAACATTTCTTTTATTGTACTAATTCTACATAATTGCCATTTATTTGAATCCTGACCCTTTTCTTTCATAGAACTCTAAAGCTAACTACGATTAAATTTCATATTTTAGACATTTAGTTTTTAATTTCTTTGTGTGTGTGTGTGTGTATGTTGTTGTTGTTTCTAAATGGAGCTGGAGCTTAATATGTGTATGTATCATTATTGTTGTTGTACATCGAGTTAGGTTTAGTTGGTAACAATTTGTTAGCTGTTTGCTGTTGTTGCTGGCGAGAGCTTTCACAAATGTATATTTTAATATTTTTGTTCGTGCTTAGATTTCTTTTTTTGTTTTGTTTTGTTTTTTTTTTGTTTTGTTTTCATATATTTCTGGATCACATATTCAAGTAGTTTCAAAATCACATAAAGATCACTCTTACAGTAGCGTATACAAAATACATACATTTCTCATACATTGCGTGTGTGTGTATATATGTCTCAGTTAATTAGTTATTTTATTTGTTCTTTTGAATTGTCATTAGATGATTTCTTTTGAATATTTGTGCTTCTAGATAAGATTTAGATTGTTCACTTCTTTACTATATTTATATACGTTGTGCCCAAAGATTCAGAGTTTAGGATTGGTTTAGTTTAGTTCGTGATAGAGAGAGCTATTAATATAAGCATTCGAATTTAGTCATCACTCAACAGCTCCATTATAAAATCATTTTGTAATTGTTCATGGCGTGTTTTTTTTTTAATCTTTTCATCGAATTCATTATCAATTGCAAATTGCTTTAAAGTGTTTGTTCTTATTATAAATTATTATTATTTCCTTACTGTTTGCGGTAGAGCTATAATATTAAAGCATTTTTAATTGTAACACACATTAACATGCACATTTAATTATTGTTTAATTTATTTATTTACTTTTTCGGCTACTACAAACACACAAAAGCCTTTGCGCGCTGCCTAGGTAGTTAGCTATAAAATATATTTGCATATGTTCTTCAATTAGTTTTTGTATGTGTTTGCCTATATTCATTTTTTGTTTTTTAGTTATCTTCAATAAATGCCTAAGTTTCTGCATCTGAAATGCATGCTTAAATAGTTTACTTTCATGTCCTAAGTGATCCGACGTGTTTTGTCATTAGTTTAATAACTAATAATACGTATAGAGTTCATTATATTATATATATATATATATATATATATATATATATATATATATATATATATATATATATGCTCAACTTTTGTTTTCTTCACAAGCTACAATACATTAGCCTTTTGAAAATATAATTTTTCCCTTTTTTTGTTTGTTTTTAATTTGCGCAAAAAATTGTTGAAGACGGTTTTACATTAGTTTCGGTTAACATTCATTATAGACTGTATTCTATTTGTATTCGCTGTCTTGTGTTACGATTATTGTTTAATCTTATTCATCACACGCTTTTATATTTGTTTATATATAAATATATTATCTGTATTATATTATCTTGTACCGTATTTATTGGCCAATCATATACAATTTTTGACTTTTTGACAGGTTTATCTATTTGATGACCGGCTTAAAATTGGAAGCTTTTCTATTTATACAAAAAAAGATATACATATGTGTATATTTTTAAATTTAAAATATGTTTGTAGCAAGAATTGTACTTAAAGCACTAACAAAATCACATAATAAACTAGTAGAGTATAAAAGTAAAATACACCAAATGATTCAAACATTGTCAAATTGTTATAGTTGAAATATTAGCTGAAGGCAAAAAAATAAAAGAAATAGATAATTGAATAGATATATTAACTATCTATTATAGTAGTTCTTACAATTATGATTATTTTGTGCTGCCAAAAAAAAAATTGCTTTGATTTCAAGCATTCAAAGGATCCATAGTCAGTCACTAAAATTCGTACTTTGCTTAAAGATCTCTAATTTTGCAAAAAATTCAATTTGTTTAAATTTCATCAGCATTTAATCATATCTAAAAAAAAAAACAAAAAAAATATTACATATCTCTATATGTATCTGTAACTGCAGTTTAGATATCGGCTTATAAAAATCACTGGTGGTTATTATTAGTCAATTTGTTTGTAGTTTAAAAATTGTTTATAGTCTGTTACTAAAAGTGGCTAGAAAAATTATATAATCTTCTGTTAGATATCATCTTTATCATCTGTATATGATATAAATGTAATTGGTTTTATTTCATTAATTAATCCTAGTGAATAGTGACTGCAAGTGACATAAACATAAGACAGAAACTATTGAAAAATTTGATTTGTACAAATTAAAATGTCATGGACTTAATGAAACTGATGAATGAAATTTTAATAAAAAATAAAAATATTAAAATTAACACAAAATTAAATAACTAGAGATATTTATATCGAAAACAAAATTAAAAAATGTAGGGAGTCAAATTCAAATACATATCAGCTTGCTAAATAATGAATTACATATTTTGTGCCTAGGAATTGCTAATATCCATCATAATTAATTTGCATATAGATAAATATAAATTATATTAGTATGAATTATCCACATATATATCTAAATATATGTATATGCAAGCTCTGCCATATGCCAGCCTGACATATTCGCTAATCTATTAACATTTTGCTTACAATTAAAGTCATTGTCAATGTGAACAATCAATCCGGTCCGAGGACCCAACGATAGTCCTGTTGCGGTTGAAAAATATTCTATGTGTGCGTTGTTATAACCGGCACCTGACAGTACGGACATTCGGTAACCGAGCCAGCGCATGTATTGCAAATGGACAGGTGATTACAGGGCTCAAGTGTAACGGTGCGATTATTCTCCTCGCATTTCATGCACTTCTTGGCATTCTCCAAATATAATACTTTGTCGACCTCCTCCAAGTCGGTACGCAGTTTCGACTTGAAAAAAATAATTATATAATTGGTTAAATAAATAGAAAAATGATAAATACTGACGTCAGTTTACCTGCAATTGCTTTAGTTTCTGTATGGATAAGTCACGCAACTCTCCGGGTAAATTGAGTTGAATCTGCACTAGATCATGGCGCTCCTTCCAATCTAGGGCTTCCTGCTTGGCTTTGTCGCGATGCAGTTCGGCAATCTTTAGCTTGCACATTAACTCATCCAGACGTCCAGATAACTTCTGTATTTGCGCATTCTTTGTAAGTAATTCGTTGGTCAAACGACCCAAATCGCTATTGTTTTGGGTTTGCAGAGATTGTAGGCTAAAAGCATTCTTGGCCGTATTCAAAGTGTTCTCAAAAAGACTGTTGCCCACTGAGCTGCTGTTAATGTCATCACGTATGGTGTTCAATTCAGATATTCTAACTGATGGACTTATAGATAAACCATCGCCAAAGACGGGCGATATAATCCGCGATGGGAAGAAAATGCTATTACTATCATTCTGTGTGGCAGCCGACAGAGAATTGCTTAGTTTATTGGATCCGCCATACACGTTGAAGAGACTGGCATGATTTGTTGGACTATAGGTGAGCGAGCTGCTGGGAATGTTGACGGCAAAGCCACCTGAGCTAAAGTCTATTGCAAAAGATTGAGACAAGAAATTAGCATCTTTCGGTTATGTTTACTTTATGACTATGACTTACCGTTAATCGAGTTACTTAGTGTCGTATTAGGAATGTTAATTGGCGCCGAGGAACGTGTTAATAAACTAGTGTTGACCAGACTTGCCGATAGCGAGTTCTCGCGTGGATCGTCCAATGTACAGGCTGTCAGAGGGAAAAACAACATTAGTTTATATGGTTTACAAATATTTAATTACAATATATAATTATTGCTTTTTAGCGCTGTCATTTTGTCCACAACCATTGTTGAAAACAATGAAAACATCGATTGAAATTGTATTTGATTTTGTAATTGTTGTTCTTGTTCATTATTCAATATTACTCACGAATGCTGTCCATTGGTAGTGAGATATTTAAGAGTTTGCTGGAATTTGTTGTATTTTCCAAAGCATCAACCAACATTTTGTTGGTATTATTACCATCAATATCATTTAATAACTACGAAAAAGAAATCAGAAACAAAGAGAAACGAAGAAACAAAATGAGAGAGCAGGACTAAGTAAGCCATGACTTGCGATTTGATGCTGTTAGCTGGATTAGCTTGTGATCGGGTTGGGTGAGGGGTTTTGTTAGCATTTTTGTTAGCAATATTCTGGACATACACAGACACACACAGAGACAATGAACACGCACAGTACATCATTTTGTATTGATGTTGTTGTCGTTGTTGTTGTTTTTGTTGTTATTGATAATACGTACATTATTGCTCAGCTGGAGAAGTCCCGGTGGCAGCTTGCCATTACCAACCTCATCCTGTACCTTCAAATCGGACAGGCCATTGGAAATGAGTTCGCTTAAAGCGAGCTCATGATCACGCATCATCTGCTCACTGACCACATAAGCTTTTGGGGGGAGTAAATTGGACAAGCAGCAAAGCGTGTTTGGATGGTTGCATTCATATCATACAATTTTCAGAGTACCAAGGTATGGATGTGAGTAAAAGACAAACAAACAGTTAAACAATCACATCCAAAATACGTATACACATACATGTGAACCTATTCTAGAGTCTAAACTCAATATATAAACTGTGAATTGATCACGCCCGCTATGGTTGTGGAAAATAGCGCTTCAAGCCCAGTTAAATATTAATCTAGTTTATGTTAAAAAAATACTTACGTTCCACATGGGCAAAGGCGCAGAAGACGCTGCGTGGACAGTAACCAGCCTGTTGGACATCGTTGCATTTGGTGGACTTGTAGATTTCCGGATGAAACTGTTGCTCGGTGCGTGTGTGACAGTACTGACAATTGTCGCCGGACTCACAATTGCCCGGTTCGCCCCACTCCTCGCCGTGCTTGACATTGGGACATGGCGTGGATCTGCAAAGTAATTAATAATGAATAGATTAATTTTAAATTTATCAAAATTAATTGACAGCTTATCCACCTGTATTTGTACTTTCTGGGCGAGCGACGCTTGTCCTTGCTGTTGTGATACTGTGGACAGGCATAGCCCTGACGGCAGAGGCGTGGCGGACGCTTGCACGGTTCGGTTTTATAATTGGCCAGCACATAGTTGGTGTCCTGCCACTTTGGATCCTCGTTCATTAGGTTGCGCTCCTTGTCAAGTGCATTTTGTGCATTGGTGCCGTCCAGCGTAATATCTGAATTTTGTAGTGTCTCCAGCTCTTTGATGTCATAGACTGGAGGACGTTGATCCTGCATGCCGTGGGCAAAGGCGCAATGTAGGCCATTCTTGACACAATATCCTCGACTGTCCGTATCATGCACGCACATGCATGTCTTGTAGTAACGTAAATGATATCGACGCTCCGTGTCGCCGGCTGTGCGGTGCAGAAAAGGGCATCTACGGGAGAAGGAGGGTGGTAGTCAAAAAATTTCAAGTGACGCAGAAAAGGACTGAACCGCGTGCTAAAAATAGCCAAGCAGCAGTTCACCCAACCCAAAAAAAAAAAACAAACAGCATTAAAATCGGGGAGCAAACAGATACAGTTACAAATTTATACATGTCTGCATACATACACACGAAAACTTTCATACATACATATATATTCAAAGTCTGGGTCAGAAATACTCTTGTTGTTGTTTTTTTTATTTGGTACTTGCTATTGCAGAAAATGAAATTGCGTATTATTTTGTTGTCGCTCTCTGTTTTGCATTGTCGTTCGCTGCGAGCTTTCATGAAAAGCTCTGCTCAATAACTGTACATTTTCAGAATACTGCCATTACTACACCGGGGGAAAACCAAAATAAACCGAAAGAAAACGCGCAAAAGCGAAACGCAATAAAAACAATGACGCACACACTTGTAGCAGTTTTAACTGCTGCTGCGCATTTGTGAATGTGTGTGGTGTGTGTGTGTGAGCAACAACAACCACCACAATGTCAAGCACACACTCTGATTAGAATTTCCGAGCTCAAGCAAGTTCTATTGCCAAAATCACTTTCACTTTTGCATTATGTGGGCGGGCAGCGAAGTTGACGACTACAGTGACCTCGTCGTCGTAAAATGCGCCGAGCCTACACACACACACACATATATAGAAGCAATTGAATTTCACTTTTAGCTAGACAAAGTTACTATGCCCCTCTTACGCCCGCACCAAAGTTTTTGTTTGTAAACACGAAGCCAAGAGATACACACACATTGCAAAGAAATCAAGCGCAAAGAGGAAACGAAAAAATACTACGTCGTTGCTTGTTGGCGTTGGCGTCTTGGCTTCACAGCCAGACATAATTTCCCCGACAAATTTTAAATACTCACTCATCGCCTTCGGGACAGATTCCAGTAGTCTCATCATATTTGGTGCAATAATTATCAGCACTGTAATTAAATGTACCATCACGTTTACGTACAGGCCGCCGACGACGCTGATTTTGAAAATGCCAATTGAAGCAAACGAAGGGGCGATGCTGATTGCATTTGTGCTGCAGGAACGACTGGCATTGCTCCACGCGGAATTCCTTCAGGTAGCTGCACAAACAGAGGGTTTTCTTTAGCTAAATGTACACAAACTGGTCAATTAAATGTTTTTATTTACGTATAATGACTGGTTTTTTCTTGATGTGAAGATAGTAGTAGCTTGCTCGCATCGTTCGCCATCTTGAACTGAAGTAGAGCTGCGAGACTATCGATGGCGCTATCGATATATCGAATATTTCCTGTCTTATTATCGATGGCAACTTTGCACCGTCGATAGTATTGCAAAATTATCGTTGATATCGGTGAGAAAATCGATAGTTCAGCACGTGCAGTCGAAATGTAATACGCTCTTTTAATTTATTTATTTATACGCCCTAACCACTGTGTTAGACCGGTCCAGTACTTTTAGCCATGGCTACAGCAAAGTCCGTTTGCAATAAGCAGTCTAAAAATCATAGCGACTGTCTTTCCTACTTGCAGGTGAGTGCGCCGGCGACGTCAGTGATAATCGTTGAGTGTACACATATTCATACACACATACATATTTATCCTTTGCCGCCTATAGACGCTCGGCGATGCCACGCCCAAGGAGGTGGCAGACCAATTGGCTGCCCAAATAAATAAGGAGGCCGACCAGCCTGACACGAGTAGCATCAATCAGGCAGCACTGAATGTCACCTTTCGAGTCTATTATCACATCGTACACAAATACGAGCTGCCGGATGAACACTTTGCGGATTTGCCTCAACTGCTGTCGGTTGAGCAGCCAAAGGCTTTCCTCATGCTCCAGTCGGTGCTGCTAACGGATCACTGGTCCCGACTGGATGCTCACCTAATCGAGGGCAAGTGCATTGCGGCCATTATTGCTGCACTGCAGCAAAACAACAGTTGTCTGGTGCATCAATTGAAGGCTACCAATCTATTGGTAAAGAAGTTTCCCAAGCTTGATCTGCTGAAACTGCAACTGGAGCACTTCTACCACTGCCTGCAGCGTCAAAGCCAGGTGGGATCACGTGAAGAGACGCTGACACTCTTCAATCATTGCTGCAAGCAGCGTCGCCGTGCTTTCTTCTACTTTCGCCTGATTGTCGAGTTCTGGCCCTGGACGAATCGCAACAAGTACTACCTACTCAGTGGCATACTCAATTCCCATGCGCTGCCCGAACTGCTGGTCGCCAGCGGGCACAGCGAGACGGAATTCTTTGCGGGACTTCGTCTGAGTCTCAGTTACAAGGGACTGCGAGCTGCCAGCCAGTATCCTGTGAAGAGTCTGAGCAGCCAGCGATCTCCCGCTCTACTTGCGTTGGCTGTGGAGCTGCTGGTCAACGGCAGCGTTGCCGAAATACAAAACTTTCACTCGCAGTGGTTTCTGCGCATACAGCAACGAGATGCGCTTTTCCAGCTCCTCCAGGCAAAGCCGGAGATTGTCGATTTCCTTGCCAGCTCGGAGGCGGCACGATCGGCCAGCGATCAACATCGTCTCATACTGATATTTAGCATGTTTGCCAAGGAAATCTATGCGGCATCCAAGCTGCATTTCTTCAAGATCAGCACAGAGCTATTGACCAATTGCAGCGGCTTTGAAACGGACGCACAACTCTTGATCTTCAAGTTCCTCGTGGATAATCTGGGCAATTTTGCTGTCGAGGACTGCCTGGAATTCTTCTACAACTTCATGGAGCGTCATCGCTGCGTAGAGAGCTCGGAGTTTCGAAATACAATGCTCGGAAAGATGCCCAACATCATTAATCACACGGCAAAGCACTTTAATAAGGCACTAAAAACCGATGGCAGCGACGCACTTGCACATGATATTAAACGCTTCTTCTGCCAGCTGCAACAACTGATGGAACAGGACATGCATTGCGATGTCTATCAGCCGAGGATCTTTGCACTAAAACTACTGGAGATTCTACAGAAATCCCTTTACAGCGCCCATGTCTCGAAGAATGCCAAAATGTGTAGCACACAGCAGAATCAACAACTCGGCGCCTTTCTGCTGGATCAAGGAGTCTTTCAGCCACATTCCATGGCACAGTTGTTGTTCAACTCACTCAACGATCCGCAGGGATTTGATGATGCACTGGAGTTGACGGTGTCGCTGCTGCTTCAATTGGGACACGTGGACAGCGTGAAATGTGTGGAGCATTGCCAAAGTTTTTGGTCCAGCTCCGATGTCGACGAGTGTGCGCTGGTCTCGCTCTACGCACAGCTGGCGGTGCGCAGTTCCTCAGATCAGCAGCTGATCAAGAACTTCTATGATCTTTCCCTGCATGAATTAAATAGCAAATTGGAGGCTTTCACTGCAGATCCTCTACAAACCGCCAAATCGTCGGGTGGTCATCTCTTTGGACACATCTGTGTCTTGAATGAGCTGGTCAGCGGCGCTGCTGACTATCTGGAGTCATCTCTGGCTGATCTTTTACCGCTGCTTCAACGTATTCTTAATGTTATTCTGAAGTTTCTCAATCTGGCGAATGAGAGGCGAGAGAAGTCTGTAGTTGTCACAGCGGCAAGCTTTCAGGATATGGATGAAAGTCTGCAATTGCTGGTAAGTGAAAGCGTCTATGTGGCAACCGAGGATCACGAAGCCTGTCGCAAGTATTTGCTCATGAGTTTCTGGCTGACATTGAAGGTGAGTTACGGAGAATCGTTTGTATTTTCTTTACTAATCCGCTTTTGATTTTAGGCCTGCTGCGACTTGGCCACCAGTATTGGTTGTGCTCTGTTGCGTGCTAGCAAGGCCGAGCCCGATTATGATGCACTTCAGCGTTGTCTGGACATTAATGTGGCCGTGCTGACGCGTTGCCGGCACAAGGGCGCCATCGAAGCTGCCGGATTGAGCATTGGCCTGTTGACGCGTTCCATGACCAGCAAATTGGTGGGCGAACATCGAGGAATTCAGCTGCTGCACGATTGCCTGCAACATGAGCTGCTCTCCGAGTGCCGCCAGGTAAGCACCACACGACGTGGTGCTGGCTTTTCCATTATGTTTCTGCACGTGCTGAAGAACGATAATCCACGGCGACTGTTGCTGCATCGCGCTGTGCAGCGTATACTGAGACGACTGAATGAAGATTCCTCTTCTTCCTCCGAGGAGGCTTCCTCCGACAGCATTAACCACGATCGCTGGGAGGCTCTGGCACTGCATTATCTGTGTGTGCTCGTGCGAGATACGGAACTGCGTCCGGCCATGTGTAGATACTACAATGAGATTATGCTAGTGGGCATGGCACACATTGACAATCCCGAGTGGACCATTTCCAATGCGGCACTGCAGCTCTTTGGCGCTAGTCTGGGCAAACTGGTGGGTCAGCGGCAGGCGACAGAATTCGAGACGAAACTGTCCTGGGAGCCCAGTGAGCTGAACTATGAGGAGCTGGCCTGCCTGCTGCCCAGGGCATGCGAGCATATGTTGCAACGTTGCGACACCGAGCAGGTCAACTCCTCCATAATACTCTTTCTGGGCTTTCTCTCCAAGGTAGAGCATTTGTGCACCACCGGCGAGCCGCAACAGTCGACAGAGCTGCTGCAACGCTTCCGACGGCTCAGCTGGCGTCTGTTGCGGCACAAGTGCGAGCAGGTGCGTCTGCTGGCCGCCAGTTGTTTTGTGCGTGCTCACGAGTTCCGCTGCGATCTGCCGACAGCGCTGCTGGCCAGCGCCAAGTTGGCAAGAGGTCTGCAGGAGGATAACTTCTATGAGGGTCTGATCTACACGCTGCACGCGGGCGTGCTTAAGATGCAGCACGAGGCGCGTCATGTGTGGACGGCGGCAGAGTTGCAACGCTTCCGGCAGCATCTGCTGACCAGGCTGCGGGTTACGGAGCAGGTGAAACGCTTCAAGACGTACACGTTGAATGTGCTGCTGCGATTCCTGCTGCTGCTGGGGGCCGAAGAACAGGCGGCAATGGTGCGTCAGCTGCTGGAGGAGCGTCACGCCTAATCTTATCTAATCTAGCATCTAGATACCTAAGCCAAAAGTCAACTTGTAGTCTATAATTGTAACGCTCGCTTTTACAACAACTAAACGACGCATTTACTATTTAAACGAAAGCATTTACCAAAAGAGAAAACAAAGAGAGTGCAAAGTTATGTTTTTTGTCTTTCAACTGAATCCCTCGCCCGTCTCCTGCTCCATGGCCTGTTGCTTCTCCTGCGTCTCTTGTGCCATCTGCTGCAGCGTCTGGCTGAGAATGTTGCGGAGAATATGCGGCTTGCAGTGTTCCTCTAGCCAGGGAATAACACCGCTTGTCAGCTGTTTGAAACTATCCATGGGTATCTGCTGGAATGTCTCAAACATTTCATCAATTATCGCCTGGAACTGCAAAGGGAAAGGGAAGATCATCAGCAGGTCATTGAAGAGACGTTAAACTATTTGCTGACCACTTGAAATTTGGCCTCGTCTGTGAGACGTGCCTCTTCGGGCCCGGGATTTGCCTGCTGGTGTTGGAGCATCGTCTCGTAGCCGTTCTGTATTATTCGCAGTGCTGTCACCTCTTTCTGCAGTGCCGCACTTTCATCCTCCTGCTTGAGTTTCTGCTGATTCAGATAGCCAATGTATTCAATGGATTTTTGCAATATCAGCGCTTTGCTCAGCTTGTAACCGGACGAGTCATTTGGCTGGCAACGTGGCACCAGCTCTTGCAAGCTATCATAACCCTTCTTGATGGCATCCCGACGCTTCTGTTCCGCCTGTGTGTGTGCTGAGCGTCTGCGTTCCTTGTAGCTAAGTGTCGAGTTCGAGTTTGTCGACGTCGAGTGTCGTGCATCGCCGCTATCGTCGTCGTCATCTGTTCAATGGAGAGACAGGTCGGGCAATGTAATAAAACACTGCACGCTGATAGTGGACACCAGCCACAATAACAACCAGCAAGAACAACAACTTCAATGTTGTCTCTTTATCAGCTGCTCTGCTCTTCACGCTCCTCGCAAAACAGACAAACAACAACAACAATGGGAACTGCGACCACCTACCAGAATTGTGGGCCGACGAGTTTGGTGTGTGAGTGCTGCCAGCGCTGCTACAGCGTGAATAGTGCTTGCCTCCCAATTCCTGATCTTGCTCCATATTGTAGGCCTCCTCCTTGCTAGACAAGTTATCGCTCATTGTTAACTGCGTCGTTGTGTTGTCCACAAAAACAAGAGCATTCGATTTATTGCTGGGTTGCTCATAGAGATTAGAGATGGGCGACATTTAGTTCACTTTTACTTATCACAGGTATATGTGATTGTCACTGTGATCACAAAATCACTGAATGATATTTTACACTGTCGATATTTTCAAATTTCTGTACTATGGTCTCACTATAAATAATAATAAATGGAATTTTAAAATGGATAAACGCAGTAAAAATACAATATTAGCAAATACACGATTGTCATACCCTAATTTTGTATTTTTATATAAGAATAATGTATGTTTTACAAGCTTAAATAATCGAAACTAATCTAATTTATAATTCTGAAACTAATAAGTAAATTAATGACGACAACATTTGCAGTTTTTAAATTTAATTCAAGTGTGCGCATTAAGTGAGCAGTAAGTGGCGGCTGGACGATAGACGTGTGTTTTAGTAGTTCTGTGAGCAGCGATGCCACTCAACAAAATAATAATAGTGATATAATCTGTGACCTTGCTAGTGACTTGAAAAAATGTGATTTATGACAAAAGTGATAAATCGATATAATGTATCGATTCAATAAAACAGGTTTTATGTATTTGTTTCTTTTATGGATTTTAATATTGACTGCTAAATAATAAGCATAATTTTTGTAAATGACATGAATATATTTCCAACTGCACTAGTTTTGATAACAACAATATTTAAATAGAACCGCCCTAAGTCACTGAATCCCTGAGTCACTGCTCATATCAATCATATCAAAAGGCGGATTAGATATTTGTTTGGATTGCAGCCCTGTTTTCATGCACCGGCACGATGACTTTTACGTTTTCGTATTGAACTTTGCCGTCGTGTCGCTTTTTACATTTTCGAGCCGCTTGCAGCGATTTCTTATAAATTACCTTGTTATTAGACAGGGATAGGACAAACCACAAGCAACAAAATGGGTCTTCTAAATGCGCTGCGTGTGAGAATCATGAATTTCATGATATTCTTCTTAATAATAATCTTGTTGCCGGGTTTACCACCACGCACCACTTTCCCCTACAAAGACTTCACGTAAGTTCAATTAAAGAAATGAATATTATCGCACATCACTTGACGTATATTGCCCGTATGCAGTGTTAGTCCGCCCAAGGAACTGAAAGGGGCTCTGGAGCCTAACTTTCACCTGGATGGTGCTGAGCGTCTTCTAGAGAATCGTATCTATGGCCCCGAGCATCTAATTGTGCGTAACAATGAGATTTATACGGGACTGCACGGCGGTGAGATCATCAAGCTGACGGCGAACCATGTAACGCATGTAGCCAAGTTCGGCCAGCCTTGTGGTAAGTGCTATTTAGTGAATGGAATTAATGTGGCCTAAACCGAAACATCTCTTAGCTGAAACCTTTGAGGAGGCACGCTGTGGTCGTCCTCTGGGCATGGCATTTGACACGCAGGGCAACAATCTGATCGTGGCCGATGCTTACTACGGCCTCTGGCAGGTTGACTTGACATCCCACAAGAAGCAACTGTTGGTTTCGCCACAGCAGGAGCTGCCTGGCAAGAATATAGCACGTCCTGCCAAGCTATTCAATTCGGTGGCTGTGAGCAAACAAGGCGACATCTACTGGACGGACTCCTCTTCGGACTTTTTGCTGCAAGACTTGGTCTTCTCCTCGTTTGCTAATCCATCTGGACGGTGAGTTCATTTCTACGTATGCTGTAAAAACCGGTTTTTCTCGGCTTTGTCTAACGACTTTCTTGTTTTCTCTTTTTTTGTTGTCAGTCTATTCAAATACAATCGGGCCAAGAATGTGAGCGAAGTGCTGGTAGATGAACTATTCTTTGCCAACGGCTTGACGCTCAGTCCCAACGAGGACTTTATTGTGTTTGCCGAAACGGGAGGTATGCGTTTGATGAAGTATCATTTGAAGGGCCCCAAGACTGGACAGAGTGAGGTCTTTGTCGAGGGTCTGCCCGGCGTGCCCGATAACTTGACGCCCGACGCAGAGGGTATTTGGGTGCCTTTGCCGGTTGCCGTTGATAGCGAGAATCCGTCAGCGTTTGCGCTCTTCTCGCGCTTCCCAACCATACGCCTGTTCCTGGCCCGTATGCTGTCACTTTTCGAGCTGCCCTTCCGCTACCTGAATAGCGTATATCCCAATAAGTTCTCACAGCGTTTTGTTCATTTCCTTGGCCATGGCGAGAGCATTATGTTGTTGGCTCCCAAACGAAGCACGATTGTTCGCGTCGATTGGAATGGCAACATTGTTGGCTCACTGCACGGCTTTGACAAGTCTGTTGGTGGCATTTCGCATGTTCTGGAGTTCCAGGATTATTTGTATCTGGGCTCACCCTTCAATCATTATCTGGCACGCGTCAAGGTGCCCAAAGCGGCAAAGCAACCCACCATAAAGGTGCGCAATTTGCGTGTCGAGGGCGAGGGATTGGAGGCATCTATTGGTGCACCGCCCACGACAACTACTGCTAAGCCAAAGCCACAGACGGCATCAAGGACTAGCACAACAACAACAACAACCACTACCAGGAAGCCAACAACAACTACAACCACTACCAAAAAGCCAACAACAACTACAACTACAACAACAACGCCCAAGCCAAAGACTACGACGGCCAAGCCGGCGACAACCACAACAACTCCAACTACAACAACAACGCCCAAGCCGGCAACAACAACAACCTCAACAACGAAAAAGAGCACAACAACATCGACAACAACCACAACTACAACAACACCCAAACCGGCAACAACAAAACGCACAGTGCCCAGCAAACCAGCGCCAGTCGAGGAAGAGATTCCCGTCGACACGAAGCCGCCACAGAAGGAGAAGCTGAAGGTGATCAACAAACAAGGCGATCATGTTGAACTCTAAACAATATCTTCATTTATAGTTTTGGCAAAAGCTTTCTGTATCTCTATTTTTTCCTTTCCCTTAATTTTGCCTAAAGAATTGAAGTGGAATTATTTAGTTATTGATATTAACTAGCTAAATTGTTAGCCAAAACTGTTACATTCACTGGCAGCTTCTTATATGTCGCACAATTTGCATATAATTGCGTATTGCCACATTTGCAACAATTATTCCAAATTGCTCTGAAACTACGAAACATTCCCAATTGCAATTAAACCTAATATTGTATGTATTTAATTACGACTATAATTTAGTCGTATATATAATGACGTGAATGCTCATTAAATTCTCTTATTGTTTAAAGATTAAACAGAGTCCAACACATTGTTAAGCAATTAATACACATTTCTTTGCAATCAATCGACACAAGAACATTTCTCATTTTTCATAGCACTGTTTGTGAGTTGTAATCATCAAATTTTTTTTCACTTAAAAGTAAAATGTTTTCTAAAAACAATAAGACTTATATTAGGTTAAATATTAAATATATAAATAGTGAGTGTGTGTGTGGGAGTGAAAGACAGAGTGTGAGAGGCGCGTCTGCTCTAACATTTTGGCCGACTTGGCGGCTCCTTGGGATCCGTCCAGCTCCAGTCGGAGTAGTGTACACAGCGACCGCGTTCCTCGGAATACAGTTGCGATTGCGGGCAGCGCTGGAGACGGGCGCGCGTGCCTTGCTTATCGCAGACCCAATAAGCCGTTGGATCCCAGAAGTTACGGAACATCCGATTCAATTCCTCCAGCCCTTGGCAGCCGGGCTCACCGTCGTGATCATGATATTTTGACTTTTGGATGGGCAAGTGTGCGGTGGCCATTGCTTTGGTAGAAGCCTACAAGTAAATAGGAAATGGCAAATATTGAGAAATTTTCTATATATATATATAAATCTTAAATATCTACATATTTAAATATGTATGCAGCCTCAATTAATTTAGATATATTATGCTTTGTTCTTACCTCTTGCTGTATGTATGTATATAGATTTAGATGTCTTTCAAAATTCCCGTTGGCAACGAACTACAAATTTCAGTTTCACTCAGCAAAAACTTGTGTGTTTGCCGCTTCACAATTATTGTGCTTCTGATTTGTCATACCGAATCATTTCCCGTTTAAATACACTTCGTAAGAGCGACACACGCTGCGATCGTCGGGACGTAGGAAAGGGAAGGGAAGGGAAGGGAACGGGGTCCGGTTCGCATTAGTAATGTCTGGCAAACATTGACGCGACGACTGAAATTTATTTTATCTATAAAATACTAACAACAAATTTCGTTGAGTTCGCTGAAATATTATTTAACGATCGCAAAAGTCGAAAGCTGCCTTGCCTTTGAGTCTGTCCGACGGTCGGGCAGTCGTTCGGTCTGTCGGTCGTCTGGTCGAATCGCAGAAATTGGTCATACGTTCTCTTGGACCGTGTCACGTGATTTCTCCGTGCCCGGGGAATACGCAAAACGAGTGTTTTTGCATACTGACGTAATGTACGCAGTTTGTGGCGAAACAGCGATAAGAAGTGTGGTCAACTGACGGGAAATACCCTGTAATTGGTTAGAGAAGAGAAGTTCATCTGACTGATGGGGGGTTAACCTGTAATCAAGATGTTATAATGAAACTGACTGGGGGATGCCCTGTAAGAAAATCAATTGACTAGAAGTTACACAGTAATAATATTAATCATTCATTACTCATACTAACCTAATGCTTGTGAACTATGATGAAACAATCACAAAAATAATGGGAAACGACCTTCAGAATACCCTGTAACTATTTAGAGAACAGAAGATAGGGTTACCCTGTAATATTATTATTCATTTGTTATACCTACTGACATAATAGCTGTAGACTATGATGAAACAATCATAATAAGACTTATGATACCCCATAATCAGCTAAAAATAGCATTTATTTATCATAACTGTACTTAGGTACAGGCAGTGGTGAAACAACTACAGCAAGTAGAGCGCCTGACTAGAGAACACCCCGTAATCAGCAGCTTTGGAGATGACTTGCAATCAGTTATTATTCATTGGGTTATCAGTAAAGTAATAGGGGTGGATATCAGGGAAATAGGGTAAGCAAAGTAATGAGTATGTGGTTTGAGGATACCCTGTAATTAATTAAGAATTATCGAAGTTATATTACAACAAGTAATTGAGAAAACTTTCATTTTGGCTTGCTGACTACAAATAAAGGGACATTTCTAAGTGTTGTTAGAAAAAAACAATAAACAATAAATATTACTAAGTATATTCATGACTTTAGCTTCGAAGAAGTACAGTACTACCACTTATGAATAGTTTACCATACCATATCAGTAGGGTAGAAGAACACACCGCTTGACAACAAATTTTGATTCCAGGGTCATCGAACAAGTTTCGGCCGATGGAAAAGGGGTAATAGGATGCACAAAGGTCATTGAGAGTCGTGTGATTTTTATACTCTCGTGATGTGCAAATCATAGTTGTAATTACGTAGTTAAGCTAGATAACATATGCCACCCATTAGGGCCCAGCACATCAGATTTATGGGCTGTAATCATTCGTCTAATCTGGCATATATAGCACGTTCAAGACTCATGCTCCAGTAATGACTATGACGAGCCCCCTTTTTCATTTGCGTGCTTGACAGTAATTTCCCCCCTCGACGACTTGCGACGTGTGTCGCCTTACCGTACAATCGAATCAACAAACATAAAACTTGTCTTATCAATGTCATAATACATACGTACTAGGTTTTGCTTTAGGAGCTTTGAACTTTCATTAATTGGAGGTGAATACTTATACACGTGTACACGTGATCGGTAAGTGGGAAGACCGACGGCGACTGAAAGTATTTATAATTCCTTCTAATTACGTCAAGGGGGTATGATAATTATCCATGGAATATGCACACGTGGGCAGCAGCTGGTTAAAGTTTCGCAGTCAAAGCGTAACTGGAGCTCACGAGGCGTATGCGTAATATTCACGCTAGAAAACGAAGCATGCGGCCAATTGATTAGCGTCTTCAGGCGAAGCAAACTCGTGCTTTCTATTCTTAATCTATTAAATAGTGAGTCTATTGATTTAACTGATGGAATTGATAGAAAAATCACTTAACGTACAGGGTATTTGATGTCTTTACGATTCTCTAAGATTTTTTGTTAGCAAATTAAAACTTTATTTCGTTTAATTGTATAATTATTTCTCTTACAGGGTATTTAATATTCTCTGTACGGCATTTAAGACACTGGCTAACACATACTAACTTTTGAGTAGCAATATAAAGCCTTGTTGTGATTTTTTGATAGTTAAGTAAATCATTAGATATTTATTATATTTACCACAAAAAGTGTTAAGTAGTTTTAGTTAGTAGTAACACTTAAAGCTTTCATTTAATTCCGCGAAGCTGCAATTACGGTGAAATTGATTGAATATAACTACATACATAGGTGCAGTTCTCTATTGAGAAACGGTATTTAAATAAAGTTTTGTGTTGACTACTGTAATTAGCGTGTAATTACGAGTACTTTCCGTGCGGTAATGTGAACTGTCTTGACGGCGGCGCTATAAATAAGTGACAACTGACGAGTCGCCACACTTCAAGAGCTGAAGCTGATGATGAAGCTGCCTTTTGTCTGGCAACTGATTGTTATCTACGGTTGCAACAAAAGGGCAACTCCGGCCAATATCCATTTGGCCGGTCGGTCACGCGTCTTCAGGTTAAGCGTCCAGACGTAGGTGTTGCCACGCGACCTGCAGGGCAACAGATAAGAAGAGCTGAGAGTGTCGGGTCAAGGGTTATTTACCTGGTCTTATAGAGCGGACACTCGTAGACGCGTTGAAGCTCCTGTTTCTCCTGGACAATGGACTTGATGTAGATAACGGGCATGGCGCAGAGTAGCTCCTTGGGATGCAGGGCAACAATAGAGTTTAATTGGCAATCCCAGCTGGCACCATCCAGATACAGTTCATGCACAAAGGCGCCCTCTAGCGGCGGTAAACTGCAAGACAGAAAGTCAAATGATATGTTAGCATTTGAAATCTTTTATTTACGTGACGTCATCCTTTTGTTTTTTAGTGACATCGCAGCTGATCAGCATGCGATCGAGGGGTAGGTCATGTTTCCTCGCACTTTCCTGCATGATGGCCGTGAGAAAGCTCTGTGGATTAAAGAGTCCACCCAGCCAGATGGCGCAGGGTAACTTAAAGTCGTTTAGCCAACCCGCAAGCTCCTTAATGCGATGCAGGAGATCAGCAAACCAGCCCTGAAGGCCCAACATGCTGGGATAGGCCAACTGAGCCCAAGCCGTAGGCACGTGATCATAGAAGATAGCATAGTCCAGACGTTCCATTTCCTGTGTAATGGTCAACTCCCCTTTCAAACCAAGCATCAGCTCTCGCAGGGATCGTTTAATCTCTCGGATCAGAGCATTCATGCGTTCACACTCCTGCAGAGCGACAACTACAAAGGGCGTCTTTCTCTCTACGCGGTTCAGCAGAGCCTGCAAATTGAACTCATCCTGCAGCTTGTCGAGGAAGTCATCGATCATGATCTTCACGAGCTCTTCTCGCGGTGCGCCACAGTGTGTGCTTAGCTCGGATTCACGGGGCTGCAGTTCGAAGATTGTGCGTAGCAATTGCTCGGAGGCGCTTGTGAGGAAACCAATCTCTGCATTTGGATGGAGTCCATAGAGAAGGGGAGATTCCTCGGGTAGCATTTCCGTAATGTAAGCATGGTAACCCTCGAATTCGAGATTTGGAGGTGCCGGAAAGCCGGGACAGAGCTCAAAGTCGCCATCAATCAGATCCTGCTGCAGCAGTTCCTCCAGAAACGTTTGGCAGAGGCGTCTGTCCCAGTCGTCGGTGATGTGGCCGCCGTACATGATCTCGCCGAAGAGATAGCGCAGATCCTCCCATGGTATACGATTGCTACCCTCCAGATAATTGTGCAGCACATTCGCCGAAATGGTCAAGTCACCCACATTGAAGGGATACACCTTGTTCCAGCCCTGTGGTCCGAACTTGCGACGTTCTCCAGCCACGGCATGAAAGTAACAGAGGGCAAAGAGTATGGACTTGAATTCCGCCTCCTGAGTGCACGTTTCCAGCGTCTCCTGCGAGAAGTTATCCCAGGCCTTGTGCAGATTGGCGGCCATGCCAGCTGGAGGCTCATTGACCACCTTCAATGAGGATTCCAACACTCCCTGCGGTATAACATGGTACTGGGGATCGGGAGCAGGCTCAGCGCTGATGAACAGCCGGAAATTGGAATCCCCTTGACTTTCCGACTGCAGCACAATGCGTTCAATGAGTTTCTCCAGCGTGGGCAACCAGTTGACCACCAGATGAATGTTTTGGAGTATTACCCACTGCTGACCCGAGGATAGAGCCTGTTCGATGGCCTCCTCGGCCAGCAGTTCCTGTCCCTGGCCAAGCGAGATGTTGATCAGTGTGCCGGCATCCACATGGAAACCCTGCTGTTGTCCAAAGCGCTCCACATCCCTTATGGGATCCACGCCCGGTGAGAGTATGAAGAAGGCGGGTGTGGCGGCATTCAACTCCTTGAAGATGGCTACAAATGGAGGCGTCTGCACCTCGGCATAAACACGTCCCATTGTCTGCTCCACAAACTGGGACATGGCATAGGTCATGCGATCGGGACGCAGAGCTCTCACAATGCACAGTTTCTGGAGCGGAGTACGATGCTTCCACTCGCCCGGGAACTGTTCCCGCTCTGGAGTATCGCTGGCCATAAATTTGCGCCAACGTTTCGTATAGTTCTCCATGTCTTTGTCGATGCCGTAGAAGTGCTCGATCAAGGCCAGCGACTTGATGCCGCCCCAGGCACTGCGACCAACAAAATCCAAAGGTGAAAGTGTGTTGGGATCATGTGGATAGCGCAGCAGGAAGTCTGTTTCATCCTTGGCCACCTGATCGGCGGCAATCATAATGCGCAGCGTCAGGTGCGAGGTGAATGTCAGCTTGTCCGCCTCGAAGAGACCACGCAGGGTATAACGATATGTTTGCAGAGTAATCGAGTCCACTAAATGGAGGACACGCTTCTCATAGCTCTTGCAAACTGGAGCAACGGCAATGGCCTGACGAAAGACATGCATAAAGGACTTCAAGGAGAACTTGTATATCGGATTGATTCTATTCAAATCGGTGAGCACAAAGTATAAAATTGCGGCACGTTTAGCGGCAGCACGATAAATATTCCTCGTCTCATCGATTTGCAACGTGGTCACATGCGCTTCTCGCACCTTGGATTCGATATCATCAACCGTACGCTTTGTGTTCTCCAAATTTAGAACCAACGCATGATCTTCGAGCACATTCTCTCCGGCGGACGCTAATCTGGCCAACAGTTCATCTTCGAGCGCTTTTAGCGAGATTTTAAACATGTTCTGTTGCAAAGTTACCTCCGTTTTCATTTGCTCCAAATCCGGACGCTCAATTTTGACCACTTCCGCCAGTAGCTGCTCCTCGAGGCCATCCGGTGTCACCGTAAAGTTAATAAGCGTCGTCTGCGCCTGCATTTCCGGCTTGTAATGCGGATTGGCCAGCTTGGTATGCAATATGAGTCGGAAATTCGCATTGAACTCCATTTCCTTTTCGCCAATACGCAAATAACGTCCCTTTTTGATCAGTGCGCGACTCAAAAGCGGCTCCAGTACCGTGTCCATCGTCTCCTCGATTTGTTCAATGAGCACAGTGTCGCCATGTGAAATAGATTTTTCGAGGGCCTCTAGAAATCCACGTTGTGTGAGCCGCAGCACCACGAGAGCGTCTCCAAAGCGGCTTTTGATCCACTTAATTCCCTGGCTATAATTATAAATTATTAATAAATATTTAGTATTTTTTTTATTGTCTTAAACAAGAATTCGAAAAAACTCAAAGAAGTTTCTTTGCATGTATCTTAAGTGAGTACTAATTAATGAGTATTAAATGAAGTTCCATTTACAGCTGTGGATCAATCATCAGTGGCCAGCGTGTTGAATGCTGCAGTATTGTCGCATTTTCCGTGGACATGCCATCCATGGGCAGTCCCTCATTGTTCCAAGTGGCAATTTGTGCATCGTCCGACAACAGGGCCAATGGGTCGACGCCCTCCGTGTGCGGTATGTGTGGCTGGCAAAAGAAACAAGTATGAAGGGGCGATATAAGTTAAGGTCATTTGGCCAAAAGGAAATATCTGGCAAGTACTTACATCCATTTTGCGAAAGCTCGGCAGCCACATCTTTTGCTGCAGCTCCTCACGATAGCGACGCGTGAAACAGCCCACGTACGAAAGGAACGAGGAAATTAATAGTATATCACCCGGCAGAGTGCCAATCTTTGCCTGTAAACTGAGAGACAATACGACGTAGTTAACTTGAGGCAATCATCCAGCCCTCCCCGAATGGTGCAGGTATAGTATTAATCCCCCACGCTTAACGCCAGTAAATTGTACTTGTATAAATTACAAGAGCTGCAGGAAACTGAAGGTTGCTCCACGTCGTGCAGCCATTGCATTTGAATAGACGGGAAATTGAAAAAATAATAAAGCTGACAAGATTACACAACGAGAAGAGCTCAATCAGTTTGTCTGGCACTTAAATATAACTAATGATTGCTATTAAATTAAATCATTTAACCGACTTTTACCTCAAGTCTCGCAGAATTGAATTTCAAGATAATTTGATTACTCAACGTCAACTAAAGTAGTCGTCACAAAATATTATTTTAACATAAATCACTCAATATTCTCTCAATATCTTATTTATAACAATATCACATGAATAAGCATATATAGATGCGCCTAAAAGCATGCCATATGTTTTTGAATAATTGAGGGGAAAGTTAAAAATTTAAGCTGTAAGTTTAAAATTAAACTAAATTCTAATTAAAATGATAAAGAAAGTGTATAAACGAAATGAGTCGATCCTCCCTCGGTAGCTGTGACAACAACTTGCCGGAAAGTTTATCGACAAAAACAACATCAGCTTCATCTTGAGCTTGAATTTCTCCGTTGTCTTTGCAATTGAGCCGTGTACTTAGTTGAACAAGTGGATATATAAATTATTAGAAATTGCTGGATGCCAGCAACTCTTATTGAAATATTTGAGATGGACGAGCAAAATAGACGAAGGGATGACTCTCGTAATTGAGCTCCATGCTCGGCAGGGAAAGGGGATGATAACCTTTAGAATAGTTCAAATGATTTATGTTTAATTCCTAAACAAATATAAATGTTGGTAATTGAATAACATAAAACTATGCAAATGGATGCCATAAATGTCTCAGATACGTACATGTCTTGGTGTGCTTGTGAATTGCAATATTAAAATTATTGTTTTTAAAGAAATATTCTGGTAAATGTTGGTAAAATACCTGTCAAGTGATATAAGAGCATTCCCATTCAAACACACAAAATGTATTTCAAAAGCAGCTTCGCAATGCCAGAAAATAAAAAAAACCATAAAACAACACCAATGCAAATACGAGCTGACTGTGCGTTTGTCTGTAGGTGTGTGTGTGTGTGGGGGGGGGGGAGTTGATGTAAAGCTATGGACAAATAGAAATTTATATGCAAGTCATAACGGTTCACGCACAGACACACACAACAGAACAGCCAGCATACAATATTTTCGACTAGTTTTTACAGCTGCTCTTCTACCGTATTGGTCTTGTTGTCAAGTGCAAATTATATTTTCATAAATATTTGAAAATGCTCTCGTAGGAGTAACATTTTCAATTCTGACATTAGGGCATAGAGTCCTCAATTTCACTGAGGCTGTTGCTCCTTTGTCAGTGTATTGTAAGCATATTACTTTCGAGTAGTTTGCCTGGCACACATACACACACACACACATACACACACATACACACACATACACACACATACACACACATACAAACACACACAGAAATATATATATAGTATATGACGTTCGATAGGTAAACTAAGCTTGCCCTTGTCTGTCAGATCCTTTCGACAGTTTTCATAACTCAATACGGTTCCACAATATACATACATACATACGTACATACCAAATGCATATGTGCCTTCTGGCGATTTAACGAACTGTGTGCGGCCGATTGAATAGTTTTATGTGTGAATTTTGCAGTTATTTAGATGCAAAGACTGGCATCCCGAAGGCTGCAGAGCTCTGGCTCATCCTATAAAACTCTTTCATCTTGCACGACCAGTCAATTGAATTTTCATTGAAAAATCTCGTGGGTAGAAAAAAAAGGTGTGTGACATATTGCCTCAATTGTTATTGACATCTATGCATTTGCATTTGATTAGATTTGCTAAACATTACTCTATGTATTTGTATTTGCATGAAATTTCAACAGTGAAGGTAAATGTCGTATCAAATTCAACATTCATTTAATATTCAGCCTGAAAGTATGCTTTGGATAAGTCGAAATTGTTTAGTATTGTGTATTATGCATAGTTTTCGGTGAATCTAAAAAAAGTTTTCAGCCTACTGCCCAACAAATTAAACTCAGTAAAATACTATAGCTAAATGGGTATGCTGAAGTTGTCCAACACACAAAAGCAGGTATGGCTTTCAGACTGCCTGTCCGCTCTAAGCTGAGCTTGTACAAACTAAGAATGTACTTGACTGAGTTGTCTCAGCTTACATGTTACTACTTTAGAATCTGAGCAAAGGGTATCTGCTAAACGGGTTGCTTATTTGTCAATCGATTATTTAATTTATTGGGCAACTTTAGATCAAGATCTCTCCTTTCAAATGGATTAAAACCTTCCTGCAGGTCAGCTTCAATATGGGATTGGCTGTGCGCCAATTTTAGAGAGGACTTTTAATAAAATTCGTTTCATTTGGAGAGCCCATGGGTAACTCTCAATGACAGCCACTGTTTCAGTTGAGGCAACTTCAATTAAACCTCAAGCTGTTGAAATAATTTCGATCTACCTTAATTGCTGCATGCAGCGTTTAATCGCATTCTGGGGCCACTCATTGCCATTATATAGGCCAAGTGTTGCAAGTGCAAAGCTCACAGGAGTCGCCTCCAATGCAGCTTATTTACTGTTGTCACAAATAAATGGCGGACAGTTCATTGGCTGCGACAGTGCGCAATTTGTACAATTGGCAACAGCAGTGGGTGGTAAAGAGTTGGCGTGGGAGGGAAGGGGGAACATGCTGGGCCCCAAATGAGCGCAAGTAAATAAAATTTACGGCCTTTTGTTGCTGCGGTGGACCGCAAGTGTGCAAAATGCCGACGCAGTTCATTCAACTGAAGGCCCCAAAGTGAACGGGAAAAAAAGCGAGAAAAGCAATTAAAGCGATTGCAAGCACACACAAAATGTAAATTAAATTTAATAATTGATGGTACATAAATGCGACTCTCTCTGCACTGTCTCACCTCTGTACGGACTCGCGCCAGCGTACATTCTCATTGGCCAGTCCATTGACCAAGCGATGCGCCAGATCGATGGTAAAGGACGTCTTGTCCGCCTCACTTTGACACTTTTGCTTTTCGGCCACGGCGTGCTCGAACTCGGCCTGAATCTCGGCCAGTTTGTCCTGCAGATTGTTAATTTTCGACTTGAGATACTGCAGACGCTCACGTGCCTCGTGCAGTTCCTGCTGCGAGTCCTGCAGAGCCTGCTGCTTAGGACCGACTATCAGAAAGACCTGGTGATAACGATACAAGTTGATGACCCAAGCACACAGTCCAGCAGCGGCCACAGACTTCTGCACAACTTTATCGGGATTGAACTCCGGATCCTAAATGAATGTTAATACATAAATCGAATATAATAAGATATTTGAGTACTCGTAGTGTACCTTTAGATACTCCTGCAGCGTCTCTATAATATTCGGATGTATATTGTCCTTGTTGTAGTTGAGTAAATCATTGAGAAACTGATCCACACGTACCATCATCAGCTTGGCCGTCTTCCAGCTGCGATCACGTGGTATTTTGCCATTCGTTGCCAGTAAAACCATCACTGCAGCACATACATTAATCACAGCCTTTGGCGGTGAACCAAAGGACTTCAATTCAGTGAGATTGTTCTTGTTGAGAGTATTGAGTGCTGCCTGGGCAGCGACAAGTGCCGGTTCGGCCTGTCGCAAATCCTGCTCACACAGTTTGGTTTTAATCGAAACATCCTCCTCTATGACGAGCACCCGTTTCTCCTCCTCGGAGGCCGTAAAGCGTTCACGTTTCACCTTCTCACTCTCGGCGCTAACAATTCCAATCAGCTTGTCGGCAGCCGCATTTTTGGCAGCCAGTTGAACCTCTTGGATGGCCAGTTGATGCTGCGTGCGGGATAAGGAAAAAACTTACTTGTTTCAAACTCAAACTCCAACTCCAGCTCGAACTGAAACTGAATTTCAAAGCAACTTTAAAACTTTTCGCTGACTACAGTAAAATAATTAAAGCTCTGGCACGCTGGCACAATATTGACGAAGTGCAACTTTTTCGCACAAATTGCGGGCGTACAAATACGTATATACACATACGCGTCTTTGTATACATATGTGTACCAATACCTATGCCTTGTTATATTCAAGTCAGTATTGAATGTCCTGGGAGAGCAGAACATGAAAACTGAATCCGACGTATCTTCTTTTTATACCCTGCAACAATGGCAAAGTTAGCAATAAAGAGTATTAAATGCTTATAGTTATTTATATACATATTTCTTTTGATCAATATCAATTTTAAGTAGCCAAGTCGACTTAGACTTGACCTTCCGTCTGGAAGCAACAACAGAGCTTAAATTATTGATAGTCAATTATATATTTAACATCAACCAAAAGCTGTAGAGACAAAAAATTTAATTAAGAATTCAAATAAAATTAGATAAAATAAGTTTATAAAACTAACAATTATATAATAATACTAAATATTTACAATGTATAACTGAAAGTGTAAAAAGTAAAGTTAAGTCAGGAATTGTTTTTATGTTTTGTATTTTTTGCGATTCGATTCAGGGTATCTCATAGTTGAGCACTCTCGACAGAAGAAATCTCGACTTTTTTCACTTTCGACTTTTTTAATACAAACGAATTCAATTAAATTCAATTAGTTTAAATAACATTTGGCGTAAGTTCGTTTTTTCGTTTTGGAGTGAACTTTTTGTTTAGCGCACAAAAGTATACTACAAAATAAATGCGATTGCTTGCCATTGCGTATACGCGGCGTAACCAGATACGGCACTTGCAATTCAAAAAGTGCGAGACAGTGTCGCCCATTGGTTGGAGCTCAACCTGCCTTCACTTTCTCCATTCCTCTCTTCTCTGCAAATGGACAGCAGATTTGCTGTAACAACAATTCAATTAAGCGCACTAATTGAATGCCAGACGCTTCGGGTTGAATAGCGCAGTGCCGATAATAAAAAAAGAGGATAGAGTGGGTATGTACTCGCACACTGACATATACTCATTTTGTATGTTTGGCGCAACGTAATACTTTCAAGCAGGTATAATGGCTTTATGATCACGTTTGCAATGCCAGAATGAACAGAATTTCCCTGCATTACTACTTATTTAATAAGTTATATAACTCACTAAAAAGCAAGCTTTTCTTAATGAAGAAGAAAAAATTACATAATTCCTTCCCAACATGTTTAATTACTTAAAGCTAAAGAAAAAATAAATAAATATAAAACTGCTTACTGCTTTGGGTTATCGTATTTTAACCATTTACTTTCGTTTCTTTTAAAGTTCCAATTGTGTCTTTATTCTTTTCACGAACTAAATAAGAAACATTCATCTAAGCCTTTCTTAATGTGTAAGTGAAAGTGTGACAACAATATATTTGTATTAAATTGTTTAATTTTTTAATGAGTCAAACAGGGAAGAATTCTCTTAAGCTTATTTGTAAGTATGTGGAACTGTGTAAAGGATATTAGGGTATGCAACAAGTAGTACAAACCATTTTTGGAATATCTTTATCATTTACTCACCTTAAGGGTGTCGACCTGGCTGGCGCACTCGGCCAACTTGGCCATGCCGCTCTGCAGACGGGAAATGCGTTGGGCAAACTCACCGTTTTTGTCAACCAACAGTTTGCGGTACAGGAAAATGTATTCGAGAAATGTTTTCGGGGTCGTGTAGTTGTAGCGTTTTTCATTTTGCAGATAAATTTTCGATATCTGATTCACTGTGCCATGGACGTACGCCATAAAGCAGCCGATGGGCGGTATGAGTTGCGGCTGTGAATGAACGCGATTCGGTTTCAATCTGCCTATGAACTGCTGTGTGTGCGTATGTTGTGCATGTGTTGTGCGTGTGTGTGCTGACACTTATAGTGTCCATTGTGACAGTTTCAAGTTGTAAATTGTGCACGGCAGGCGTATAAATAAAGTCGACTGTCGCGTTACCTCCAAAATGTCGTTGATTTCGTTGAGGAACTTTTGGGATACAGACTCCAATGCGCTTCTGGGCCACTCGTGAAACCAGTCAATAGCAGTACGACTGATAATGGCCGGAAATTTTCTTGCCCGTATACGCAACGTTTGTCCAACTGGCGAGAAACAGAGCACAACTTTCAGCAGACGTCGCACTTTCTCCACAAAATAACGCCAACAGTTCTCCTTGGTGTCCAGAGTGCCACTCTGCTTCACCTCATTTCTTATGCCATTGATGATCGTCTCCAGTTGATCGTCGTTAAAGAGTTCAGGTATTTCACCAGATGCGAGCAAATCATTGATGAGCATAAGTATCGACTCGTCGGGCAATTGGGCGTCTGATATAAGGAAAACAGACGCCAGATTCTTGAGTCCCACTTTCATGTAGAGACTGGCAATCTCATCCCTCATGTCGAGTAGACCAAAGCCGCGTTTGATTTGAATCTGAGACACACTAAGCGAGGAGATAAAGGCGGCCAGACGAGCCAAAGTCTGTTTTCCAGAGCCTCCGACTCCAATTAACAAAGCATTACCACGTGGACTCTCTAAGATGCGATTGATGCTGAAAAAAGAAGACAGACGACTTAATAAAATAATCAGGAATGAAAGGTTACAAATCCCTTACCGACATATATGTATCATGGCGTCCTCAAATAGCACCAAATTCATGTATCCTACAATGTCATTGTAGCTGGACTGCGCCTCTAATAGCAGCTGATAGAGGGACTCCCAGCTCTTCAGTGGCATATACTTTTGATCCACCAGAGATTGGGCAAAGTGGCTGTAAATCAAGGGCTCTGCAAACACAAAGTCCTCATCGAAGTCCTCGAAGTCCTTCTTAAAGATATCGCGAATAGAAGACTTAAACGATTTAATGTCATACTGGTCAACTAATCGATCATGATAGACTCGATAGGCCTCATGGACATACAATCTCATCAGTTCAGCGGGTTTGCTACAAACTGTGCCACCGTAACTGCTGGCTGCACCACCCGCCGAGACGGGGGCCCCCACACTATTCATGATACCCTGATAGATGTTCGTCAGATCCCGAAGATTGAAGATGTAATGAAACTTGATTGCCGTCGGCAAGAAGGCATATTCCACACGGCGATGGAGGGCGATGCCCACTCGAACCAGAAGATTGCCAATTGATCGAATTTCCTTGCTGAAGCCCTGCGCTGGCTGTTCCAGATGATTGTTCAGTATGTTGCTGTATATGTAGTGCAGCGTCTCCTCGCCAGGTGTCGCCACCGAGAAGACACAGAAATGACGCTGTAGTCGCGGATCGACGGTGAAGGAGCCTGCAGTGGGATTCATGCAGGCAGCAAACTGACAGTGGCGAATGTCCTTTAATTGCAGTCTCTGGCGATCGTACCTAAACAGTAAAGTTCATGCATAGTTAAGGGTAAAAGTAGGTTAAACTCTTGTTCTGTAAAACTTTCAATGATGATGCAAACCAACAAATTAAGAACGCTGGTATTAACATTAAGTATCGGTCTGTTTTTATCAGTAATTGTAATTACTCACCATTGTCTGTAGTCCATAAACTGACGCATAATGGTGTGTGGTTGCACTGTGCCATAGGCATCCACCTCGGGCATGTTCAGATCATTGACAAAGTAGATAAGTCGTCGCTTGGGTCCACTGGGCGCATAACAACGGCCGGACTTCTTCTCCAGCGGGCGATCTAGCATCTTCTGGAATATCTCAGATGTGGTATAGAAGTTGAAGTGTGTAGCTTGCACTGTGGTCAACAATGGTGTCGAGGAGGACGACTTCCGACGCACGCTGACGTTGTCAACGGTTGCAACTGCCTCCTGTTGTTGTAGTTGCTGTTGCTGTGCCTGGTTGTTGTTGCTGCTGTTGCTGACAGCTGTCACTGCAATTTCAAGGAGCTCCTGTGCGCTGGCATATTTGCTGAAGAGCTCACGGAAGATGGCACCCTTGCCGCATCCAGAGCTGCCCACCAGCATGCAGGCGAGATTGCGGTCAATAAGCAGCTTGAGGAAGTAGGCCAGTCGTGTGGTCTCTGCAGTTGAAATAAGCACGTTCTGTGCAACGAAAGGCTTTATTCACATGATTAGTTCAAATGGGTCAAGCACGCACCTGCAATGGCAGCTCAGCATCGATTTGGCAGTCCAGTTGCTCGTGGGCGGCCAACTCGGCCCAACGTTGGAACTTCAGTGTTTGCACATTAAGTTGATAGTCAAATACGGTGCCCTGACTGGGTAGCTTAACGTCCTTGAACTCTCCCGTCCACCATTTGTGCAGCTCTCGATGCCAATCAATTATTGTGTCCTGATGCAATGCCGACCCAAAGCTCCACAGCGTCACATACACAAAGATTGTCTCTAAGGCCAGCTCAGCAGACTCATGTGAGAGCTCCACATGGTGCAGACTGTGTCCACTCACGGGAGGACCTTCCCCACGAGCAGACCCATCGTCGGCCATTTGATCAGGGTCCAACAGACACTCAAGCAAGTGACACGTCATTTGTATCATCGCCATGTCTGTGATGGGCGTGATACGACGAAAATCACGCTGTTTCTGCATTAGACTGGGGAAATACTTCTCGAAGAGTGTTGTCAGTATTCCTCGCTCGATCATGTTAACACGGGATTCCAGCCAGGAGGAGACATAGCTAAGCAGTCAAATTAATTGATTTATTATTAATTGAATACAAAAGCAGTTACCATTACGTAATATTAAAATTTAAGTAACACTGCAGCGATTAAGAAGTTAAAAATTAATATAAATGGAATTACAAATTACAATGATATCTAAAACCGTTTCCGACAAGTTGGTTGAATTATGGATTGCCTATCCGGACAGCTATTTCATATATTAAATTTATTTAGTTAACATACACTTTGCCAGTAAACATCAGAGATAATTTCAACAAGTTTTAAATGAAAGAAAGAAAAACTGGTCTCTCATCCGATGAAAGATATAACCTGCATGAAAACTGATTTACTGGAAGTAACTATAAGGATTATATTAACAAAGTAGAGAGATATGATGTCAAGGTAATAAATGGTTGTGCTTATTATCATTGGAAAAGTTGTGCTAAAGGAATCTACGAATTTCTTAAGTGAAAGGGCTGTTTAAATCACCGTTGATCAATTTGTGGAGAATAATAACACCATAAACTGACGGGTAACAGAAGAATGATGTTTATTTCAAGACTTACGGTGACCAGCCCAGATCTTGTGGATTGATGTATAATATGCCCGCTCGGGAGACCGTCGCAGGTGTCGCTGCTCTGAGATGTCCCACCTCGAAGAGCAGACGCATCTCACGCTTCAACGAGATGCGTTCGTTGCTGGCCAAAGTCAAGATCTTGTTGTCATCCATCAGGGTATTGAGACTCTCAATCCACATGGGATCAATGTCGCCATCCAGTACTATCCATTTGGGATTCCCCGGCGGCATATTTGCTTGTTCTCGCATTATAGAGGAGAAGAGTCCATCCTTCCACTCACGTGTCGTGGGATTCACAATGCCGAAGAGTTCATCATTGGACAGAGCCTTCGGATTGAGAACATGACAAACTGGCTTTAGTTTCTGTATGCGATACGTTTCTCGCAGAGTTTGCCAAATCTTTGTTTTGCCCGTGCCCGCATCGCCGACAATGAAGACGGAATGACGGACATCGAGGAGCTCCTGGAGCTGTACCACTTTCATGAGGAATCCCTCTTCGGGTTGCAGCTTGATTTCATTCACCGCACGTCGTATGGTTTTCTCAAACTCAAAGACACGCTTGCGAGGCACATCTAGGGCGGGAAAGAGGTCGCCTATTAGGCCCATAAATATGGGCACATCCTCGGTAACAATCTTGGGTATGTTAAAGTCACGCAGTGCTCGCATTAACACCTGATCCTCTGGCCTGCTGTGGTCATCACGTTTCAATGTTCCAGCCACGACGAGCACGGACTTGATGGCCCGTAGACCCCAATCGTAGTGATCCTGCTTGGACAGCAGCTCCTTGCAGAGAGTGTAGAGTGTGATAAATTTGCGTGCCAGCAGACGAGCATCCTGGAAGCCCTCGGCCATTAACATAATCTCACAAATCAAAGCAAAGTCCGGCACAATCATGGCGCACGGACGAAACAATGTTTTCAGGTTTTCCGGCAGCTCCGTGCGGCCGGCATAGCCCGGATTCATGGTGATAAAAATGCCAACGGACGGCTCCAGCGAGATGCGCTCGCCCATAAAGATAAATTGGGTTTTATGCATCTGTAAACAGCAGCAGCAACAGCGGCAACAGCGGCAACATCGAGGCAAGGCATGTTGCAGCATCCGTGGCAAGAGAAATGTAATCAATGTGCAGCATGGTAAAGAAGTGAAAGAAGGTAAAATCAATTTGCAAACGTTTCTCCTACTCTTCGTCGCCGTTTGGTCGACATTGCGGTCGCACCTTTATCGCCTCCTGTATGGTCTTCACCTGGACTGCCACCACGGACAGGACCTCCACGCAGATGCGATTGAACTCGTCAAAGCATCCCCATGCGCCGGTCTGGGCCAGACCTTTGTAAATGTTGCCGCAAGATTTGTAGTCCATTTGCTCCGAACAGTTGAAGACATAAACCATTACGCCCAACGCTCGGCCCAGGTCCTTCGTCGTCTCCGTCTTTCCCGTTCCCGCCGGTCCAGCAGGTGCTCCCCCCATCACCAGATGCAGCGACTGTGGCGGCAAGAGAAACAGAGCAAGAAAGGGACAGAAAGTGCACGTGATACACGAGTATGCAAATTGCAAACACCGTTTATTTTTCACTAACGAGTTGTTTAATTTAAGTACAAGCCAAATTGCCATAAAATCAACAACAAATGACCGCAAATTAAAGTTCGTCCAGCTTTCCACTAATTGTCACGTAATATACCTGACTCTCTCCATATCGTTGTTTGGCCAACTAATGACAATATTTACATAACATTTTGTTTGATCCAAGTGTTTGTAAAATTATTGCAGTGTGTAGAGTGTAGGGGAAATATTTTTCCAATTGAATTCATTTTCTGAATCAATCGAGATATTTAACTATTATAAGAATGGAAATCAGTTCAATTTAGTTAAGGAAAGTTCGTTTAAAAGTTAAAGAATACTTGAGATTAATTCAAGAAATAACAAAGCTCAAAGTCAGAGAATATAATGGATTTTTAGACCCTTTACTTTAAAAAAGTAAAACGGGTCTATTAAGTTTGTCAATAAAAAAATGTGCGTAACAGGTCGAAGGAAGTCCGGCAGACCCTATAAAGTATATATATTCTTGATCAGCATCACCAGCCGAGTCGATATAGCCATGTCCGTCTGTCCGTCTGTCCTGCTGTCCGTCTGTGCTGGCGTATGAGCGCCTAGATCTCAGAGACTATAAGAGCTAGGGTCACCAAATTTGGTGAGAATACTCCTAAGGGCTGCACAAAGGTCAAGTTTGTTTTAGAATTTTGCCACGCCCCCTCCCGCCCCCAAAAATCGGAAAAACCCTAATAACTCGAGTAATTTAAAAGACACAAGTTCCAAAATCGGCATACATAAAATTTACTTTCCTTTCGATGCGTACTAAAAATTTCATCAAAATCGGACAATAAACACCGGAGATTTGAAGCAAACAAATTATCGAATGTACAATGGCAGGAAATGTGCAGATATGTTAAGATTAACATTTGTATGTTAAGATTAACATTTGTATGTTAATATTAACATATGTATGTTAAGATTAACATTTGTATGTTAATAATTCAAGTGTAGCATAAGCGATTATATGTAATTAATCGGAAGCTAATCTGAGCAGCGTCAAATATATTTAGGTTTATATATAAGTCTGTAAGTTTGTGACTGTTATTTCATTGTTGAAGAATAAGTAAAGGGTCTCTCATAGTCGATTTCGACTGTAGCCTTTCCGACTGGTTTTTCGTAGTTTAGTTTTTTTAAATAACTTGCTTACCGAACGATAAAAATGAACTTTTTAGGCGAGATAAAAAACAAACTTCAATTTATGGATGCCAAAGTTACAGGCAACAACTTTGAAATTACTTATTTAGTGTCTAAGCTGCTTATGGTTTCTTTTATATCATCGAGATCGAGGCAAGATTACAGATAGATAGACAGATGGAAGAACAGTGCACAGTCGTCTGTTCTGTTAATGAGTATTATGGATAAAATGAGAGCTTAAAGGATGCATCCTTCGTCTTTTATCCTTTAAGTCCCTTACCTTTTAATACATATTTCTTTTGCTGGCTATATACTCACCTGGGTTAGTGTAATGTAGCAGCGATCAGTGAGTGGTGTAATGACCAGCCTCGAAGTATTACCCAGATACTCATAGGCATAACGAAACTCGGCATCGCAGATGTTGGCAAAGCAATCCTCCTCGCCGCCTCCTACGCTTAGTGTGGCAGTTCCACAGCCACTGGAGCTGCCCGACTGCTCATCGTCCCAGCGATGTCGCAGCTGACTCTGCCACTGGAAGGCCAGTGAGTTGTCAACCTTCGATGTGATGATCTTGCCAATAACATCACGCGAGTGGACATCGATGGTGCAGATAGTCATAATTTTCTGACGATCACCAGGAGAGAGTTCACCCAGCAGTAGATTGATCAAGGCATTGAGTTGGGCAATCTGGCGCTTGTGGAGGTCCTTCATGGCGCCCTCATAACCCTCTTCCATGGAGGCGAAGGTGCGATTCACATCCGTTGTCCAGTGAATCTGACTGCAACAGAGAGCAACTTGCGCTGGCCAATCGTAGAGCCACAGATCTCGGGGTTTCGAGCCAAAGGCGGATAGAGCACGTCGAAAGAGTTCATGGAGTGTGCTGCGCATCTGTTGGATGACGGCACGAAGCCAGAGCTCCACTCGACCACTGCAATCGATGTAGGCCAACTGTTCCTGCTCCTGGTTGGCCACAAAGGCCACGTACTCATCGTTCTCCTTGGAGTGCATGCCCAGAGCGTGTGTCGTATTTGTTTCGAAATGTAGTCTCAATATTGAATCAAAGAGTTTAATGAGATGCCTATCAATAATCTGGGGCTTATTTCCATTGGAGAGTATGTCGAGGAGATCAGCAGCCGATATGAAATAGAAGCGGGGAAATGCCAAACGCTTTGTCTCCAGATAATCGTTTAATGCCTTCTCACAGATGGCCAGACGTTGTTGCAGTTCCAGCAACTGGGAGAGCACATCCTCATGCTGAAGGACTACCTCCATGACAATTCTGACTTGGGTAACTCTTGCCAATAGATTTGTGAAATCCTCGTCGATGCGTTCGAAATTGGCAGCGTCGTCTGGCAACTGGGATCGTATGTCCGTGGAGCCAATGAAGATACACTCGAGATAAATCCATTTTCGTTGCACCTCGAACCAGTTGATGATTAGGGTATCGATGCCACTTAGCACACGCTGCCAGTGGGACAACTTATCCAGTAGGTATTCAATGTGCTTTGATGTTGAAATATTCTGCAGTTGCATTTGATTATCGTCGAGCGTCTCAATCAATTCCTCGGAGACTTTGAGTAACCGCAAAGTGGTTCGACTTTGATGCGGTTCCAATTCAAATTCCAAATGTGACCATGTCGCCTTAATATCATCCAGCACCTTAGTCACAGTCATCTCTTTGATGGCGCGATCCACGGTGTTCTTAATGTCCTCCTCATGCTGCTGCAGTTGCAGGCTCAACAATTGCTCCAGAGTTGTCGATGTGTTGCATTTGTACGAAAGCTGAGAATTCATTTTGCAATATTAATTGACATGGACGTCTGTCAACTCGTTATTAAATTTTACTAATTAATATCACCTATGTTTTAAGGAATCTCTCTTCAGACAGTCTGTCTACATATATATTTTTAGTGTGTAGTAACTAATAAGGATTTCATCTATTAGCCGCATGAATTAATTGCTCAACTGGTAACTTCCTATGAAATGCTTATTAAATTTTACTAATTAATATCACATAAGTGACAGTCTGTCTATATATATATATATATATTTAATTGCGTAAAAACTAATAAGATTTGCATCTATTAGCCGCATGAAATAATTGCTCAACTAGTAACTGGTTATCAAATTAACTGCCTTCCTTAACTTTGCTTAAATTTCTCACACTAATGCAAACAACATGTTGCAGCTACTTCCATGCTGCTGCCCTGTCTAAGTGTGTGTTTAATAATCGCATATTATCTGAGACTTTTCTATAGCTGGGCAGCTTTTTAACTATTTTTAATGTATTTTAAACTTACAAGTTCATCCGCATTATACTGTCCAATTAGCTGTAAAGAAGCAGAGCAATGAGAGATAGTAAGAGAAGTTGGTGAAAAGAGAATCGTTGATTGCCAACTTGCGCATAGTTTTAATCGAATCAGAATTCACTTCCCCACACAGTCTTCTAAAGTTATTTTCCGATTAATGGTATCGTTTATGGCATATCTGATTATCAGTTAACTGATTGTGGCAGAATATAGCAACTTTGAAATGTGCAAGGAGAACTAAGAGATACCCTGTTGACAGATGGTAGTTTGGGAAAGTAGATATTTATTTAACTTAAATGGTCTTCTAGGGGAATAGACAAATCGATAGATGCATAGATAGATGATTAGATCGACTGATAGACAGCCAGATTAACAAATATACAGATAATAAAAATAAAGACAAAGTCATGTGGCTTTAAATGAATGAAGTGCTTGGCAGAAAGTCAGACAAAAATGTAGAAAAATGTAGAAAAATTCACATATCAAGGGATTGACGATCACACAGATGTCAATACAATTTTAAATTTATAAATGTAAAGATAAAACACTTTTATTAAGTCCTACATGGTTAAACCCAAATATATGGTCATGAATGGGTATCGGCAATCTGTAAGCCGGAGCTGTTAATGTGATTGCCAGACAAGTGAGATTGCATGGTCCACAAAGCAATCGATTTCAGAATGCGAGTACATTTGACGGCCACATGGCTTAAACGTAGCTGTCCAAACCAATCATATGGAATGGCCATGATGTTGTGGGAAAGGGAAAAGTTGCAAGTGTAGAGGAATACGCTTGTTATCCACGGGCACACATCATTTGCTGCAAATTCGCCGTGTTGCTTACCTTTGACAGCTGCATGAGCTCCAACCAATGACGTTCAGTAATTGCCGGATTTTGAAGTTCGGTAACGGCACGTAGGGAGGCAACCAGCTCACGGAGTACCCCCACAATGTAAACATAGGGTTCCCAGTCCCTGATGCATTTGTCTAGCGTGCGCAAATCCCGCGTGAACTTCTTACACTCGTGCTCCATGTCGTCGGTATCGATGCGGAGCCAGGGTGTTGAATGCCAGTCAACAATGTAGGATTCGATAACGCAAACAAAGTCCCACAATTGCTGCAAGCACAAGACAAAATCTGTCATATGCCACGGTCCAAACACATGGAGAGTCTGTCTCACCTTTACACGTCTAAGCTCCGTTCGGCAATGCTGCAGTTTGGCCGTGTCGGGCTCCGGAATGTCTAGCAGACGTGCCCAGCGGGCATAGCGGCGCTGTTGGTTGCCAAAGCTATGAAGTTGCACGTAGACCTCGTCGCAGGCATCGTAAACATGTGGACAAGGAACACGAAAAAACTGCGAGATAAGGGGAAACTCAGCTAGAGTAGGAAAGGGTAATTACGTAGGGTCTATTGTTTTTTTAAAAACTGTAATGGAGATTTGGAAAAGAGTAAAGATCTGCCTGAGGGCAACGATGATCAAATAACACTCGATTTGTTATTTAAATATATTTTAACAACGAATACGTAATATTGTTTGCATTACGGAACAATCTACACAACGATATAAAAACAATCTAAAGCACACCCCAATTTCGTTTAGATTATTGACACACATGCAAAATCATAAACAAATATAATTTATACAAAATTCAAATATAATTCTACAAATGCAATTAACTAATTAGAAATACAAACAAAAATAGTTTTAAATTATCATATTATTCTCTTTTATTTCTTATGACTCTCTATTTTCTTGTCAAATTTAATTATGTTCGAAATTTAAATGTAATTGAAATCGTGACTAATGCAATAATTTATAAGCTTTACATATAACCTACTATTAAATTAAATTAAATTAATAAAATAAATAGTATTAAATTAAATACTAAAATACAATAGTAAGACAACATAGTTTTAAGAATTATGTGTGTTGTTTGAGCGATTTGTCGCTAACAATTTATCTGAATACAAAGACAATAATTTGATAGAGTTATACATACATAAATTATTTTAAATGATAAAAATAAGGTAAACATTCTTAAATAAAGAAAAGAAAGACTCTGTGTCACCTATACGAATGGAGATAAGGTTGCTGGGTCTCACTCACTGGCATTTTCTGAAACTGTTTCGCATAGTATTGCACGTGGCAGGTGTGCAGGCCAATAAGAGACGTTACGCGCTGCTGTTGATAGAAGCGCGTATCCTGGAGTGCCTCCTTTTTGGCCAGCGCCTGCTGCTTCAGTTGTTGCCAGTGCAGCGGCAACTGCTCAATGTTGCGCAGTAGCTGCCCCTCAAATTCCACGTTGTAGGTCTTCAGCAGCGCCATAATGTCCTTGAGCGGCTTGAAGACATTGTCCGCATATGGCTCCCGTTCTCGAATCTCTGAAATGACAGAAAGCACACGAAGCAACTCTTTAAAGTCCTGGCGTGCGATAAACAGCTGAAGCGTCTTCTGGCTGCGCGCGATGAATTTGTTCAGTTCCTGCCATATGTTGCAACATGTTAACTTTTTTATTGCATACTTTTTAGGGCATGGCATGTGCTCACCTTAAGCGTTTGCTGTACATAACGCAAAAGCCATTTTTTGTGGAGGTGCGACCATTTACACACCAAATTAAGTAGTCCATGCTTCAGGGGCTTCACATCCAAAGCCAACCAACCGTTGATGCAATGACGATTCTCACACTGCTCGATGACTTCGTGCAACTCGTTGTAACGCTCAATCTGTGGGCGAGATGTTGTTGACAACTTCATTTACCACCAACTCTTAGCAAATTTATTTGCTAATTTAACTGGTTGTGTGAGTGTGTGTGTGAGCTCTGCATTCACTTCTATCTAAGGCGTTTATTAAGCGCACCAGCTGCGACCATAGGCGTCTCTCAATGACCGCTCATAAATAAAATGCCGTCCTGTGATTTGCCCTTTACCCTTTGCCCCAAGGGGTATAACACACGCCAACTGTCTGTTGGCCATTTTCAATAGGTAAATAGGAAATTAGTTCACATTATTGCAAGTGCCTTTAAAGCGAAAGCCACAAAACGAATTACATTAAATCTGCATAAATTTCTATTTAAAAATTGGTTTTGATACACACTAACTCGATATCAAATTCAAGTTAAATGAACATTTTCAAGAGATCAAAACTACAAATTTAGAACTGAGTAAACTGCAATTTCTATCTCAAATTTCTATATGTAATTAAAATGCTTTTGCCTATTTAAATATAATATTCTTTTGAGGATAAAAGTTACTTTCAAATAGAAAAACACAAATTGCATTTTGTGTACTCAAATAACTGATTGGAGTCCTTGGCATAATGCAGGACATTCAAGTTTCGTTGTGTAAATATCAAGTACTTTTCTATTTGGCTTGGTTTTCTCTCATTTTATTGTGTTGCAGATATCTGACCATGATTTGTTGTTTAACTTTGTGTGTTATGTTATTTATTGCATACTTTTCGGAGGGCTTGATAATTGTTTAAAGAAAATATTACGCATACGCCAGCGATTTGCCTTTTGCATGTAGGCATAAGTCAGAGACGCCATGTGGTTAAGCATTTGTCGAGACGCTATACAGATTTTGGTCAAAGCCAAAGCCAAATCCAGAGTCGAAATGAAAGCTGGCCGATGGCCCAATGGTCGATTCGGCCACACATTTGACCCTAAATGGTCGACATTTATCAAGCGTTATTGGTCTCAGGGGTTACACAACGTAAATTGTGTGGTTGCCAATTGAGTGACCCGGCGAGCCACTCGGTCACTTCTGGCTATCCGACTGCTGTCCGACTGTCTGATAGTCCGACTTCAGTCTAGATGTGCGTAGGAGCATCAGTTCAAGCTGCTGCTGTTGCTTCGTGCTTTGGGGGCTTGTTGTTGTATATTCTTACATACATATATTTTTTTTGGGCTTACCTCCTTCTTGAAAGTCTCCATGATGGCATAGCCACTGCCACTGATGTGGGCCGTCTGTTCGCGGGCGGTTTGCATGCAGGACTCATGAACGTCGGCGCTCTGTTGACTCCAAAGGAACTCATAGGCGTGGAATTTAGCAGCATAATTCAACGCCGCCTGCACCGTGTGCGCCAAAGCGTCGCATATTGCGGCGCGCAACATTTCCAAGTCATCAACTGCAGAGGGAATGAAAGATGGGGAGGGTTGCAGATGCTTGGCATGCAGTAGTAAATACTTCTACCTTTTGTAGTGCCAACAGGCCTACTGCTCTCTGCGTCTGTTTGTGCCTTGGCCATTGCCAACATGTTGATGGTTTGCGCAGCAGCTGGATTTAACTTGAAATCCTTCACTCTCTCATTCTCCTTCTCCTCGTCCTCATCTTCATCGTCGTCGGAGTGCGCATTCTCAGACACAATTCTTGGCATGCAGTCGCATGTCTGTTTTATATCCAGCAACAGCTGCTCGACAATTTGTTGAAAATTATTTTCAGCACTTGCATCAAAGGCAGGCGAAAAACGTATTTCCGTTTCCGTCAGCTCCAATTTCACTTCGAATAGCGGTGCATCGTTTGTTGTTCCTCTTCCTGTTGTTGTTGTTGTTGTTGTTCCCTCTGTTGCTGTTGTTGTTGTTGGTATTATTGTCGCTGTCGCTTGTGGCGTTGTGATTTGTTGTAGCAGCAACCTCGCCATGCCTGGCAAGACCTTGCCTGAAGTTGCCGTCGTTGTTGCTGTTGCTGTCATTTCCTTGTGCAAATACTCTAAACTGAATTACACGGCGTATGAGTAATGTGAAAATTAAATTTAGTGCTGAGTTTGTTTTGTGCTTATTTCGTTTGCTGCTTTTGCTGCAGTTGCTGACGGCTCTGCATGCAATCACGAAGTGCCGTTAAGTGAAACATGCAATTGACGCATGAATGCGCTGCCTGCAGCAACTAGTTGTTGTTGTTGTTATTGTTGTTGTTGTTGCTATTGTTGTTTGCTATTGTTGTTGCTCTCATTGTATGTCTCTACTGCGGTTGCTGTTGTTGCTGGTGTAGGTGTCTGACAGTCTTGCGGTTGCGGGTGAGTTATAAATTCGTGTTCATTTACTTGATTAGTTTTGATGAGACATGAAAGGCGTTGCCAGCGTGCCAAAATGTAATGAACTCGTTATTGCTGTTGCTGTTGGGTTTTTCACGTGGATCGGGCTGAGGAACCCACAGCTTTTATACTTTTCAAGCACTTTACAAGGCCAAAAATAAAAAAAATAATGCACTAGTCGACTGTACATGACACACAGATACCCTGTGACCGGGGTGTAAGATACCCAAACACATATCTTTATCTATGTAAAATACATATCCATATCAACAGGCACATGCTTATTCTTCTTCATTTGTAAAACTTCTGTTTTTTTTAACATTAAATGCATATAGCATGGTATACTATCTTTAATACTTATATACTTAAGCTCAAGTCTATATAATTTTAATATTTATTGTGTTTGTACCTTTTTGTAGATGTGTGAGCAAAGCGTGCGTGATATTCAAAATTAAAAATAATTCTGAACTGCGTATAATAAACCGAAAATTACATAACAAATGTGAAGTCAGTTTGTTTTAATGTGTCTGAGAATGACACACCCTTACAAAGAGACAGACGGACATTGCTGAATTGACTTGACTGTTGAAACTAATTAGCCTTATATATATTTAATAGATTCGAAGATGCCGCCTTTGCATGCAACATAACTTTTCACTTTGTTACCCATTTTCAATATACACATAGTATAAAAGCAATTTGCGTGATGATATAATTGAAAATGTAAGTAAAACTGTGTGGGTGTTGTGTGTGCTTTGTGTGTGCCTGGTTAACTATTGCTCAAGCCTGAACCTGATACTCATTGCCAGTCGCACTTCACGGTAAATCAACTCATCAACGTTGGCCAAATACTTGTTAAACTGACGTCGCTGCTCATCCGGAAATTCGCGCACAAACTTTCAAGTGAATGTTAAACAATAAGCACAATAATAATAATAACTGAAGTAGGGAAGAGACTCACCTCCTGCACACTGAGGTCACGGGAATACAATTGAAATTGCTGCGTTTCATAGTTGAAGAATAAACAAAAGTTGGCAATAAGCAAACGATTTAACAGCATTCGCGTCTCATCGCATTGCAACAGACGGAGACGGACACGGTCTTGCTGATGCCGCAGATCCAACAGATTGCGACCATAGAGACTACGCTGATGCAGTGGCTCTCGACTCCAACGATGCATGCTGGCCAATATGGCATCCAGATTGCACTGCGATTGCTGCAGGCGGTCAAACAAACCACGTGCCTGTTCGTAGATGCTTTCAATGAGCGACTCATCTAAAAATGGAGAGGTAGATTAAACTACAACCTGCGTTTTTCAAATAGATATACATTTTTATGGCCTAAGAATTGTTTTGCAAGTCACTTAAATAAAAAAGGATAAGTAAAGTCCTACAAAAAAGTAAATGATTGACGGGGATGCACTCCCACGAAATTAAAGCCCCTTTCCTCTACATAATATATTTTCCTTCAGTTGTTCATTTATTTAAAAATTTATATGTTTTCCCTTCTAATTTCTCAAGAAATGTAAATTTTTAATACTGAAAAACAATGTGAAAAAAGATAAATAAATTTATAATAATGCCCCTTTAGGATAAAAGTTGTGCAAAACAAAAAAGTGTGAATAAAAGAGTTATTTTATTTAGAGAGCATTGCCAAATTTGCAATAAGCTACAGCGTGTGCGACTTACTTTTCTTTTAATTTTACGAATTAAATAAAGTTGACAAACTAATAATAAAAACTAGATTTAATTCTCACCAATTTAATATTATTTTATGCTTGTTGTTTCATTAAATTATCGCTTTAGAGTTAATGAACTTGAATTCGAGTAATTCTAAATACATGTTTACTCACCATAGCTGGACCAGGTCAACTGAACACAAGCAGTCGTTACTTGGGCATCAATAGTTGCTAGTTCACCGGCAATGAGTTGCAGCTCAGCCTGGGCACATTGACCGGCTCGAATGCCATTGTAGAACTCTTCAATCTTGATGAGACGCGTGCGACGTTGCCAATAGGCATCTCTCTGGACGTACAATGAGAGCAGCTCGTCGGGCATTTGAAAGAGTTGGGATGAAAGACTTCCAGATGCCTGTAAAGTCAGCAGATATTTTGTTTCCTTGAGCAGCGTGAACAACGCCTGGGCGAAATTTGGTTGCAGCTCCTGGCCAGCTGCCTGTTGAGTCAACACTGGCTCAGCCAATCCCTGGGCAATAAGTCTTTCAATGTCCTGTTGCCAATTCTGCCAGATTTGAAGTTGTAGACTGCACATTTTGGTGGTCAGAATATTGCGACGACCGCACAAGCCATCCCATTGAACAGGCAGTGCTATAAGCTCAGATTTCTGCCTCAATCTGAAATGGAAAGGGCCATTAAAATGTGACAATGATATCATATTGTTGTATCGCTCACAATGTCTGTATAAGCTCAGTGAGCTCCTTCGAGCCAAGTTCATCGCAGCGATGCAAATGCTGTTCCAGCCACATCATGGACCCCGCAATGGGTGGAAAATTCCAGGCAATGGGCATGGCTGCAAGTCCACGTATCTGAAAGTCCAGCAGCACATTTGCAACACTTCGTTCTAGCTGCTGCAGTTCCTCCAGGTAGATGCTCAGTATGTGTGGAAGTAGACGCACTAACTCCACCTGGACAACTCTTCTTTGCAGTAGGCAGCCAAACATTAGTGTCAGCTTGTGGAGATGCATCCAACTGTGGCATTGCTCGAAGGCCTGCAGGAGAACCGTGGCAAGCTTCTGTTCCAAGAGTTGCATGCGGCCAAAGAAGATGATTTGTTCCCGCTTAAAGCACTTCCATTTGTGAGCTGCCGGTGCTGTAAGATCTATGTCCACATCCGTCCATTGCTCGAAGAGCAACTTGAATTCGTTGAAGATCTGCAGAAGTAAATGAAATTTTAATTATCAACCACATATATTTAAGCTTAAAACTATAATGTTAAACAAATATTTAAATGTCATTTTGTATTTTCTAATATAATAAATTGTTATATTTTAAATATTTAAAATTTATAAATGTTATAATACTAAAAATACTCGCTTTTTCACCTTCAACATAAGAAGCTCTAGATAATTTTGCCTAACATATTTAAAGTCAGATGTTAGTTCTGAAAATAGACGGATGCTGTATTCATTTACCTGTCTGACACGCTCGGTCAGTAATTTACCACGAAGCCCGCCAATTTCAAGCTTCTCCAGCTGCTGAAATTGAACAGCAGCCTCAAATACATGACGCAACTCTGCGAGTTGCAAGAGGAAGCCATCAAGTGTTTGGCCAAACACCTGTTCGTTTGAGAAGCGCCACAGCTGCTGCAGGTTGTCAGGAGGCGGGGAAGTAGCTGCAACAGCAACAGCAGCTGCCTCAGCAGTTACCGACCCGGGCAAAGCCGGCAACAGGACTTGACTGCTTGCATAGCGTTCCTTGTAGTCGAGTGTACGCTGTCTGGGAAGCCAGATAATTGCCAGAAAAGTTGCTTTAAGTGTTTGGCATGCTTACCTAAAGAACTCCAGGACTTCGCCTGTTTTATTGATCCTTTGCAGGCCTTCGTCGGCATCGCCCTGAAAGAGCATTGGGAATTCCAAGTCTTCGGCGGCACGATGCACCAGCATGTTGCAAATGCAACGCAGCAATACGCTCATTCTTTGGGTGCTGCGATAATATCGTGCATTGCTCCAGATCAGATGGAGCACATGCACCATGGGGGCAATCAACTCCTGTCCATTGCTAAACTGCACCGAGTTAAAGGAGGCCGTTTGTCGGAGCAGAGGTTGCAGCCAGAGTGAGACATCCTTTGCCTCCAACCAGGCGGTCAACAGTTGACGAAATGCCTTGGCATAGGGCTCATAATAAACAGACTCAATCCTCTCCAGAATGTGAGCGAGCGCCTTGTGCATTGGCTCCCGCAACTGTTCATAAATGTTCTGCAAATTCAGCTTGCGATTCGTCCAGAAGGCGATCTCCTGTGGCGGCAGCGACACAAGATTGAGATGTTTAGAGGTCACCATCGAGGTTGTGACTGCTGTTGGATTGCCGGTCAGACCGATGGACTCGGAACGCTCCATAACAATATCATGCATTTGTGTTGTCCAATTGATGAACATCTCCTCGAGCACATTACGAAACTTTGGATCCATCGCTGGCCTCAGATTCCTATCGGCATTCAATAATAATTAAAATTTCCTTCTTCCTTTTTAATCCTTTCAATTCCATTTACTGCAACTTCTGCGCAAATAAACGCAACTTTTTTTTGTAAATGAAAGAAAAAAATATGTGCATTTATTGACCCAATTCTCAAAACATTTGCACTTGACTTGCCCTCGTTCACTCTTTTACTTTCTTTCAATCTCACTCTTTCTCTTTTTTATACCATGCACCATTTGAAGGGTATTATAACTGTGTGCAAGTGTAAGTAACGTACAAAAGACGGCAGTTAAGTTGAGCATATGATTTGATGTTGACATGCCTGTCTTCTTGTCGGTCAGATAATAATTTATAATTTATAATAATAATAGTAAACATAGTAGCTATGGAATCTGAAAGTGTATAGTATAGGAATAAATGTGAAGAAGGCAACAAGGGGGTTAACTAAGCTTAGAGTGACTGCAGATATATAGATACACGGATTGGTTGCAGAGTATATCTTCGTTGGGCATTCCCGACACAACTTTTGCTGTCTAAAATATTTCGTATAAAATTGACCTCAATTGCTTTGATTTAATGACTTATTTCTATTATGGCATTTGCCATTTCTGCCATTTTTATAAGAGTTGCAAATCTAGTGCTCGTATTTTGCAACTAAATGTGTGTATGGCACATTGATGAAATGGCATTTTAAGCTTATTTATATGCAATTCTTTTAGATACGGTATTTTGCTTTGGCAATTTGTCTTATTGCCATTTAATTGAACAAAATGCCGAAAATCGGAAAATTCAATAAGATTCTTGAATATATTTTTGAACTGCCTGCCAGTTGTGTTAAGTGTTTAGTAATTGTTATTAAAAACACAGTAAAGTTGAAGAACTTGCTAAACAATTCCCGTACACATAAACAAAGAGTCAACGCTGATGGCGATGAATAAAGAACCCTTGAGACAAAGGACACGATGATGATGAGGAAGGAAGGGATGGAAAGTTATGTCTGAGTTCGTTCTTACCCCTGGTCGACTTGAATGGCGACTGCCTCGACGATTGTTGGCGAAACTAATAACGATAAAATTGTCCGATTGTTGGTCTTGCCCTTAATCTGTGGGGATAACAATAAAGTATAAATAGCGCTTATAGACACATGAAAACTTTGGCCAATTAAGCCAAGGGACTCTCTCGATTATATTAATGTGTTTGAGATAAGGAAAACGCACCTCGGTCAGAGTATTGCGTACTTCCTTGACGCGATTCTGCAGATCCTTGCGTACTGGCAGTGGCCAATTTCCTTGAGCCTGCTCCAACAGTGGCTGCAACACCTCATCGAACAGCAGCGACATTGTTTCGATTTTACTGTGAACCGGAAAGTCACCATAGAGCACTGAGCTCTGAAAGTTGTCAGCTGTCAGTGGCACAGCCAGATTGTGGCGTATGAAGTAGGCACACTTGCCACGCGGCACTCCATCCAATGTGGTAAAACTCGAGGAAGCTGGTGGCATTGGCACGAGCAATGCACCCGCCGTGGTTGCAGCTGCCACAACGGCTGCCGTGGCAGATGTAGAGGCGCCTGCATCGCTTGTGCCTGACACAGTGGCACGTGGGACGTTGCCTTGTAACATATAGTTGCAATACAAGTCACTCACACAGCTACGTGGCACGAGATCGCTGCCGGAGCTGAGTGTCATCACCAATACTCGACTTCTTCCATGCAACCAGTCCAATACAACGCACTGAGAGCAGAGTTGCAGGGTCAGTTCTAATGTGTGTGGCATTGCATGTATAAGTAGAATGTGAATGCAAACTCACCCGGAACTCATCGTTGGCCATCATTTTGGCCCATTTTTCGGATTTCAGACGCATTGTGGTCGTTGTGTAGTTGGCCACACGCTCCAACCGCGAATCACTGTAGTCCCGATGAGCGTTCGGCTGACTGCTAACGGGCATTGCCTCCTCATCGCTGCTGGCCAATGCTGCCGCATCAGATACGGACATGGTCAACAAATAGTTGCCAGAGGAGCAGCAGGAATTGTAGCAAAAATGCAGCCACAAAGCAAACGAATCAATTAATGAGCTGAAATCAACAGCTCAACTTGCAATTCGCAACTCGCAACTCGGTTCTGCGTTCAGCGTTGAAATGATTGGGACCCGCAGTCGGATGGCGTCTAATGCCAGAGCAGGCTGGCCGTGCACCACTTGCACCACTTGCAGCAAATTGCCAGCACCAACCGCAGCACACATATCGATCAAACTTTAATTCGCATCAAGCGAAAAATACTTTAAAATGTGTGAATTCTCACCCTGACGAGCGCCTACTTTCTAATGCAATGGGCAAAGTTTAATGACGGCCCCGTCAGCCCGACCAATCGACCGACCGTCGCTCTGACTTTAATTGCTGCAGCTGAACTCACGAACTAAGCGGAATGCAATTTCCGTTTGCCAGCAAGTTTGCTGCACACACACAGACACACATAACTCAACATCAACTGGCAACTTGCAACAGCCGCTTGCTACTTGCAACATCACAATCAGCGTCAGCCTTGTCGCGATTGACGGGTCAGGCTACAATTCATAAATCTGCGACGTCGTTCTGACTCTATTAAAAATATGCAAATGCAGATTAGTTTTCTTGGGCAAGAGAAAGTTAGAGAAAGAAAGAGCATTAACTGGGCGTATGCGTATTATTAAATGTTTCAACTGAAATACAAAAGAAATGTGCTTGTAATGCTTCAACTGCTAGCAATGACCACTCTATAAAGTCATACAGGCACACAAACATACACACATACACATTAAGTGCTATATTATTGCTGTTGTCAGCAGCAACAACAGCAGCAGCAGCAACAACAGCAACAGCAACAACAGCAGCAACAGCAAGTGCATTTCATGTTGCGCACATACACACATAAAGTTGACTTTATGCCAGCCGGATTGCAGGCAGCGTTCCGGGCCAGAGCCTTTCGCTTGGCCACGCTCAAAATCCAAAGGCAACCCACACAGAGTAAGTGACTGAGTGACTGACTGACATGTGTCAAGTAACAGCAGCAACAGCTCCCACAGCAGCAGCAGCAGCAGGAGCAGGAGCAGCAGCACCCACATCAGCAACATCAGCTCCCACAGCAGCAGTGAGTGTTGCGAGCATGCTTAAAATGCTACGCAATTACCACAAGTACACATAGAAAACAAGTAAAACCGCTGCAGTTAAGTGTGCTCGACTGGCATATACCCTGCGTGTTGTTTTTAATTGTCGACAATATCATTAATTATACATATGTATATATTATGTTGCTGATATTGATCAACATTTGAAATATATATTTAATAATCATATACTTTACAATGTCAGCGGAACCTCGTTTTCTCTGTTACATATATCTGCAAACAATTATAATACTCTCATTTGCATGTTTAAAAGTTTCATAAGGTATAACATGTTTTGCGACTTTGTTGAATAGTTCTCAGCTATGGAATGCCCTGCAGTCAAACCTTAGACTCAACACACTCGACACTAAGAAGAGGCTACTTAGCTATGGTTGAAGTAAACTTAAACTGGTATAGAGTTAACACTGATTTGATTGTGGCACTCAATAGACCCCTCAAGGGTTGGTCGTACAGGGTATGACAAGTGTGTATGATGATGATGACGACAGCCCGGATCACTGTATAACTTTGATGCTCAAGCTCCACTTTTAAATATCAGCGTCACATCAAAACCAAGCGCCTGGCAGCTCGCTTTGGCTCCATTCTCTTTCCTTCACTTTTCTCCTGGCGCCTGTCGCACCCTCGGGATAAATGCATTGCCCTCATTTTCAGTGCGGCAGCCACAACTGTTACCGTATTTGTGGCACAGCTATAACTAGCATAAGAAGGGAAGCAATGCTGAGTGCCATTAATGAATTTGCACAAACTGTTTGCACTCAGCTTTAATTTAAGTTACCTTTTGACTGACTTCTTTCTGTTTTCGGTTCGTATTTCTTCGCATCAAATAGAAATGTATTTAAATAATCATTTTAAGCGTTTAAATAGATTATGTTACATTAGTTTTGTGGGACCTTTTCAGTCATTCATTCCTTGGCCATTTGTTCTCATTGAATGCGAAGTGGTTCCACGAGGACGGCAAAATATGTGCATAAATAGTGACGGAGCTCCAAGTCAAACATTAAAAGAAAAGCCGTGAAATAAGAAGAGAGAGAGAAGCGGGGAAAAATAGGAATGCGAAAAAAGCCACAAGCCCCAAGAAAAATAAACGCCAAATTGATTTTAAAAGCAGTTTCTTGATGGCCCGAGCTCACTTCAAATTAAGTATATCTCACTAAGAGTCGGCAGTGAGCCATGAAAAATTGAAAACTGGAAAATGCTTTTACCACATAAAGGAAGAGAGAGAGGAAGAGTGAGAGAAACACGCCTGTCGCATACGTATTTATGTGTCCTTTCTTATTTTTTTGAATTAATGCCAAGCCAATTCACTCCGCGACGCGAATCGCATTGATCTCCTCCCTACTTGGACTCACCCTGGCAACCCCTTGACCAGCCTGAACTCCTAGCTGCTGATGAGTTTCATTATGTGCGAACAAATCATCACATGCCAACGGCAGTTTCTATAATCTGTGGACAGGGAGTGGGGCTGGGGAGGGAGAAGGACAACGATGTCGTCTGGCAGACTGCACGGCGTCGCGCTCGTTTAAAAGCCATTTCGTGCATTTGTTAAGGATGCCTTCATTTTGCATGTGTGTGTGTGTGTGTGTGTATGTGTGTGTGTGTGTAAGTGTGTGGAATGTCAACACTATTTCATTCGAACAAAATCCATTTGGGCAAGATTATGAGAGCACTGGGAGTATCTATTTAAGGCGACCGACCACACTGCGTATTAGTAATGCGCCAGGGCATTCAATAAAAGAACAAACTTAGTTAAGTCAAAACGAACTTTTAGTACTCTTATATTAGCAAATTTATTTTATAATATCAAATTTATATGCAATTAAACTAAAGATTGCCCATAATATTTAGATCTTTTCTAATATTTTCCACAATGCTTGCAACAAATGTTGAATCAATCGAAAACGTTTCAAGTTTAATTGAAAAAATCATTTATTATTAAATAGTCATTTAATTTAATTTAGAGTGTCGCTTATCTTAGTCGACTTTGTAATAAAATTATATAATTAATAAATAAAACAGAAATTATATACTATAAAATGGTCTAAAATTCAGAAAGGGGTTTAATAATCAAACTTGGTTTTATATGATGAGACTCTCTTGATTGGTGTGATTCATTGGCTGACTTATGTGTCTAAATGCAAGCTCTAACAATTTTAGAGTAATTTTTGCTGTGATATATGCACGTTTCGATCAAAATTGACAGAAACTCAGACTCCGACATCAATGCTTAACAACTTAGCTGACAAACTATACATATGCTTCGACAGAGTATGCAGTATAAAAGGACAATGCGTTGGTAACATCAACAAATCGATCAGTGCACAGTTTTCCATTAAAACGCCTGAGAAAAAAAAGAAAAGCGTTGCCGTTGCCGTTGCCATTGCCATTGCCAGTGTAAACAACGGACTGGCGACTGTCCTAGTCCTCGTCCTGGTCATGCTGCTGGCCGGCTACTGTCCAATATTGAAACAAAACCAAATGGTAGCCTCGGTGGCAGCAGCGACAGTAACAACAAATATGATTCTTGGTGGTAGTGTTGTGTGCAGCCTAACGACAACATTCAATAAACAATTCACAATTGATTGACAAACGGACTGGCAGTCCTTGTCATTTGGATTCACTGCCTGACGATTGACCAGCGGCAGACATTGTTGAATTCGTCCTGACGACAAGTCAGCGGAAGGATGTTAGTTCGAGTGGATGTGGAAATTGAAAGGGAATGCTGACAACAAACTCGACAAGAATGCAGCACGACAAAAACATAGAAACACACAAGCCCACACACACTCTCCCACACATAGTATGTATACCGTATAAAAAGGACTTTGAAATGCCAAAAAGGCAAAAGAGAATCGCTTCTCGTACAAACTGAAAACAATGAAAGCAAATTTTCTGAACGGACATCCGCCAGCGATTAGGCAACACCCTCAATAGCGGGTACAGTGGTTACATCCTTTACTTTATGGACTGATCCCTTCGTAAATACATCTTTCTCTGCTCTTCTTCTGTTTGTTGTCCTTGAAGGCTATTAAGAGTATACAGACGATATCTGCACACGGTCTTCTGCTAATGCTGTTGTAGGCACAAATTGCTTACTCTGTATGTTTGTCCATTTGCTTAGATACAAGCACTGGCTTGGTTAACTAAGTAATATAGCTTTAAAACGGTTCAGAAAGTGGTTCAGGCCGGTTTGGCAGAAAGTCTTTGGATTATGAGATTTTAAATTCATATGTCGAATCGAAACTGTGGCTTTAATAGAAGAGACTTTTATTCCAAGGCCTTAAACCGGATTAGAGTGTAATTCAACGTCATAGATCAGTAATTATTAGAGATATTGTGCTAAACCTTTTTGCACAAAAGCTAAAATTAATTTTAAAGTAATTTTGTTGTTAATTTTGATAAAATGTTATTACTAAATTAACTAAAATATTGTTAAAATATCAAAACAATAATTTATTCACTGTCAGCCATGAACAGACGACTCAATAATTTACATAAATATAGTAACTAAATTAAATAAAAATATAAATGATAAAAGGCGTAAAAAGTTTCATATAATTAGGTTTAAAATTAAAAGTCTGAATTTAAATTAATATTTAAATTAATCAACTTAATAGTCAAAGCTGAATAATTTAAATATTCAGTTGTTCACATTTTTTTCTAGCACATTTTGTTGCTCGAGCTTTAGTAACCCCTTAATTAAAACGCCTCCACATTAATTCCGCACGTGACGTTAGCCGCTCATTAACTTGGCTCACATTGTGCCGGGAGAGAGGAAAGTGAAGGAAGAAGAACATAGTTTGGTAATAGCTGGAAAAAGTTTTGGCGGCAAATAAAAAAATGGTATGAGGGGGTCAGCAGAACATTATGTAAGGCAAATCCTTTTGGCAATTAGATACTTGCAACCAATAGAGCCAACCAAAAGTGGCACACACGCGGTGGCAGAGGCAACGACAACGACAACGGAGACACCCACAAATATTGCGCAAGTATCATGAATGGCATCATGGTTTGGTATCGTCGTGGTCGACATCGCATTTCGTAGTGCAAATATCCCATTACTCGGATGAAACTTTTAATTAAAAAGTTGCCAATGACAAACGTGAAAGGGGGGGGGGATACCAAAGGCAAGCTGAAACTTTAGTATACTCGTACTCGTACTGAGAAACTCATATACTAATACTCAGACTTGGACTCATACTCGTAGTCTCAATATTTAGCCGGGGCCAAGTGGAGCAAGCTTAGTCTCAGTCTGGCACGCACGTAATTGAGACAAACTTTGAGACAGTAAAACATTCGTGCAATGTCTCAGGACGGAGCTTGGGATGCCAATGAGAAAATTACGACATTTAAACCCGGAGGTTAAATGCACGTGAAATATTAAGTTTAGTTGCATGAGAGCACACTAAATCTTCATTTTGTGGGTCATTTGTTTGCCAAACCCCCTTCCCATTACCTCTATTCCTTTGTCCTACTCTCTATCCCTCTGCTGGTCTGTCTCGATGAGCAGCTAATTATGGCCAGGTGTAGTTAGCAATGCACCGGTTCAGCTGGTCGAGTCGAGTGCACAACAACTCGAGCGTGATATATTTGCGTGCTAGGATACGTGCCTTCTCGTATATCTGACGCCGACATCCAATCAACTAATCTGGACAGTGTCGGGCTAAGACCGAGAGTTGGGAATAGGCGAACTAAGAAGCCTTCGTTGTTAGCCAAGAGATTGCCAAGTCCAGGTCCGCTTCAGCTAACAAAGTATCTCTCTTGCCTTCTCCCTCTTGATTGGTATGTTCTTTATCCTTGATGGATTGTGAGGTAACAATTGGCAATGCGTTTATCAAGTAATTAGGACATAGTTTACCAGAGCTTAAGACGAAATATAAATTATTTAATTGTTTTATTGGTTACGCTTCACTTTTTTGTGTCTTCCGATTATTACCTTCAATAGACCACAATTGGTTACACCAAAAAAAAACCATTTTATTTTATAATTTTCTAGTCAGAAAAGAGTTTGGACAAAGTGTTGTTTAGCTTAGGAGAAAATACCTGAGCTACCAAGATCTGTTGCAGCCTCTCTGTGCCTTGTCGACTAGTCGACTAGCATAGGTCATCAATTAACTGCATATTGCTCGAGTGCAACGAGTTTGGGATAACCAATCCAATATCCATAAATATCAGCCAAGAGGCCAAGGTCCGTTGCGGCAACTCTCTCCCTACCCAATTCCCACATTCCTTCTTACCCTTTCCATCTATTTTCGCTATTACAATTTCATTTATAAGCTAGCCTGGCCAAGATATATATCAGCTAACAGCAGTTTTCAGCCGATTTAAAGGAAATTGCAACGATTGAAAATGCATTGAACCGTTTGTGCTACGAAAATTGACGCAACATTAAGAAATTTTGCTTACAAATAGCAGTTGAATCGGTTTAGTGGTCTTGATGGGCGGCTAATTATACTGGCCATGGCAACGGTAAATGTTGCGATTTTGCAAAATAATCAGAAAATGTTTTCGAAATTTTACGTAAAACGAAAATGCACAAAATGGCACGGAAAATGCCATACACGCCGAGCGCAACGAACGGGGGAATGGTAGAAGGGTAGAAGTGGCAGATGCGAAAGAGGGTACCGTGGGGGGAGGGGGAAGGGATTATATAAACCTATTTGGGTGCACCCGAATGCTCTTGTCTCGCTCTGGTCAAGCGGCTCGACCGAGACGAGGCTGGCGGAAATGCTGTGGTTGCCATGTTGCTGCTTTGTTGCGTTATCTAATTACAAAGGAATTGTGCGGCAACATCAGCGTCACACAGTTTTTGGGGTTTGCCGACATTGTTTTGGCCCGATTTGTACACTAACTGAAAAATATTATGTCTTTTTCTGCAAACCACTTCCGACAGCAGCAACAAGACAGCAAACAGGCCTGTGCAACTCTGTAAATGCCCTAAAATCAGGGGGAAGTGCAACTGTGGAAAGTATATTTTAATTCAAATGGAATGAGATTAAGTTAGGAGTATTTAACAATATTTACTTCTATTATATATTATATTAATTTGTTTAAATGTGTAACCTCAATGAAGACAGTAAACACAACACGAACTATATAAATAAATATAAATAATTGATTTTAAATTATTACTAAAAATTGAATGTGAAAAATGTTGAATTAATTTTCAATTTTAAATTATTTGATTTCTTAAATATATTTCAAAATATTAACAACTTAAATGTAAAATATGTTTAGATAGTTATCTTTAAAGAAACTTAGTCCAACACACAGATACTTTGTATACTATAAATATAAATGTAAATCATAGCCTACAACATAAGAGTGAATAAACATTTTCACAGGCACTCTGTATTTACTTAAGCTGCACTTGAAACATTTACGAATGCGACACAAAACAGAATTTCAAAATAATTGGCTCTCAAGAACACACACTACAGTTACAGTTGAAGTGTTCCAGTCTGAATCTTTGGCTGGAAATGTCTTAGCTCTTGCTCTTGTTCAGTGTTGTTATTATTGGCTGGTTAATGGGCATTACTTTCGAAACTTTACAATACTTTAATATACATTTAATTTAAAACTTAAGTGAGCAGCTGAAACTGATGTCAGCTAACTAACTCTTTCCATAGACTCACATTTAATATTCCCTGTAGATACTACATGGCAAAAACTCGACGGCAATCCGATTTATTTGTATGCGTGTCTATGTATTTTGTGTGTGTAGATGTAGGGGCTGTGTGTATACTTATATAAAGGATGGAATTGTTAGAATTGTGGTGTGGCAAGGAGCGTAGTCCGCAGTTAGTTACACATAACCAGACACATATGCGCTAAATACACTCGTGTCTAATAAGTTTTAGCCAAATGGCCATCGAAGCGAGCATACACACACACACCAGTACTCACAAACACACACACACACACACACACACATGGTCAGCGGCGGGATAAACAAATGTTGGGTCGTCCATTGGGGGTCACAGCTGCGTATGCGGAATATTTGAGGGCCCTGGGCGAAAAATTGTCAAACTGCCGGACGCGGCCTAAAAGTCAGTTGGGTTAGAAATCTGCTTAGCTGCTTTCCGGCCAACTAAACGACGGAGAGGCAGACGAAGAGATAGGCAGAGGAATGTTCACTGGTTAACGTTTACCCAACGCTTGAATTTAAATTGACAAAATATTTGGTTGTGCCAAGCACACACACACACACACACTGCTATATTGAAGCTGTCCCTTTTAAACGGAGCACTAATTGCGCGTTTGTCAACACTCGAATTAAAAATAATATTTGCCACAATTAATAAAAAAAACAACGCGTTTGAGCGTAACAAACAGCCCCAGAAATCTCTCTTGTTGTTTGAAAAATCGGTCTAAAATACAAAAGGCAAAAATGCTCAGAGTTTCTGTATCTACGAGTATGCGACAAGCAAACTCCCTGGAAAATGCACATGGATAACTATATGTGGTGGTAAATAAACGGATTGCTAGATAATAATCCATTATTGCAATTAAATGCGAGTATAAGAATGATAACTACATGCAAAAATTGTTCCAATAATAAATACCAACCCAAAGAGCTGCAGATGCTGCAATACAATATAGTGAAGTTTAAGAAAAAACTGAAATATAAAATGATATTTTATATTCAACTCTACGATAGAGAATGCATTTTATTACTATCGACTAATCCCTCATTGTCTCCCCTAAGCTGGGTTCAGTAATGTCATGCTAAAAACGTTACATGTATCGTCCAAACATTATAATACCCCCTACAAATGAGGCTTAGTCGAACATTTATGAATCTGCCTCTGGTAATTTGGCTAAAAGTTGAACAAAAATTATAAGAGGGCAACACGTTTAACAGATTTTAGGCCCGGGCTGAAAGAGCAAATTATGCAAATGGCGAGACGCGTCAAAATAATAAGCATAAATATGTGAGTGACATTTTGGCCAAAACATTTACATTGGCCAACGGCGAATGCGAATACTGTCAACAGTTTCACTCAACCTTGATGTAGAAAATAAATAATTCGGCAGTTACCACAAATATAATTTTATTGGCTAGTTTTGAAAGAAAAACAAAAGGTTCAAGTAGTTGTCAAACGGTCACTCAATTTAGATGCATTAAATTATGACCTTGATGTTGTTGTTCTTCTTTTTAACAGTTGCTACTGCAGTTGATGTTGTTGATGGTCGATGGTCGATGGTCGATAACTATTTAATTAACGCCAATTGGCTTGATACGTTTGGGTAAATTTCGCTTCAATAGATTCCAATTGATGCTGGTTGGTGGTGGTTGGAGACGTTGCTTCTTCTGTTTTCTAGAATGCAAGTTTTGATATTGACTGGCGCTGCGTACGGCCTTATTCAGCTTGGTTGATTTGGCCGGTTTTGCTTTGAATTTACTCTTGAGGACCATCTTGCCATGGCTGGAATGGCTTGTAGTAGCAGTTCTCAGTTTGTTCTTATTCGACTTGGACACACTCTTGCCCGACTTGGATGCTTTGATCGACTTGAGTGACTTTTTGGACTTCTGTGACTTAACAGACTTCAACATTTTAGCACTCTTCTGTGGATGGATGAGGGCGCCGCCCCTGGCCCGTAATGGCTGTTGTTGTTGTTGTTGTTCCTGTGGCTTCTTTACAGAGTATTTGGGCGTCGGCGGTGCCTGACTGGAGAAGACGCGTGCAGCCTGCACAATCGAATCGAAGTTTCCAAAAACCTGCATTATGTTTCGATTCACATACTGAAGATACTTAAGCGACGATTGGCACAAGCTGCACTTCTGATTCTTGTCGCAGTTGTTGCGTATTAAACTCTCCAAATACAAAAAGTTCTTAGCCATATTTTCGCAATGCGGACATTTGTTCATATTGTTGCGTTCGTAATGATTCTCCTTAAGATTGGCAATGTGCTCCTTAAGACCAGTTTGTTTTGGCTCTAATTTTGTTGTCGAATTCTGTGGCACAATATACGAATTAGCGGTTTTTTTTTTATCGAAACCGAACATTTTTCGTAGAACTGAAATTTTGTTAACCTAGTCAGGTATCGAATATGAATGAAATGTGTGTAATCTTATGTTAGTAACTATTTTATTACAAATAAAATCATTTGCATAGCCTACCTCAGCCATTATAAGTTCCAATCCGCTGCTTCTTCAGAGTGAGACGTTGATCTGAACTAGATTTCTGAAATCTAAATATAGACAACAAAAAATGCTGACATTCACCTCAATGCCTACTTTAACCTTATACTGCTCAATTATATTGCTGCAATTAATTCCAACAAACTGAACTCGATTTAATTTCAACAAAATGCGAGTATAAATACTTTACTATACTCTCCTCTTGCCTGACTTTGAATCGTTTAATTTCTGTTTCCTTGTGCGCAATTAGCGATAATCAGCTGGCAGTGGCAGTCCAGGCTCCTCTATCTCTCTCTCTCTCTCTCTCTCTCTTTCTCTTTCTCTCTTTGTACTTCTCTGCTCCCTCATTGTTCTCTGTTGACATTTTCATTTTGATTTCAATTCTCTTTGTCATTCTGCTTTGCCTATTTGTTCGTATTCGCATTTGGGTCAACTCGTTGCGATGTGCGATGTAATTTATTTTATTTTAAAATACAATCGCCTCACTTCACTTGCCTTGCCTCGGCTAACACACATTTTTAACTGTTTTGACCTTGTACAGTGATTCCCGTCACATGCCTCTGCTGCCATTAGGCCCAATGCAGAAATGGTTTTATTAAATAGCCATCAGTTGAATTATTAGCCAACATTACCCATTACATCAGCCTTGGAAAATTTATTTAATTCTAGCTCTGAGGACAACAATGAGATGGAGGTCTGATGAGTGATATGGTCGTCTTTGCTATGTATTTATTTATTTATAGCACACTAATAATTAAGATATCTTCCCAAGAGCCACAGCTTTTCATGAATACACATTTAATATTATTTCATTTTTTTAAACTCAGATTAATAAATAACATGAAATATATACAAACAATATTCTTTTTTTTCTCATCGTATTTTTAACTCATCAAAATATCAAAAATGGACTTAGCTTGCAAATCATAATTTAAGTTTTAATTTGGCAACTGGCACAGTTATTAGAAAGTTGAAAGCATTTCAAAGAGTTTGAGACAAACTTTGTAGGAAACCAGATAAAGTTTACCAACTGAATGTTTGCGATAGCTGCAGTCTAATGTTTTTTGAGCTTTTTGAGTATTAAAAACTTAATTATAATGTGACATTTATTGTAGCAAATTATGTTTAATTGCATTTGTTTGCCATTTCTAGCATCTTGAACTTGACTAGCGATTACTGCTCCATTTAGAAACGAGAGTGGCTGGAGTATATCTATAAAATAGCAAGTAGCACGTCCCCAACTACTTGCAACACCCAACCACAAATGCTCGAGTGCAGGGAACATAACTTCGATTTGAAAATATCTTAGAAAAGTCAAAGACAAGTGCAGAGCGACAATAAACAGCGAGCATAAACACTCACAAGCACACACAAGCTCGTAAAGTTGATTGTCCATAAATGTACGGGGCGTATACGTAATGTCAGGAGATGCATTAAACCAATGCAGTGCACAGTGGGGCTGTGTGAAAAGAAAGGGGCGTGGCGCTACCATAAAGTGCCGACGTAATGAATTTATTAAAAGTTCATATTATTCACATGACACAAATAGGCGTCAGCTGATTGTCTTGGGCTTGGCTTACTTGCATGTTGGCCAAGTTTAGGCAAATAGACTTCAATTATTTTCGCTTTGCATGCGACAGCTGCTGACCTGACTAAGAATGTGAGTGTTAATGGATTTGTGCCAAGTTCTCGTCACTCGCTGATTAATTCGTGCTCAAAATTGGGGCCGCTTTGGTCAATGCGTTTGACTTTGGTAAATGCCAGCTGGCCAGGACAGGTCAGGCTGGGACTGGCAGTTGGCACAGTTATGCCAGTTCGTTTTTTTTTTTTTTAGCCAACGCTAACATTTGACCCACAAAGGTTACTCGTAGCCTGCTTTTCAAGTCGGACCCTTTCCTGTAACGACTTCCTGCGACTTCGTCAAGGCGACGGTGACGGCAACGGCGACGGAGACTCCAACTGCACTCCCAATACAAATACAAATACAAATACAAACACATACTCTTACACCTGGAAAAGCACCTGCTTACTTAGCTAGATTTGCATGCTTGTGTTGCTGTTGTTGTCGTTGTGCCTTACTGTATTTATTTTGTTTGCTTTTCGTGCCTTACGTGTTTATGGCCTGCAAAATGGCGATTGTTGAAGAAAGCGAAAGTTGTTCTGCCATTTGCCTCTGGCTACCACTCACTTCAGCTTTACTACTTTACTTTCACTTGCTTTTCGAGTGGGCGGTATAAAGTTCAACTTGCTCGGCATTTCAATATCAACAGCGGCATGCATAATTTCTTTTGGCCCGAGCCTATGTAAATTTGCTCGGAAGTGTTCAGCTGTGTACGTGCGTGTGTGTGAGTGTGTGTGTTTGTTCCAGTTTTAAACGCGTTAGCTGACTTTATGCCCAGACTAAAAGCAGGTCAACTTAATTTTTGCGCTGACCGACCGAGCCACATGACAACAACAACAATAACAACAAGAGTTGACGCTTGATGTGCGAAAGCCGCAAACACAAATTAGCACAACAACACAAACTTGGCCATAATTTCTTTTGCAACGATGCCAAGCCCTTGGGCTAAAACTCACAGCACTCACTCACACATACACACACACACACACACTCAGACATATTTGCATTTGGTTGCTTGCTTTGGATTCGCGTTTTTTTGGTTTTTAGTGCCTTTGATTTTTTTTATTGTTATTATTTTTGGAGTTGACGTCGCTGCCAGCGTCGAGTCACCGTCGTGTTGCCATTTGCGGCATAAAGTTCAAACTGCAAATGTTTTGCGGTCAGTTTGGATTTGAAGTTGGCAGGTAACGCGACGTGATGCCTCATCGCACTTGAGCGTCAGCCATTTGGTGAAAAAACAAATGCCAAGTCATAGCCAAATTCATTTGTTCGCCCGCATTCCTACTTCGTTGTCGTTGCCTTTCAGTTGCGACTCGGTCAGCAAATTGTCCTGTGGTCAAACCCGCGTTCAGTTCCTCGCTGACATTTGTGCTTTCAATGCGATTCATTTCCATTCTTATTTGCTGACCAACTGAAATCACGGGTCCAATATCAACAATACAAAAAGCAGCATCAACTTGCTCAGCGCAATCATTGATAAGCAATTAATTGCGTTTACACGTGGATGCAACTGTAGCTGCAACGTTGTGGCAAGTGTTGAACGAATTTCAATTGCACGAGTTGAATTTGTGCATCTAGTTAAACGGTAAGTTTAAGCATCAAAAGCAGATCTATTACTTTACAATTTACAGCATTTGAATTGGGAGAAAATATAGTTCATAATCATATCCCAAAATGTATGCTATATAAATTATTGTAGCTTTGAACTGAAAGTTTTTCCCGGAATAAGACGAACAACTTTTAAAGGCATAAAGTTTTCCTATATAATAATTGTATCTGTAATTAAGTATTGTATGTCCTTTGTGTTTGACTGAACCATTAGCTGACTAATTGAAAACAACTGACAAATAAAGATAAAACACATTTTCAATGATTTAATTTAGTATTAAAAAAGCATCAAATGTATATGATTTGTTTTTTTTTTTAAACACAATCAATAAAATTATTGGCATCAAAATCGCTGCTGCAACATTACTAACTTTTAAGCAAGAATTGCGCTGTGTGCTCAATTTTTCAGCTCGTTTTGGCAGCTTTTCTGTTAAACTTGGGCAAGCAAAAAGTATGTAATACCTACAAAACTGGCCGGCGGCCGAAAATCTTCGAAAAGCGCTTTACGAATTTTATGCTAATAAAATTTATTGCTCGAAAAACTTTTACTTACACATACTTATGCAGAGCATATTTATTGTGGAAGCTGCAGTATTTTTATGGCCGGCGAAGGCGATCAGCAATAAAAAACGCAAACGGTAAACAATTTAAACTTTTTCCATGGACGCTGCCCGAATAAGTATGTTATACATTTTGCAAAATTTCGCCAGAGCATTAAGTAAGGCATACTTTCAAGTTTGTAGTTATAGTTGATTGCAATTATAATCAATGATAATATTAATTAACTTTCATAAATGCGGCCCGGCCGAAGCAGTCTGTGTGTGTGGCATGTGGCAACTAACAATTTTCACGCACTGCCGCACGGTCCAGCTGACTGCCCATTTAAGCTAAAAGCATTTCAATGCTTTTAACTATTTTTGATGCCGTCATGCACTATAAACTCTACTACGAAATTGAGTTTTCCCAGCGTTCTTACTGCGCGTGTATTGAAATGAAAATCTTAAAGAGCTTTACATTTGTGAGTACACCTTAGAATTAATGACACAAAGCAGATTTCGTTTTTGAAGAGAGAACAAATTTATATTTTGTAATTAATAGTTCAAATTAATTATGCAGGCAGTCAACGGGCTATAGTTCAGCGTTGGTGTTGAGGTTTAGCTGAAGGGCCAAATGGATTCAATTGTGTCAATTTACGGTGTCGGCAATTAACTGAAATCAACACTTGGTCATGTAATTTATTTGAGACCGTCTTGGCTCCCACTGTGTATTCTAGTACGCGAAGTTTATGTGTTTGTATGTGTTCAAGTTGAGGATAATTAATCTTTAAGCTGCGTTGCGACGTTCAATTGCTTCAATTAAGTTCAAGTTGCAGTGCAGATACAGACACATCCATAAAGCGATTTAGAGAGAAATGGAGTAAGACAGAGGGAGAGACAGGATAAGGCATTGAGAAGATAGCTTAACTTCGAACTAATGAGCTTTTGTAATAACTGCACTTGGCTCTATTATATGTACTATCTGCTATGTCTGCCTAATGAAGTATCTAATGCCTAGGATTGGGTGTGTGGTTGCCATGCAACGTCAAAAATCATATCAGAGAAATACAGAGAGAGCGAGAGAGAGAGAAAGACAGAGAAAGATGCAGTAAAAGAATAAGAGAGGCCAGTGCATCTTGGTCATATCTGGATTAACTTTAATAAGCTGCCTTCATTTCGGAACCAGCTTAGCAACTTAACCCGGCCTAAACGTGAGCTTTAATTGGCAACCGGCTGAGGCATTTATTGGCATATGAGAAGATATAATGAGTTGCCAAGTAACTGATAGAGAGACGTAGAATTAGAGCAACAAAGTTTCGATGCATGCACCTGTCGACTGCTTTTAAGTGGCGCTGTTTCCCATTTCCACTCCTCCTATGTAACAAACCCGCATGTCATGCTGTCATCACCATCTTTATGAGCCAACAATTGACAAGCTGACAGGCCAAACTGAGCAGCGAGCATAGCGCATAGAGCACAGAGAAATGTGGGTGGTTGAAACAAACAAGTAACGTGAACATGCCCCAATGCGGGTGGCATGCAAATGGAACAACTGCAGCCAAGTACAGTGGGTGCAACAACAACAGCAGTAGCAACAACATCAACAAGTACAATTGCCCACGGAACAAGTGCCAAGCTTAGTTGCATAAATACATAAACCGATGCACGCATATATGAAATTCGAGTCGGGTCGAGTTGAGTTGAGTTGAGTCTGCAGATAAGACTCGAGTCGAGCTGGGAAGACACATGGCTCAAAACCTGAATGCAGTTACACGCCGAGAGCAATTTTAATTAAAAGAAAACTGCCACATTCCTTGCCATGCTGCCGCTCAAAATGTGCCTGGCTGATGCTTCGATTCGTGTGGCAAATGCAGTTGCCAAAGCAGCTCTCACAGTTGTTGTTGCACAATGTGTGCAGTTTATTTCTGGGGCACTTAACTGACTGGACGACGCCTTAGTCAGAAGTGTTGCTGCTGCTGCTACTGCTACTGCTACTGCTGATGTTGCTGTTGCTGTTGCTGCTCTTGACATGCCACAGCGAGAAACTTTTCGGCATTCGGTGGTAGTTGAAAATGTTGGCTCAGCCAACATATCCTGACACAAGTCAAGGAATTTATGAGCTGTAACGGGCTACAAGTGTGTGCGAGTGTGTGTGAGTGGCTTTTGGCTTAATTGAAATTTAAACGCTCAGCAGCAGCCAGTGTCAGCTGTTAACTCTTTTTCTTTGCTAGCATTTCATGAACTTGACAGTTTGCTATTTCAATTTTCCCTCAGCGAATGCACAACTTGTATTACGAATCGGTTTTGCCATATATGAGTATGGAGTATAGCCATGATTACCCAGGACGAAAACGAAACCAATAAAAAGCACAATATTTAACCCAATTAAGCCGCCAAAACTTTGTTAACTTTACGCTAAGCCCACAACACGCAAAGGGCCAGCAAACGCATTTGAGTGTGGATGAGTTTGGGTTTTGCGTTTTGGCTTTTCAAATGGCCACTCCGCCTCATTGCCATAGCAACTTGGTTGGCCAACACAATAACACGGAGCATGCACCAAAAGTACACCCCCAAAAGCTTACACACACGCTCACACGCACACAGACACTCAGGAACACTCTACACACACTTCAGCACATAAATGCATTGGCAGCTGGCAGTTGTGCGATAGATTCCAACAGTGGCTGGCCAGTTTAAAAGGCGAACAGAAAAAAACATATGTATATATACATATTTTTTATTTTCATTTTCATTTTATAAATAAATTTGTGAAAATGTGAACCAAGAAATATACATAAAGTAAATTAAAGTAAAATTGCAAAAACTGCGGGGGGAAAACACAAAAAACGTCCGAGTTCAAAAGCATCGTAGAGAAACGCATTCCAGTGAACTGAGAGGAGAGAAGGAGGATACTCTCAACTGACGCGAAAATGTCAACAATTTCTGCTTTACCTGCTGTCAACGGTATACACTGGACAGCCTGGTTCAGGTACCAGCAGTTAATGTATCTTGGCACACGGTTGGAATGCCTTGAGCAGCATTAAAATAAACTCTTGAAATATCTTTGCTCCGAACGCTGTCAGTTAGAATGCATTAAATTTTCATTAGCTGCAGCTGCTGCATCAGCCTTTGACTAAGAGATTGGACACGGTTCTAGAGTAATTAGCCAGCTATTTGATGGCCAAAGTCAAAGTCAACTGCTGGCCGCAATAAAGTTAGTTCAGGAGATAAAGCGAGACAAACAAATAACAAACAAGCTGCCCCAGACAAAATAGTTGATTTATACATATACCTATGTATGAGTATAAGAGTGAGTGTGTGTGTGTGTTAGTGTGTGTGTGTGTGTGTGTTAGCATTACGTAGTATGCCTCTTGGACTTTCCCCCTTTAGGGTTTCGCACTCGTTGCAAAAGTGGCTTTTTGAGTGGTTTTTCAATGAAGTGTTAAGTGGGGAGAAAAACTACCTGGCTGCTCAATCTGTGAGTGTGTGAGTGTCTGTGTGTGTGTGTTTGTGTGTCTTGCCACTTCAGCTGCCTCTGTGTATATGTGTGTGTGTGTGTGTGTGTGAGAGTGTATTTAGTTGTCGCTGTCTATGTATGTCTGTCTGTCTCTGCAAATAAGTCTGCGGTCTGTGCACACCTTTGCCAGCGTCCACGTTGTTTTGTTGTTGTTAATGTGATTGTAGTAGTTGTTGCTGTTGTTGTTGTTGTAGCTGCTGCTGTTCTTCTTCTTGTCGTCATTGTTTGATGGTGGTTATAAAGCTGACAGCTTACAGTTGGCAGTAAATTTGCTAAAATGTTTATTTGCCAAGCGGCTGAGTTTGCGTTTAACAGCATGCCGAGTCCTCTATACACATATAGAGAGCAACCACATACGCCCATAGTCACACACTTGAATAGTTTGGGTGCTAGCCACACTTATTCGCCAACATGTGTAAGCACACACACATGCACATACATATACATTTGTGTATACATTTAGGGATATCAGTGAGAGGAAAGTCCTAAGGCGCATTTCAGCTTACCAAGCGTTGGCTACGTTTAATCACTTATAAACAGCCGCAGCCGCAGCAGCAGCAGTAATAACAACAACAACAATAACAACACAAACAACAGTAACATCAGCTACAACAACAACAACAGCAACAACAAAAATAAGGACAACATTGCGTGCATGACAAATGTTTTGCTACTTAATAATAGAATAATTATGGCAACACCATTAAACTGTTTAACGATTATGACACACATATACACAGCTGATAGAGAGCGAGAGAAAGTGGAATAGAGGGAGCATGGGGTAGAGATAAAGCATATAATGAACCATACATTTAATTTGCTTTGGCATACGCTGCGTATGCGTGTTGTGCATTTAACTAGCAAATAAAATGTGTAGTTTATACGATTGTTCACTGCATAACCCAACAAATGCTGGCAATTGTAGCACAGTTTTAACATTAGCAATATTTTATAGATGGGAAAGTTTAAAGTGACCAACCAAATGAATAAGTAGAATAGAGGTATAAAATAACGACTGAAGTTAATTCGATTGTATTTCACCTCTAATACTCCATTAAAATAAATGAAATATTTGTATGCCCCATCTAAATCAAATGAGAGGAAGATACGAATTTCCAGCTTAAACATTTTTAGATGAGAGTAAAGTCGAGTAGATATCGTAATCGATTTTCTATTGACACAGTTTTTGGAGGTAGAAAATTAGCAAGAATAATAATTTATTATAATTCTTATGTCAAAATTGTTGAAATCTTTCGCACAATTTCTGATGAAAATGAAATATGACTAAAATGAAATTAATATGTTTACAAATTAAAATATTTGTTGGTTTTTAGATTTAAGTCAGATAAAAGATAAAGTTTAGGCAAGTGATCTTTGCTATTATATAGAATATATTATATATATTACAAATGTTAGGCTTTGTTAAAGTTTGATAAAGGAATGCAAAAAAGATTTCCTAATTGAAAAGGTTCTACTGATAATGACTGTTAATTTAATCGAGTTGTCATTACTCAATTTCTTAACTGGTATTCGGTAAGTCGAGAATGCTTTAATTCACACTTGCTATCTCAATTCATTGGCAACTCATTGCAGGCTAATGAACCTCAAAACTCTTAACATTGCCAAGCCACGAATGATGCCACAGTTCGTTGTTGAGCTGTTTTCGCTAGTTGCCAGTAAAATTTTATTGCATTTCGCTGCGGCGCAAGTCGGGCTTTTTTATTAATTTATTAAAAGCCAGCGCCTGTCGACGAATACGACGACGATTCGATGTGAACGATGCGAAAGATGCGAACGATGCTCAACGCCTCGTAAACCTCGCCAAAATCATCATCAGGCGGCGTTTGCTGCAACCAACTTAAATGAAATGTAAATCTCGCTGCGGCCCGCACAAAAAGCAGCCGAAAGGCAACAACCAGTGGCAAGGAAATAAGCCGCAGTCGCAACTCTGTAGCGCAATGGCCTGCGATTTACGTGCTCTCAAATTTAATGCGGTGCGTGGCAATCGCCATGGCATTGCCAACATTGCCGCCATCATCGCAAGCTATCTGCGTGCTCGTATTTATTTAATTCCATTTTGGTTTTCAATCAACCAATAGGTTTGCGCAGCTCTTTCATTTATCTCTTTATAAAAGGCAAAAGCAGCTGTTGTGATTATCATGCCCATCGTCATTATTATCCAACAGGCAGCTATCGCAGCTTCCTTTAAAGAACTTTCATTCTACTTTCCGCATTGTCATAATTTATACATGATGATTGCCGGAAATAAATAAAATTATACAAAATATTCTACTCACACTCTGAACGCTCTACACTGTGTATAGTCATTATTTTTGGAAAACTATTTGCCACGCGATTTAACAGCGAAATTCACTTTGATATCGCACGAAACACGAGTTAGCATCGCTTATGTGTGAAAAAGGGAAATTTAAATCAAATGTGAACACATTGAATTTTTCATAGCATACTTTTGTGCGCATCGACACGTTGACAAGGGGAGGGGTGAAGCGGTAGAGGCAGGTTGATTGGATGGTTGCTCTCTCTTCGTTGTCGTTGCCGTTGTCGTTGTCGTTGTCTATTTGGCAGTTGGCAAAGCGCCGTCTAATTCCCCAGTCAGCTCCGGCATCCAGTCAGTCAGCCAAGCTCCAGAGTGCTAACATGTGCGTCTATCTGTATGTGAGAGTGTATGTGCGAGTGTATGTGCGAGTGTGTGTGTGTATGTGTGTTGGTTTTTGCTTTGATAAAAACCGAAATTAATTATTGAAAAGGCCGCTGCTGAGAGTCTGTCTGTTGGCATCGCATCGCGTCCCGTCGATTCGCGCTCATTTCACCGCATGTCGCAGGCTGTTGAAATTTTAAAAGGCGTTCAAGCGAAAGCAGTTGTCGCATTAGTGCAAACATACACACACACGTGCATGCCAAATGTATACTCTTCACACACACACACACGACTTTCGTTTACGCTTGAAAGCTCAAAATTTATTTACTTTGTGTGAGCAAAACTGTCACCATTAACCGCAAGCGGCAACTAGCGATGAGATTGAGAGGGGTTAAGACAAGAGGAAGAAAGGGGGACAGGGAGTCAAGAGACAAGCAGTGAGCCCGCATCCTGCTGCAAGAATAAGCGAGCAAACAAATTAGGATTTAATTATACATAGGCAAATTCTGTGCACAAGAGCAAAAACGAAACTCGTAACTTGTGCGTTTCATTAACTTTCGTGAAAATGCACAAAGAAAGGGAAAATGAGTGCAACAACTGATACAAGTGGCAGCAGCAGCAGCAGCAACAACAACAACAACAAATTTAACGACAATAAGTACCTCAAGTATTATGCAACAACGTCCAAAAGCGGCACCGGCGAAACCGCCGCGTTTGAAGGCGAATGCCAGCGAAGTTGCCACAAAAAAGCATTTGCAGTTTGTAAGTCCATTGCCACGACGGTCACGTGTGCCACAAGCGGCGACAATGACAATGAAGAAGACGATGCTGTTGACAACTACAGCAACGACAAGGACAACAAGGAAAACGAAGATGGTGAGAGAAACTCCTCCAGACAGAAGCAGCATTCGAGATATGGATGCCACTGCTAACGTGGCAACTACAACTGCAACTGGGGCAGCAATAAAAACTCGTCTCGCCGAGGGCTGCAGCAGTTTAATGTATGCGTGTCAGCATGGCGACATTGTCCAAGTGCTTGCCAAGATACGAGTCAAGGTAAGTTTAAAAGGGAAGAGGGAACAGAATAAGGCAACAATAGTAAACTGACTTCTCCCCCCCCCCCCTCACAATTGAAAAGCCAAGTTAAAGCCAACATTATCAGACAGTTGTCTGAACAAAAGCCTAAAATCAGGCGAAGGCGTAACAAGATTTTAATCTTTTTTGATGTCACGATGAGCCCGCGCAAAACTTAAAGCCAAAAGGATGCTAATACCCTTTCGGTGCGGTTCGGTTCGGTTCACTTCAGTTCGGTTGCTGAAGGTGTTTGGCAGGATGACAAGCGTCTTTAAATTTTCGTTGCAGTCATTTGGTCGCATTGTTCTCTCAGCTCTGGGCCTAATTGCTTCATAAACATTTCTACAACAAGCCAAAAACATAACAAAAGGCCCCAACCAAGAGTCCTCTACTTTTGGGTGTCTTGTCGGCTGTTCGGCTGTTCGAATTAAAATGCTGTAAATGGCAGGACATTTGAAATTGACAAAATAATCCTCAGGCTTAGTTATGGCTCCGCAATTTGGTAGCCGAAGCGAGCTCGCCTGTTTTTGGCCAAATGTTGAATTCTCTAAACGCTGTTTGGCTCATTTCTCGTTGAGTCGTGGCCTCGTTCGTCATGTGCCTAAATATGCCAATTTCCCATTTAATTGAAATTTGAAAAGTTTTTAATTGAACGCAGATAAATTTCCAAGGCTCTCTAATGGCAGAAAACTGAAGTCGCCCATCTCCCCGACTTTCCTTTCACTCCCTTTGCAAATTGTCATGTTGCTAGTTCTGCAATTATTATTGGGGGCCAGTGAAGCTTCATGCTCGAGAGTCTGACAAAATGCTTTCATTTCCGGACAATTCAAGACTTGTGCCTTTGGCTCCATAATTGATATTGACGCCAAATTTGATGTGAAATTGCCTGGCATTGAGTAGTGCCCATTGGAGATACTTTTGTAATTTTGCGCGAATAGCAAATGCCAACGACATCGACAACACCAATTTCACATTCAACCTTCAGCCTGACGTCAGTTCACTCAGTTATGTAATTGTTAAATGGTATTTTTGGGCTGGCTAACCTTGACGACCGTACCCTCCTGCCATCGTTCTCACTGCTTTATTTGCCTGTGAAATATGGCAAATGTTGGCTATTATTACTCACTTTTCTGACGCACCACAATACACAATAATGAAGAGCAATAAAAAAAATTAGAGCACATTTTGTTTGATTCATAATTACAATAAATACAATAAGCATGACAGAATTAAATTTGAGTATTTTGTCAAAAGTTAGGTTTCATCCTTTACCAATATTTAATTACATTTCATATTCAGCCTGAAAGTATGCAATGAAAATTCGGAATGTGATTCGCACGTTACAACAATTGAGATTCTTATTGAATGTATTTAAATGGAAAACGCTGCGAAGAATTATATTTTGATTACATTTATTATTATTTACATATTTGCTATTATTATTTATTATATTTTACTATCACTGCACACTTTTTGTACTTAATTAAAATGTATTCAGCTTTAAAGTGTGCAGTGAAATGTCTCAATCGTTGACTTTGATTCGACAGTTATGACACTTTCTACCTTTATTTGACAGCTTCTGAATTTAAGATTTAAATGTATCTCATGCTAATGAAACAATAATATTAATTACATTTTATTTGATATTAAATACTTGAGAAATTTCTGAAAGGCAATTTCTAGCATAAATATAACTTTGAATTCATAATACTTACGAAATTCTATATTTTATTTATAAATATTTTTGCTTAAAATAAATGGCTTTAAAATTTATAAATGTTATAAACATTTTTAACTCTGAGATACCGTTTGAATGCCAGTTCTAAGTAAATGCAAAATATTATTTTTCAACGTTTTATTTTGATAATATTTTGTATTATTAAAATTTTGTAAATAATTATGTAATACATTTCTATTTCCCTGGAAACGCTTGTGCTTAATTATAATGTATAGAGCCAAAAGTGTGCTCTGAAATGTTTAAATCGATGACTTTGATTTGATTGTTTCAGCACTTTGCTACCTTTTCTTGACAGCTACTGAACTTGAGATGCTTAACAAATGTAAATTTATCTCATGTCTATGGAACAATAATTTTAATTAAATTCTCTTATATGTAATATACATCATTTTATTAATTTCCAGTCTGGAAGTGCTGCTTTTGATTCCGCCTGCAGCTAAAGGATATTTTCAAGTATTTTCATCTGAGTGAAAGTAGCAGTAAGCTTTAGTTAAAGACGCAGTAAATATTTTTAATTAGTTGTGTGTGCAGTCAAGTGTATGTACATGTATAAGTATAATATTATGTATGCGTATATATGTATGAGGTAACGATGTCTGCTTTGCGGATACTTGTCTCTGAGCTCTAACTTGCTTTTGCTACAGAAAATATCTCAATAATCGACTAAGTATTATACTTATATACATATGTACATACAATTTATAGCTGACTACATTAATTTCTCTACACTAATGTCTTTGCATTCTCGGCCCCATTTTCAGCTCACACATCTAATAATGCTGCAAACTGGTAACAGCGCACAACATTTCTTTCTGCGATTGTGTTGTTGTTGTTTTTCATGTTGTTGCATTGGGCGATAATCTTGCGCCTTTGGGCATGCTTTAATTTGTCCTGACTCGATAAGGCCTCGTAACCTATTAAAACTTTTTTGAGACTGTAGCCGAACCGTTCTGCCAGCTGCGTTTATTACTGAAGCCAGGCCAAAAAGGCCTGCTATCCGCCCCTCTTGTACTTTTGTTTGTTGAATATTTTAAACAATTCTTATTTACTTTTGTCGCGTTGTTTTCGGGGTATTGCTTGTTTCCCATCTTTTGTATGGGTTTTAATTAAGATTATGCCCAATTCACCAATTGGTTGACTGACGGACTGACAGACAACGAGACGTCTTTAAGTTGGCAATTTAGTCGTCTTTATGGCTTTGTTTTTGGTTTTTCATATGTAGGTTGGGGCTCGAAATATTGCTGTTCAACATGTCGTATGGGTAATAAAAACTAGTATCTAGTTGGGGATGAGACAAATTGAAACTCCTTTGTCCTTGTACAGTCCTCCTTGCCTCGTTGCCATCTTTTCAGCAACTTGAGAGAGCACTCAGCAACATTCATCGGCATTGTTTACTTGCCTTCTATTGTTTTGCTTAAACTTTTCATTGATGTTGGTTTTTCCAACCCACCGTACCGCTACCGGCTGTTGTCCTCGCTGTCGTTTTTATTGTCTTAATGTTGCTGTTGTTGCTCTCGATGTTGTTGATGTTGTTGCCGCTTTTACCAATTAAGTCTTAATTTCTTAGAAAATAAAACTTTTTGGCTTCGAGCATTGTCTGGCACGCTGCAAGCATTTCCTCTTGCCAACTTCCTCAATGTGGCTCAATCCCAGGTACAAAGCACCAGGCACCAAGCACCTTAGCGTCCAGGTCTAATTTTATTGTTCCCCTCACAGCGTTCCCTTTAAGTTTAAACCACAATATTGCTAAAAATTCGAAACTGAAACTTTTCACCACAAGCTCTACAAGATAGATAAAGAGAGAGAGAAAGAGAGAGAGAGAGAAGAGTGGGGAACAGTTAGGTAACGTAGTGTTGTTCATCCTACGAGTAGGTGCGTCCACACAAAGCGGCCAGCCTCCCTAAGATACCTGCAGGTGTAAATTATTTATTTTCACTCAAGATTTGCTCCAACCAGTTGTCCCTTCCTCGTATTTCCTTTAGACCAACCATCTAACCATCGGCAACCGACCACGCTCACAAGCTCCCAGCACCAGGCGAAACTTTTTGTTGGAAAAGTCAGCTGCAGAAGTTGATTTTTGCCCAGCGAGAGACGCTGCCGCTAAAATATCAGGCAGCACCAGGCAGCAGCCTTTTGTTTGCTGCAAATAATATTAACAGTGCTACTCCGGATGCTCATAATAGTCGTATACGTGTGTATTCAAGACCAAGCTCAGCTATATTAATATCCTGTAAGCTAATCGCCAGTTTTGACAAGTGGAGTTACTCCTCCAGTATAAATGGCCAATTTGTGTATTACTGTAATGTGTATTACTGTTGTGACTGACACACAACTTGTGTGTTACTGTAAAGCAAATCACTATTGTTACATTGAGCTTTTATTGACACTATCGGCTTTTCTGTATCGGCTTGTTTTTACTAATGCTAGTTGAACTGTCCCTGTTGATATAGCTATGTTAATGTTAAGATTACTACAACTGTTAATATATCATTTACTTGTACATTTCCAGTTGTTACCGATGTTATGAGAAAGATCTGGTAATATGAATACTTCTACTTTATCAGCTACTTTTGCTGCAATCGTTGCAGTTAATATGATATTGCATCTATTAGTTCTACCGCTGCCACTGTTAATGTTTTTCCTGTGACTAACAATTATGTTAACTGGTTAGTGTAACAGTTACGTTAACTACTATCGCTGTTAATGTTATTGTTAATGTTAATGTTAATGTTGCTGATGTTACTCTCAATCTACTTATGTTTGGCAATTACAGGGTATTCACGTCGTTAGTCAAGCTGTGGCTTTGACACACAGTCAACGGCACCCGCTGGCAGCCTCTGCTGAAGCCAGACGAAGCGTTGGTTGTGTAGCATGTTGAAAGTTACCGTTTGAAATAAATTTTGTATGTGCACGCACTTGCCTTAGAGAGAAAGAGAGTTGCTAAAATGTTAAATATTTAATACGTAAGATGAAGTTACAGATGCAAATGTTGTACTCTCAGCTAATAAGCTAAATTTTAAAGAAATGATTTGAATTCTTGAAGTTTCCCTAAACGTAGCTCAATTGTAAGCTTCAAGTGAATGATGCAATTTAGCATTATGTCGAGAATTTCCATTAGCGTTGATTGGTTGACCTTCGACCTGTTATCGGCAAATTGCCATGCCATTTTTTAATTACGCTTCTCGCAATGCACTTTCATTTGACCATTCGTTTTCAGCCTTCTTTGTTTTTGTTGCCGCTGCCTGTGCCGTCAATGGGCAAATTATTATTAATTTGGACTCGGCACGGTCTGTCTACACCTTGAGCGGGGGCGGACCCTTTCCTGATGTTAGCTTGGCCTTCGTTTGGTAATTTTAATTGCAATTTTTGCCTTTAGCTAGCTACCCTCATCCCGTCCTTCCTTTGGCCCATAAAAGGTACTCCTTTTTTGCCACGTTTGTAACATTTTGTTGAAATTTCATTAAAAATGACGTTGAAAACTTTGCATTTACCCAGTTTCCGTTTTAGTTTGTGTCGGAGACGAATTCGCGTTGACTGCCTTCAACTGCATTCGCTTTCGGCGCTCATTTATTCATTTTCCCCTTCTATTTCCATTTCCATTGCCATTTCCATTGCCATTCCCATTTTCTATTTTGATTGTAGCTCGCTCAATGCTCGATTCGTTTGATTTTCCCTCGTCTCGGACATTCAAATTAAGTATTTTACAATATCTATTTAGCTTTAGTTGCAGTCACTTGAATTCTTAATTAATCGCCAGCTGTTTGCCTCATCGTCTGTCGTCTGCCGACTGTCGGGCTGTTTCGACTGTTCCGTTTGTTGTTTGCCAAAGGTAGAAATCAAATTGGCGCGATATTGACAAAAACGTTTGGCTGAAAAGCTGAAGCTGCCAAAGCAATTTGCGCTAAAATAAGGATAAATCGCGCACATTTTCGTACCTTTTCACCGTACAGGTCTCGGTCTATTTTATGTTCAATTTAATTGCCAGTCACTGGCGTATTTCTTGTAATTACTGCCAAACCAAATGGCCCTAACGAAAGGCTTGCCGAATGTGAGATGACTTCATAAACGTGACCTGGCCTTGACTGTGAGCAGCTTTAATTGAATATAGATTAGGCCTGTTGCTGTTGGCATTTGAATTTGACCATTTGGCCATTATTACGCTTACCTCAATTCTAAATTTATAGCCGCATTTTGACAGATTTGCATGTTGAACTGTAATTAATTACCTCGAACTTAATGGAGGCCAGCAAATGTCCAAATAAAAGTCAGCGTCAATGAGTTTAATGAATGGCCCCCCCGAGTGTGAGTCGTTTGAGTCATCAGAAAAAAGTGCTCAAACCAATAACAAAGTTAGTCCAAATGAGCATCAGCTAATTGAGCAAAAAACCGCAAAAAAGTTACCATCAGTAGCCCAGACTAGAGATCTCATATATATGAAATGTTCATGTGTCCATATGTGGTCGGTTTACTCGTATTTAGCCTGTCCAGCTGGCCAATTAATTAGAGACCAACAAAAACAACAGTTGGACCATCAGATGATGATGGGCAGCTGTGAGATGTAACCAAAGGATAACTGTCTCTATGGCTGGCAAACTTTGAAATGACAAATTAATTACTGAAATCATAGAAATTTGTCTTGCCACGACAGTCGGTTACTGCTCCGTGCCCCATTTTGTTGTCAACTGTTGTTTGGCTTTCGAAATGACTTCCGCAGCGGTCAGCCAGTTGCAGTTACAGTTCTCGAAGTTGCAACCGAAGTTGAACTTGCAACTGGTCCGACTGTCTCCTAGATATAAAGGATATCCGTGTATGAATTTGCCTGCTGCATAGTTCGGTTCCAGCTGCAACAATTTTGATCAAGGAAACGTCAGGGAGGCTAATCACATGTGAGCATAGCAAAAGTTTTGCGAACAGTCCAACAATATTTGCTCAAAGTGCATAATGACATGAAAAGTTGACACAAATGAGCAGTGCTTGTTACTAATTTTAATGCGCTTCGGAGCACTGTTTGAGCCTGGCTAAGGGCCCCTCTGCATCTTCCCTCTTCAGTTTGTTGGCCAGCAAAGTTTTTGTTGCGGAAATTACTTTGGGTCCAAGAGCTGGGGGGGAACATAATTTTTAATTGAGCTCAGCTAGCGAAAAGTTTGTAAAATATTTTGTAAACTTAATTTGATTTAGAGAAAACTTGAGCCTTGACTTACAACTTGGCCAATGAATTATGCAGACGACACGTCACTGGCTAAATTAAGATCAGCCAATTTACCAGCTTACCTTTTGCGTCAGCTGGTCCTTTTAAAGTATTCATAAGCTATGTTTTGTACTCTTTATTATATGGCAAAAAGAAAGATGCAAACTTAAAATACTTTTACTTAAAATTCATAGACAAATTATTTAACATGAAAACATGAGAAACCTTTGTGCAGCTTGAATACAATCTACATATCATTCAATGATGGAAGACTTTTCCATAGTCGAGTATATTGCACTATCAGATGCTGGTTAAGGTAATTTATGAGCCATTGTAGCATCGAAGAGCCAGAAAATTGCTGTTCATATTTAGTAAACAGTTTACCACCTGAGATTGAACGAACCGGGAGAATGCCGACAAAGTTTATAGATCAAAATGAAAGTTTGCCGTTGTTGTTAATCCGTTTGCATGGCATAAAAACTATGTAAAAGTTGAACACAGTACACGGTACAGAATAGAATGTTGAGGGAAGAGAGCAAAGAACACACACAGTACGGCATAATAATAATAATCCGTGCGGCAAGCCTTAAGTCTACGGGTCGGAGAGATGCTCCTGGCAAAGTAGCTGTAAATAATTGCCAAAACTACTTAAGAATGCTGCGCAGCGAATCGCTTCCTGCTAACTTGAGTGGAGGAATATGGAGACGAGGCAGATGTAAAGGGATTGGGTCGAGAAATCTAGCACTAAGACTATGACAGCCACAACAAAGGCAGCGGCAACGGCAACGGCAGCGGCAACGGCAACGGCAACTGCAATGCATGCAACAACCATTGTTAGTTTGGGGTGTTGTCTGCGTTGTTGTTGTTGCAGCTAGCAACGTGGCACTAATTAGAAGTATAAAAGGTGCTACAACAACAGCTAAAGAGCTTTTTCCATGTCCTCTTTACCCCCTCCTTCCTTCTGATTCTGATTCTCATCATCCCTTCTCAACTTTCAGTCTCCGGCTGGCTGTGCACATTGTCTGCTAACCATGTAAATTATAGTCGCTGCTTGAGACGAGACCACGCCCACGCCCACATCTACGCCCATGTCCACGAGATGGCTTAAAGCGTCGCATGTACTAACAAGTGCTTGAATCTGCTTTGTATCTTGCATGTGACTTCAGTTCGAGCTACCTGCGCATTTAGTCGCTTGCATTAATTAAAAGCTCGACTGAAAGTAGCTCCCATCTAGCCTTGTGTGACTGCGTTGGCCTGGCTGAATGCGATTAACATATGAATTGCGTATTGTGCGCATAAATTTGCCATTGAGTGGGCCTCGCTTGCTGGTCACTTGACATCTTAAGCAGTCCACAGGGCAATGGCGACCTTAAGGCGCCCGCAAAAGTTCTTCCGGCATACAATGTCTGATTCTGTCTGTGGTTGGGATTTGCTTTCGGTTTTGGGTTTTGGTCTTTCCTACAGGAAAATGCGATGTGGTCTTCCTGAGCTAAACTAGCCGAGGATGTCCCTGTCTCTGTCCTGGTCTTTTAATGTGCCATTCTGCTGTCGCGTCACACATAATTATGGCGGATGTGATGCCCAACGAAGCGTTAAGTCGAATTCTCGGTTCATGTTCTCTCTTGTCTACTGTCTCAGGGTTTCTGCCTGGTTCCCCATTACATTTTTGGCCCGCATGCCAGTTGCCATTTGTGCCCTTTCATGGCTTTCAGGCCATGCATGTATTTTATTTTTTATGCATTATCATGTAACTGCTGTGACTCTGTCTCTCTCTCTCTTTCTCTCTCTCTTTCGCTCTCTCTCTTCCTCTCACTCTATCTTTCTCACTCTCGGTTCACAGTACAGACAGAGTTGTTTTTGCTGCTGTTGCGTCTTCTTTCATTATTATTTATGCTTTATTTATATGTGTACGCACTTCCTGCGTGTAAACAATAAAATCTATGGGTACACCATGTCGTATGCGTCATATACATATATAAATTCAAAAGGCCTATGTCTTTTGTGGGCATTCGGTTGCTGCGACTTCTGGACATCTCCATTTCATTGTTATGCTAATGGATTACGATATATGAATAATAAGCCACGGCCAACGCACACAGGAGTTGCTCGAGATTCGAGTTGGGGCCACATTCACAAACAGTCGCCACGGAAGTGCAAACGCTTGAGTTATGCAAATACCAAGCGCCGAAGCCACAACCGAAACGTGGCCCAAAGCAACTTTTAAGTTTAGCTCTTGTCGTTGTTAGCCTGGCCGGAAAGGCTTAAAATCATTCGAGCTGCCGTCTTGAGCTTAGACTTAAACCAAACTAGTACACTGAATGTAAAATAAAGAGCTAAAACCTTCGAGTAAAGGCATTTTTTAAGCTATCTATTTCTTTGTAGCAACTGATTATTGTGGGCCCATGAATTGTGGCGCGTATTTTGAATGCCACATCTAGCAATTTCTTGATTAATCAGGTAAACGGCGATATATCGACTAATTCATACCCTGTTTAATCACATTTTAATAGGAATTATTCATTTCATTAAGCTGCTGAATTAGAAATATTAAAAGATTGAAAGATTGGAATAATATAAATCTTAGGTGAAATATAGCTACAAATTTAGTCAGAAATAAGTCTATGCACCTATTGATTGAAGTCAGAAATAGGTCGCATTCTTGTAAATTTCTTTCAAAGTATAAATCTAGATTATATTGCTATCAAAAATCTCGGAAGGTGTTGATGTCTTCCGATTATATTCAGAAGTTGCAGAAGTCAACAGCGCTCCAAACAACACCAAAGGAAACCAAAGAACCATCTATAAATATGAAAGAATCTAATAATCTAAGTAGACCTGTTTATTATAGCCATAATTTATAAGATAATAAAAAATTTGATGAATTAAGCATAGCAAAGCCTTACAATTTTTTGTTGACTAAAGGAGTTTTGCAAAAAAAAAAAATGTAAGGACCTTTTTAACCTGGCTCCGTTGGAGCCGTTATTGTTGGCTTTGTGGCTTCGCTTTTATGTTGCTTTGGCATGTTTTATTTGTTTTGAAAACTATTAAAATGGCATAAACAGCAACAGAAACAGCAACAAGGCTGGGAGTTGGCATTGGCCTGGACTCGACTTCTCGACGCTCAATGGGCAACTGGCAATGCCGAAGTTTTATCTTAACTCGGTTTATGCACACAGCACAGCAATTGGTGGTGAGGGGTGGGGGGTAGGTGTTGACCTGGAATGTGAGGGGGGTGGTAAAGCAGCTGGTGCTGCCATTGGAGCGCATTGTTGTTGGACGTATTTGATTATCGCATTTCATTTTGTGTTGGGCAAACGTAGAAAGTTAAATGCAAATTTGCATGACACCGCCAGCAGTTGTGGGTGGGCGTGGCAGGGGTGGGACGTGACGGTTGCGTGGGGCTGAAGAGACAGCGGCAACAATCACACCAACCATCAACGTAAGAATAACAAAGGCAACAGTAACAGCAACAAGAGTATAAGTTTATTTGATGCTGCGTTAAGTCCCTGTCACTCCTCCCGCCTCCTTCCTACTTTCCGCTCACACTCCCTCCAGCCCGCTGTTGTGACCCCTCGCTTGTTGTCTCACTGAAGGAGGGAGACCTACTCGCTGTCAAAGTTTTTAGGTATCATTTGAGTTTATTTGAATTATTCATAATCCGAATGACAGCAGAGGTTCGCTATAAGAAACGGAGAATGTCTCGGATATGGCCAAGACAACACAGTAAAAGGGACACCTAAAGATAACGCCAAATAACGTCCAAGTAAAACTCATTGTAAATACTTTTACTTTTTTTTTATTTAAGCAACACGCAATGCAAATTACTTTGCTTGTTCCTTTTTCCTAACTAAACAACGGCAGCAAAAGCAAGAAAACAAATTTGTTTCAATCAACAAAAATATTATCGAAACAATAAATCCCTTAAAAACAGCATTGACAATTGAAAGAGATTCAAATGTGAGGAGGCATTTAACAATTTGTCGCATTTATCAATGAGAGAGACAGAGAGAGAGAGAGTTTATAAAAAGTCTGTAAAAATTTGAATGAACCTTATGAGGTATGTCTTTAAAATAGCTAAAGCTATCTTTGTTTAAACTCTTCATTTTATTGGAGAGTTGAGGGTGAGAAGTGAAACCTTAATTCATGCACTTTTTCAGTCAAAGATAGAAGTTCATGTCCACTACCAACCATATTCTACAGTCATTATTAGAGCCTCCTCCTTCAATTATCCCACGGTTTACGTTTAGAATTGCACAGTTGTCCTAACTACCAAACTTTGAATTCAATAGTTTCAATTAAATCGTTTAAGCTAAGTCAATATTGTAGTCAATATTCATAACTCCTACATGACTTCGTCTTCGGCTCAGACTACAGTTGTTTCTGGTCTGCCAAATATTGGAAACACGCAAATTTCTGATAGTTTTATTTAACTTTAGCTGGCTTTTCTTTTGTTTTTCTACAGAGGAAAAAGTTTTGTCTTGGTTTTTTGGGCTGCTATCGAACTAGTATTAGTTGACTCTGCTTAATGGGCAATAAATTGAACTACAACGACTTTGGCATTTGCTGCCGTCAAGAAGGTACACATTTCAACGCTTTTCCCATCTCTTCCCATTCCCTTTCCATTCCTGCCAACTCCTTTATTTGGCCAGCTGACAGTCACGCGATGTTTTTGCGCCTGATAAAAATAGAGAGCAACGTGCTTAAAATGTTTTTTCTAAAAATTGAATGTTGGTTAGAAAAGCAACACATTCAATCATTCTGCCAAGATAGCTGTAACAGACTGAAACTACTTCTTTGGCAATGGAAATTGTTCTGACGAAGATGGCAGGAGAAAGTTCGTAACAAGACGACAATGTTATGCACTTTCTATTGTGTGGAAAGTTTCAGTTTACATTTTTAGGATTGTGCTAGAATTACTATGTATGCTTAAACTTATAAAAAAAACTTAAAGTAAATTATTTTAACAAAATCCTTACAATGAAAGATTTTACAATATGAAACGTACAAGCGAATGAATCTCTACCTCTTCTGTTTCTTATGGGCTTTCTTAAATTTAACCTCTCCCAATTTAAAGTTTTCTTAACGTTGATTGTGTGATTTTAATCCTACATCTGTCAAAACTTTACTCCATAAAAAATACTGTTTTAGATATAATTTCTACATGTTTTGATTGTTGAAGTTTTCAGTAAAGATAGTCGTACTCGTATAGCATTCCATACTCCCACTTCTATCTATACATTTATAGTTCAGCCAAGTCTTATACCCTTTCTCCTTCTATGTTACCCACTATGTTACCTCCAATTTACCTCTGCACACTTAGACATTTCTTTGGTAAGGATAACCTTTCGATTTGTTTGTATTACGAGTATTGCCCTATTATCCTTCGGCTGTGCGAATGGAGTGAAAGTGGAACGCGCTTTGTCGGAGTTATCCAAGCAAGGCCTTTGTCAGATATTCTTCCATTCACGTGTAAAATGGCGCTGATTCCGACAATTTGGCAACATTTTGAGTATAACAATTTTGGGTTTGCGTGCCACACTCAGCGTCATCGTCATCCGTCGTCGCAATGCGAACTTTGAGGCAGCTTCGAGTAAAGTTTTAGCATAGTTGTTCGATGCGATGGTGGCGACAGTATTTTTTCAGCACTTGACATGTTTTGACACGCGGAAAAAGGCGACGCTTGAAACGGGCTCGTTAAGATGTTTGCCAACCCGTTGGAGTTTGATGTTGTGCTTCGCGCCAAAATGGCTAATGTGAATTTGGTAAAAGGATGAGTTTTCAAAATGCGATTACACCTCGAGGGGTGCAAGTGCAATTCACCACGTTGCCACCAAGCGTTGCCAATCGCAACCAGAAGCGGCACTTGCACTTTCCAAAGCGACGCCAACTGCCCGTTTTGTTTATGTTTCTTTTCGTTGCTGTTGTTGTTGTTGCCGTTGGTTGTGGCGTTGTGGCCATTGTTACTTTAGTTACTAACAAGCAACGGCCACAGGCGGGCCGCAAATGAAAAGTAATTTTCAATTATTTATACCTATCACAATTTTCACGTGATTAACGCGAAAATATGTTCAATTATTAATTGTTAAGCTGCTATTTAACATGTTGCACTCGAAAGTCGTTGCAACGCCAGCATCAGTTCCGTGGCCAGCAATTTTGTGAAATATAAATTATTTAATTACACACGCTACACTGCCTCCAACACACACACACACACACAATAACAATAACTGACCGGACTGTGCACACATCGCACATTTGAATAAATATTAACATAAATTAATTACAAACCAATGTGGAAAAAACAGACAAAATAAATACAAGTAAAACATTTGAGTGTTATTAAAGTATGTCTTCGTGCCTTAAAACTACTATGCCATTAATGGGGGAGATGGCAGAGATACGTAATTAATAATCCCACAATTTATTAAACATTTTCACTGCAAAATGCAAATGACGTTTTAATTAGTTTATTAATCGTTTCGCATTTCGTTGATGTTTAACATTGAATTTTTATTGCATATTTCGCGGCGCGCTTGTGAATAGTAAACTCTATTTTCGGAAATAAGGAACGGCATGCCGAACACAGAATGCCCTTACAGATTGTGTCAATCAACATTTTTACTGTGCTTCCTGTTTTTTTTTTGACAAAACTAAAGTTGATAAAATTTGTACAGCGTTTGCGAAATAATTTAGAACTGATATTTATTGAGTTTCATGAAAATATTTGTAGTAACAAAAATAAAGTCTTAACTAAGACTCATTTTTTGAAACTTGAATGCATCTTTCTTCAGATATGTGTTAAAAATATAATTAACTATTTCATTCACTTACTGATCAACTAGTCTGACAGCCAGACGGACCACACTCAGTTCACAAGCCAAATCAATAAAATATATATAGTTTAATCGGTAAACGTAATATGCCCGTTTCTCACTACGTGACAGAATCAGATTATTATCTGCAAGGATAAACATATAAATGTATGGCATGAGCATAACTCTCGTCTGGAGTACAAAGTGGATCTGAATAACACGCATTCCTGTTTTCATTCGTTTTACAGCCCCAATTGCTGCGGCAACGTGACCGTAGCAACCGCAACGCGCTGCATTATTGTGCCGCGCAGGACTTGGAGCAGACGCGCGACCTCGTGGCGGCGGCAAGCATTGCGATTGCAGCTCCAGAGCTGCTGGAGTCTGCCGATGAGGATGGCTTCACGCCGCTTCACTTGGCTGTTATTCAGGGCAACTTGGCAATGGTCAATTTGCTGCTAGCGAACAAAGCCGATGTGAATGCGGTGGACAATGAAGGCCACTCGGTGGTGCATTGGGCAACGGGTAAGTGAAAGATTGCGACACCCCCCTTTCAACAATTTGTGAAACTAACTGAATTTGCCTCTTTGCAGTGTGTGGCGAAATTGAGGCATTGCGGGCAGTTCTCGCGGCTGGAGCCAGTGTGGCAAAGCCCGATGTTAACGGCGGCACGCCCCTACACTATGCGGCCCAAATGTGCGGCGCCAGCTACGACAGCAAGTTGCAGTCGAACTCCAGTAAGCTGGCCCTTGAAATTCTTGGCATTCTGTTGTCGCATCCGCAGACCAGCGTCGATGTGCAGGACAAGGATGGACGACAGCCACTTCTGTGGGCCGCCTCCGCGGGCTCCGCAAAAGCGGTCATAGCTCTGGTGAAGGCGGGCGCACGTGTCGAGAGTGCCGATAAGTGGGTTGGGTTCATGAAACTTAAATTATTATCATTATGATTGATTCATTATACCCTTGCGGGGGTACTATAATTTTGTTGAAGGCGGCGTAGCAGATTCTAAAAGCGATGCGAATGCGAGCAGCGTCGCATTCTTCCGTCTGTCCGTCTGTTTCTATGCAATTCAGTGTATCAGTCTTAAAAAGCTTCGTTTTTTCATGAGATATCTCAACCGAACTCACAACATAAGTATTTAATAAAGTGGGGTATATGAAACTGACCAAATTTAATTCAAATCAGAACACAGCCAGATCTGGAAATAATGAATACAATTTGCTTTTATGATGTTATTTTTATTCAGCTCTACACAGTTGTTGGTGCTAAAAACGCCCTACTAGTATAAGTATAGACGAGTATTCCATATTATTAACCTTATTATTTAGTGTTAGAGAAAAAATTTGAAATAAAAGTATACTGGTAGTGATAATCCCAGCTCTGCAATTAGATTTTATAAGAAAGATTGTTAATAATGTATTCTTTATGGAAGAAGTTAAGTATATACAAATATGCTCAGGGTATTGTTAAAGTTTCGGCCTGTCGAAGATAACTCTGTCTTCTTGTTTAGTTTGTCAATTGTAACATTATATTTAACTCGCTTGCAGGGATGGCCTTACTGCACTCCACTGTGCCGCATCTCGTGGCCATACCGAGTGCATTGATACGTTGATCAGCCTTTGTGGAGCACCCACAGATCTCATAGACTCCAACGGCTGCACGGCGTTGCATTATGCAGTGACTTTGGGACATGCGGATGCTACAGCTCGACTGCTTGACTTGGAGGCGGATCCCAATCGGCAGGATCGCAAGGGAAGAACGCCAGCTCATTGTGGCTGCTCCAAGGGACAGTTCGAGACGCTGAAACTGCTAAAGGAGCGTGGCGCCAATCTCTGGTTACGCAATGCCAAAGGAGATCTGCCCCTGCATGAGGCAGCTGCCTCCGGGCGTCGGGAACTGCTGGAGTGGCTGCTCGTCCAGCGGCCGAAGCAAGTGAACACCACCAGCAACGATGGACGCAGTCTGCTACACATTGCGGCGGCCAATGATTACACGGACATGTGCAAGCTGCTGCTGGACTATGGAGGCGATGTGAATGCACTGTATCGCAATTCCCGTGGCATTGTTCTCACTCCGCTGGACTGTGCTCTGCAACGTGGACATCGTTCGACGGCCAAGTTTCTTCAGTCTCATGGCGGACAACCTTCCAGCAAACTAAGGCTAGCAGCTCGACGGGGAAATCCTTTTCATGAGGGAACAGTTGCGGATCCGGTGCGACCGTTGAAGTATGTGGAGAAGGAGGAAGTGCACGATTTACGCAGTTCCAAGAAATACGTGGTTTATCTCAAGCGCACAGATTCCGATGGCGCTGCTGTAGACGATGTGGTCCACGAGGAGGATGAGAACGATTGCAGTTGCACGGAGCAATCGTATCGCAAGGAGCAGCGTGTGGAGCACATTTGTCGACGCCACAAGCGACGTCAACTGCGACGAAGAACCAACAGCTGTGGCGAGAATAAACATGAGAAATGCAGCGACATTTGCCGCTCCAAGAGCAACATTGAAATCCGACGACGCAAGTCCAGGGAGCGCTATGCCAGCACCAGCGATGGTGAGAACGGTGACGAGGATGACGAGGACTCCTGTGAGAATTGTTGCTACCACAAACGACAGAAGCAGCGTGTTGTCCAACGCAAGAGGACTGTGTCCACTCGCAGATCCAAGGAACTAGCCGACAGCGAGGAGGAGCAGTCCCCAAAGCCAGTTGAGGAGTCCCCAAAGCAAACTGAGCACAAGGTGCAAATAGTCCAAGAGCAGCCTCAAGTCGAAAACAAGACTCAGACTCCTCTCAAGGAGGGTACTTTCATCAAGTCGCCGCCCCAGAGCGCCAAGGGCGAGCAGCCAACGGATGTGGATGTGCAACCGGATAGCTTAAAGGTTGCAGAAAGTCATGCCATGGAACTGACAGACGAGGAGCAGGAAGCAACCAAGTCCGTGGTTACCCAAGTAGATGTCCATCACGACGCTGAGCTGCATTCCAAGTCTTCCGAGGAGCTGCCAGCTGATTCGACTGCTGTGCCGGCTGAGCCTGAAGCCAAGCATGAGCTAAGCGAGGAGGAGACCAAGCTTGTGTCCAACGAAGTCGAACAGATGATCAAAATAGCTGCCACTGCGCTGAGCAGCGAGTCCAAGAGTTCCACCGATGAAGCCACTGTTAAGGAGAAATCAGAAAGTGAGGATCAAAATAAGTCAGAGAATGAAGCCAAGGACAAGCCCATTGCCAACATAGTTGAAGTAGGTGAAGCAGCTGCTGCTGTCACGCCCACAACACCACCTCCAGCTGCTGTTCAGCCGGCTACCGAGGAACCACAGCCAGCTGTCGAACTGCCGCCTCCACCCGCAAAAACCGCAGTAGAAGCCGAAAAACCGGAACAGCTGCCGCCTGGGCCTAGAAATGAGACAAAGCCGTCAGCAGTTCCAACACCTAGCCTAATAACAGCGCCTAACCCATCCAAACCGCAGACTGAGTCCAAAAATCCACAGCAAAAGCCGCCAGCCACACAGTCCCAACCACAGCCACAGCCACGCCCACAGTCTCAGCAGTCTCAACAGTCTCAACAGTCTCAGCAGCAACAACAGCAACAACCACAACGGGAACAGGAATCAAGACGTTCCTTCACGCTGCTGCCCTCCGATTCGGCTGATGATGAACCAGGTACTAATGTTAATCCCCCCGTTGTCGCCCTTGAAGAACCCGAGCGCAAATCGAGTTTTACTGTGCTAAAGAGTGATGAATCCATGGGCGAGTTGGAGGAGTTGCCACGTCCAAAGGACATCGATTTCAGCAGCAATAGTCAAGTGTTTCAAGTGGTGCACGATGGCACAGCCAGCTCCAAGTTGCCCAGTGCAGCGGAGCTGGATAAAGCCGAATACGAATTCGAGGAGTTTGATGATGGCGACGATTATGAAGATGATAATGCCATTGATCCGGAGCATGATAGTGCACTGCGTCGCTTTTTGAGCGGTGGCAATCGCCATGGGGTGGCTGGCGAAGTGGGGGAATTGGGTGTGACTAGTGACATCACTGGGGTCTATGATGGCCTGGCCAATGGACGCAAGCGTCGGCTGAAGAAGCGAGTACGAAGCGGCGCCAAGACGCGCAGTAATTGGAAGGTGGCTCAAGAGTCGCGGGACAGTAATGTCGCCTTGGTCACCACCAGCAAGGATCAAGATTCGGGATTTGAGCCGAGTCCACGTGCGGAACGTACCAAGATACCCACGCCACGTTCATCACACACGGCCATGCCACGACGTCCCATTTATGCCACACTCGACGGACGCTCTTGCAGCAGTCGCCTGGAGAATCGCAAGCCCGGAGACAAGGGGGCCTGCGATATGGGGGCCGTCACTCGCTCTATACAACGCAACATTCGCAGGTAAGTGAACAGATTTCTGTTGTAACTGATTCCTAGGCATTTAAATGGCCAATGACCAAGATTCATTCAATTAAATTAATCACCGTCGTGTTGTTGATTTGCCACCAACCTCAACTGTCGTCTGCCTTCTGCCAGCCGTAGATTTATTTACTTGATGCTTGATTTTAATCAACTTGAATGTTCCACTGCCGACCGAGCATTCATCTTGGATTCGCATTATATCACGCACTTGCCCCTGGGCAGCCGCCTTTCCATTTCTGTGTAATGTAATCAAAGTGGCGGCTGGCACATTCGCGTCTGGGCCACAACGGGCCGCCTTAAAGTTAATTTAGTTGGGCACTTAATAGCCTTGGAAACATTTCTCATTTTTTAAAACATGGTCAAAGCGCTGTGGCGCCATTGTTTGCCTGGTCAACAAATAAATTGGCCAGCTTCCGCTTGCCATAAAAACTGCGCGCTTTAAAGTTATCATAATGCGGTTAAAGGCAATAAACGTAGCATTAATGTCCATTCTCCAAGTTCTTGGGTATTAATGATGACCCTCTGTCCACAATACCCTTGACTTTAACCGCAATTGTACCAAGTGCTAGCCATTAACATCAACATTGAGTGGTGGGGTGGCTTTAGGTGCTAACAACACAGGAATATCAATTAATACATTTCCGTAATTAAGCCATTGTTTCAGTCAGTTGAAGTGAAAGTGCTGTGATCGTTTTGAAATAGTGTTTTTTTATAAGTTAAGAATAAATAAACGAGCAATAACAAATTAATAAAACCAATTAAACATCAATATATCAATAACAATAATTAAATAACAAAATGCTTGCTGCCGAACTCTGCCTGACGCAATATACTGAAGCCAGTTGTTAGTGAGAAGTTGTATTTATATTAATTGATAAACATACTTAGCTACTTAACTCATAAGAGAATAAACTGTTCTTACTTAGACGCCACTGTGAATAATCACTGCACTGCTTGGACTGACCGCGCGCTGACGAGCAAGCAGTAGAGAATGAGCTGCTTAAATTCGATCACTTTCTGCGGCTGCTTGCTCAGACAGAGGTTCAGAGATTTCACTTTGTCCAATCACTGCATAGTCGCTCTCATTCTCACACTGATAGGAAACTTACATTAAGCTGCTGCTCATTCCAGTTTCACCTGTGTTTATTTTTAAGCTCTTCACATCGTTTTATGGTTATAGGGTATAATTAATTAACAGTAAATAATATTGATTATTTTTCAATTAAACATTTTCGTGCTTTTAATTAATTCATAGTTGTCAGAGATATTTGTATCGATAAACGCATCCGCAGCGGATGCTATTATTTTTATCCCTCCTACCCAAATATACGTGCCTAACGCTGGCCGGATGTGCGGACGCGGATGCGGAAGCGAGTGTAGAAGAAACAAACAATTGTCGAGGCGATATTTATTGTTGTTATTATAATTATTATTTTGGGCTGATAATTAAGTTGTTTCTGAACAATAAAAAACCATTTTTACGCAAAACGCAAAAATCATTTAAAATCATTTGTTGAAAATCTGAATGACTGAAAAACAATCAAAAAGCTGTTAAATACCAGAAGAAAAAAATTACTAATAGAAAATTAATAATATTTGGGTTAATGCATACATTATTACATTGTTGTATCGATGGTGAAAATAAAGCTTTATAGTTTAATTTTGTGATGATTTTAATTTCAACTTTAATTGTCAACGCGCTGAAAGTTATTTGATATTCCGTGTGGATTTATAGGGTATCATGAGAACGCTTTAAACCTCAGGGAGATTGTTGTTTGTGATTGCTGATTTATTTTAATTTATACGAACGGTTACAAATCTGCCAGCTCCCCCCAGACTGTTGTCATTAGCTGAAATGCTCATTTCCGGCAAAGAGTTGCGCATTTTAATTAAGTGGCAAGGCCCAGAAGCCGCCTACCGAGGCCACCATGCCCACGGCCACCTGCGGTGAGTGTTTTGTTTATGCAAAAGTTTATGAAAATAGGACGCAGCTTGCAGTCGCCGAGACAGTCGACAGAGACAGCCGAACATTAACAAGGCGCTAATACTAATTGTAAGTGGAATTAGCGGAGATTAGCGGGTGAATCTTAAAGAAGGAGACGACCATGGGAATGTAGACAAGTAAAACGCAGTTAGACAATTGGCATATACTTTAATTGCCGTTAGCGACCTTGTTGCGGATATCCTTTCGACGAAAGGTATTAGCTTTAAATGTTAAATGTTCAACGTTAGCCCGAATTTAGTTTTACACTCTTCGTCGTCGTCGTTGTCGTCAGATTGTGTACACTGCGATTTCCCACTTGACATCTATACCATTTATACATATAATCTTATGTAAATCTATATTTGTTTGCAATTAATTTATTTTAAGCCCACAAATGGATTAAGGATACAGGCGAAAGTGAAAGTAAAAAGTCAATTGTAATTGTAATTAAAGGATTTGCATAGGCCACGAAAGAAACTTAAGAAACTTAATTAAATTTGAGTAAGCACACTTTTATTAATTTTCGTAATCTGCCTTGAGGGCTATGAATAAATTTTGCCAGCAAATACGAAGTTGGAGAAACAGAAACAAAATTCATAAATAAAAAATAAATAAAACATTTTTCACTTGACTAATGAAAATATTTACGCGGCGTCTCATTCACTCGGTTTGCATAAGTCGAGCCAAAAAGGAAACTGGCAACTTTTTTTTTTTGGCAGTTTCGTGTAAGGAAGCCAATGCAAATACGATGAGTATACGCAATGTACGCCAAGTCAAACAAGCGTCTTGCTTACCCACAGTAACGAAATTTTTAACAAGTCGACAGTGTGAGTCAATTAATTCTTGTAAAATACATAAAAATCCAACGAAATCCTCTCGAGGGACGCTCGGCGGTGGGTTGCCTTTTGGTTACTGGGTTGGTTGCTCGGCAAAAAAAAAAAAAAAACAAATCTAAAGCACCCGGAAGAATTCTTTGGGCCAGAGGGTGGTGCGCTGTCAGCTTACACTGTACTGCTGGCAGAACACCATGAAAAGTGTGTAAATAGAGAATTTTATTTATATCAGTAGCATGTTTGTTTATTTTTTCTATATATATTTTTTTTTATTTTTGCTGTTTGCTGTTATTTTATATTTTTTATTTTTTTTTTTTGTGTTGTGGCAACTTTATTTTGCTTATTCGCTTTGGCTCTGAACAGATTAAAATTTTATCTGACGCATAAATTAAGCAAACAACTTGCCAGCATGGTCTGTATGTGTGTGTGTGTGTGTGTGTGTGTGTGTGTCCCAACAGCACAGGTGAGATTTGGGATTTATAATGTGCGCTCACGTAATTGACATTGTTAAATATTTGGATTTACATTTTGCCTCGGCCAACTTTCACTTTTGCTTTCACTTTGTGTGTCCTTGCGGATTATCTGCTGGAGTTTGCCAAACGTGAGTCTATTAGACCAGACGTATTTATACTATTAGCTTATGCAATTGTTTTATACATAACTATCCTTCATATCTCTAAATGTATTTGTATCTCTGTCTCGTTTCGTTTCGTTTAATAAATAGAAATCTCTGTGCAACACTTTGAGCTGCAGTTTGTAACTTTGGTCACATGGTTGAGCTAATGTTGCCACTCTGCGGCTAACTCTTCTCTCTCTCTCGCTCTGTTTTATTCCCCTTTCCAATCCCCTTTCAATCCTTTCGTTTCTCCTGCAATTTCAGATTGTTCAGCTTTTTAAGCAGCGCACTTCAAACTTTTAAGCATCAGCCTAAGAAAGTTGGAGCTTCGATGAAAAATGAGGCGAGAAAGTTTTCTAAAAAAAAAAACCATAGAATTTTGATCCGTTAAATTTTTTTAACTGCCACCGGTTTAGTTGCAGACACGTCAGCCATCATCAAATCTAAGAGCACCAAAGAGGAACTGCTGAAAAATATAGAATGCATCAAAGTAAACACATGTGTGTGGCAAGTGTGTGTGGGAGAAAGTGTGTGTGCGTGTGTGCGTATGCTTACACATCAACACCCAGGCAAAGGTTTCTTACATTTTTGTTTGCTTTCGTTGTTTATGCATTGCAAATTGCTGGCAGGCAGAGAATTTTGTTGCTTTTGTTTCAACAGTTGTAGCTGTCTTTGTTGTTGTTGTTGTTGCTGTTGTTGTTTGTGTTGTTAGTGCAGCTTGCGGAGCGCTTAATTTCTTTGAATTTCGTTGTCACTCACCATACCGTTGTGAATGCCCTTTTTGGGTCGTGTTTCCACTCCATCCACTTTGGCGCAACGCGCACTTTTTGCTTGTCACATTTGTGTCACAAACAGGATGCCGTCGGCGTCGGCGGCGCTGCAGTAAGGGGATGGTGGAGGTAGCTGGTAGGCAGCTGCCTGGTGTTGGGTCCAAAAGCTGGCCGGGAGGCGTGTCGCGACGGCGTGACAGTGAGTCGGTCACTGAAAAATGTAGCACACTGAAAATCAACGCGCACAAGAAAATGCAATGAAAGTTGTGCTAAGCGAACGTAAAACGGAAACGGAAATCAGCAGCAACAGCAACAGCAGCGGCAACAACAGCAGTGGCAACAACAGCATAAAAAAGTGAAAAAATGTGCCAAGGACACTATTGCAAAAACTATTTCCACTGGCAGAAAGTGGCGAGCGTTGGCGTTGGCCAAGGCAACTAAAGTGAACAAAAATCGGACAAACAAGTGAGGGAGGAAAGGAAGGGGGTGGGGGGTGGCAGTGCGGCTGAGGATTTGGAGGAGCGGCTGAGTAAAGTCAAAGAGAGGCGTAAAATTGAAAAGCGCTTCAGCAAACAAGCAGAGCGTTGATGCCACAGACGATGATGATGGTCGATGGCCAATGGGGTTGCAAGTTCCAAGATGCAGATACAGTTGTAGATGCCATAGCGGTGTCTAAATAAGCGGAAGAGAGATTTCCAAGTAGCTATGCGGCTGATGTTGCAAGAGATTCTTATGCACCTGGAGGGGGCAATTTGTTACGCAGTTTTAACGCTGCAAGCAGCACTTTGGTAAAGGAAGAGGAAGAAGCACCAGAAGCAGAAGCACAAGCAACTGAAGAGCTTACAGTTTTTACCTTCCTCCATTTGCCTCTTTCATTATTTGACCAATTGCAGTTTTTGTGCCATTTTTGTTTCAAAGTCAAATTGTTTCGCATAATTTTGCAGTGCAGCCAAGTGGCGAACAGTGTCAAGCGGCTACTGCATAAACTGTGAGTTCCCCCATTCCCTTCTACCCCCCCCCCCCCTAACCACTACCTACTACCTCTACATCTCTTTCTTCAATCCGCATAAACAATTTGAGAGAACGCTGCTCAACGTTGCACTATGCACCGAGTGCACTTGACAAATTTGCTCAGTTTTTGGGCAAAAAGGGTTTTTGGAGCCGCGGCGGTTGATTTGCAAAAGTTGTTGGCCCGGCCAACGGCCAAAGTTTGAAGTGCTTTAAGAGTTTTTGCACAACCTAAAATGCGATGTGATCTTAAGGGTAAGCAAGTCAGTCAACCGGGTCGAGTCAAAGCATTTCAATATTTGCTTAGTTTTTAATAAAATTTTCAATTAGATTTTATGCCATAGCTTCTGTCGGCTTTAATTTAGCTATCTCTTCCCTCCACCCCTCTCTTACCATCTCTTGCTCTCGCTTGGCTTTATGTTCTCTCAATTATTAATAGAATTTTTTTGTGCGCACGCACTTTAGTATTTTTGAAATTTTAATAACATGATGCCTTTTATTGCGTTTCGCGCATTGTGCGCATTGTGTGGGTGGAGACCCAAGCAATCCCATTGCCCATGTTAGGTTTGGGTTTGGAGGCTGCGTCAGGCACAGACACAGTCAGATGTAGATGGAGGGGAGGGGAAAGGGAGCTGAAAGGGGCGGAGACACAGCAGGCACACGGCCTTTGTTTGCCTCGCGAAATATCAAAATGACAATTTACGTACATTTGCAAACATTTATTTTATGCGCTGGCTGGCAAAGCTTGCGCTGATGATGATGATGAGATGACAGACATCAGACGTTAGGCATACGAATGGAGGGGTAGAGGGGCAAGAGTCGGAAGCCGGAAGATGTAGAACAATGCTGCGCTTTTCAGAGACTGACTTTTAATACCCGTAACTTGAAGAATAAATGGGGTATATTGTATGCGATGTAACTGTTAGTAATATTGAGTTGAAATATTTCAGATCAGCATCAATAGACGAGGAAATTAATCCTTGTTTGTCTGTATGAATTCGGAGATATCAAAAAACCATAAGAGTCAAATTAACTAAATTTATCAAACAGACTTCTATCAGCCCCAAGCAAATTAAGTTTGTTTTAATTTGTTACTATCCTTTCTCCCTCGTAAGATAGACAGTTGTGTTGAAAGTTTACTATTATTATTATCAATCTCTTTTTTTCTTATAAGTAAATTCACTTTAAATATTAAATATGTCAAACAGGCTACGAGAAAATGCATATAACAGTAGTTAAGGGTATGTATTTAGTTTTTATATAACTCGAGCACTTAAAAGTATGCAATAGTTTGTATACCGTTGAAGTTATAGATTCGTATTTACAATTAGTATAAATATATTTAAATGAGTAACAGGTATCTCATGGTCTGGTCTTCCTTACTTGTTTTCTCTGTGGGGTTGCCATGACGCCAATTTAAACTCATTGCTCTTCCTATCTCAATACTGTGCAGATATTACATGGAGCGCAAGATCTTTCAGCATCTGCTGGAGCTCAAGTCGCTGCAGATACGTTCCAACAAGCTGAATGAATCGGTCCTGGTGAAACGCGCCGTCGACGACTATCACAAATCATGCGTGCTGCTGGGCGGCGAAACTGGCACAAGGTTGAGGCGTTACAATTTCAGCGAATATACGTTCAAGAACTTTGAGCTCTTTCTCTACGAGACGCTCAAGGGACTGCAGAAGCCGGGCACCAACAATTTTCAGAACATCAACGAGGTCTACGAGGAGGTAAGTCAGCCTAATTCCCACTCCCAGTCAAGTTATCCATTGTCTCACATATGAACTGCTTGCAGGCGGAACGGCGTCTCAGTCCGGATTACAATGCGTATGAGAAGGCGCTGCAGTGCACCACGAAGACGCATCGTTGTCTCCATGCTGCTCACGCCTACACGGGCATTCCTTGTGCCGCATACAGTAAGTCAGTGTTAAGCCCCTAAGCAGCTCTTTGAGAGCGTGAAAAATGGCACCAGTTGGACTGTCAGACAGTCCGACAGTCAAGTTGTTACAGTTTTTTGCTGCCGCCTTTTGAGTGGGTCAAGCGGATGGCCAACACTCGCAATTCAAAGGAAAAAAAAAAGACTGAAAAGACGTGGGCGCCAAATGCGCCGACAGCATTAAAATAAATCCTAATTACGAGCAGTTTATTCATTTGACCGAGCCGCTGAGCAGCTCGACTTGCCGAGCGCATTAAATATATTTTCTGCTTTTACCCTCACTCCCTTTTCGTCTGGCACGTTTTGCCTTTTCAACTTTTATTATTGCTTCTATGGCGGCTTCGGCCAGCTCCTTCCAGCACTTGGACCAAAGGGATGCGTCCGGCTTATGCCAAATTAAAAACGCATTCATTTCGATGCTACCCTCGGTTTATACTCGAAAAACACCCAAGTCAACACTAATCCCTTGCCTGAAAACGCGTTTAATCCCGCCAGATGGGCCGCAGTGTTGCATGCAATAGCAGCAACAAGAAAATTAAGTCCTTAAACTCAACTCAACTGAACTTCATGGCAATTGGCTTTTCCCAAAAAATTCTAGTTGAAATGTTTGTGCGTTGACTTCATCTTCATTTTTTACAATTTCACAGAGTGTTTTTGCTGACTGTCGCCTGACACATATCCCCCTCGAGATGCAATGCCCGCTCTTGCCATCTAAATGAAATGCAGTTTCCACTTGCCACAGACTGGCAGTTGCAATTCATTTCGAGTGTGCTCATAAATATGGCAACCACTTAATTAGGCTGATCGCCGTGGATCATTAATCTAATGCCGTTGCATTCCCTCTCTCACTCATGCTTACTCTGTCTTTCTGTGCTTCTCTATCTGCAGTTCCCATGATGAATCACCACACGATGCCCAAGCTTGGCTTTGGACCATACAAAAAAGCCGGCAGCGTCAGCAGTTTTTATCTGCCAAAAATACTGACCAGCGGACGAGCCTCAAGTGGACGAACTGACGTCGGAGTTGGCGTCGACATTGGCGTTGGCATTGGAAGCGGCAGCGGTAAATGCAACCATAAAGTTGCTCTGGAGTTGTCACACGGAAAGAGCAAACAACTAATTTCACTGCCAGCGGATAAGTTGGACAGCAATAAACGTTACTATGTGACGTTCACAGTTAAGGACCCGCCAGGGCAACAAAAACCATACCAACAACAGCAACAACAACAACGGCAATCAAGCTCGCTTGCGAAAGCTGGCGGCGATGCTAGCGGCAAGTAGCACGCAGCGTATACGTAATATGGAATTGCTGTGGTTTTGGCTCGCGATATTACCCATACGCAGTGTGTGCCCAGCAGCAGAAGCAGCGGCAGCAGCATCATCATTATCATCGTTGTCGTTGCGCCAAATGCATTAAAACAATGCGACATTTTGTTCTTCTGCCGTTCGCTGTGCTTTTTATGCGACCGCCCGCTGTCCAACTGTGCTTTTTGTTGTTGTTGCTGTTGCGCTGTTTGCGCTTTTTGGTCTGCTTCCTGTGTTGTTTTTGCTGCACTTTAAGATGGCCAACTGCTGATAATGGATGATGGCGCTGCGCTGTGGCTGTCAGTTGAAGTTGTCACGCCAGCAGCGGCAACAGCAGCTTGAATTACTTATGTAGAACGCCCCGCCTTCAGTTACCACTTCCCGCTATTGCCTTTTTCCTCCATCACCTCCGCCTCTAACAGCAGTTGTTTTGTACTCTCTCTCTCTCTCATTCTTGTGTTGAATTCTGTTTTGTTTGCCATTCGGCTGTTTGTCTGTTAGCGCTCTTGTTGCGCTTTTATTTCACTTTTTCATTATCATTTTTTCTTGGTTTTATTCTACTGTTTTTTGTTGTTGTTGTTGTTGTTTTCCGTTGTCATTGCTATTGCTATTGCTGTGTACGCTACTAATGCCACAGATAAGCGTTGTTATTAACGCTCGGCTTACCAGCACCAGCCAGGCAGAGTCTCTGTACTCCTCTACCCTCTCCACTCATCTTTTGTCTTCGCTTAAAAGCAACAACAACAGCAGCGGCAGCGGCAGCAGCAGCAGCAACGTCAACGAATAAATAAATGTAAAATATGTACCATGCATTTCTTTTGGCATTTCAACATTTTTACTTTATTTGCAATTTTATTTACTTGTCCATGCCCTATTCCAGCGCTGCTTCTCCGCTTAACAAATACTTTAAGCGACTGAGAAAGAGTTAGTGCAATAAGAAAAATAGAATTGTTTAATTGAAAGTCTCAGTTTAAAAATAAACAAAAACGAAGACGAGGCTTTCGTAGTTGTAGATAGACTTGCACTGATTCGATCATATCGTAAGTACTTATAGAGTTATCAAGATATTCCAGTTGCAGTGCAGGTATCTGCTAGTCGGTCAGTTGACTTGTTCTTGTCAAACTGTCGACCGTCGACCGTCGTTGCCTGCGTTGCCAACCACTTCGCGTTGAGTGCATTGTAAATGGAGAATAATTGCATTCAGCATAAAAAAGTTCTGATTTGCGTATTGCAAATGAAAGTAACAAGAATACAAATGGAAATTCGCTTTATTATAATAAAATAATAACGATGAATATTATAATTTAAATCATTAAAGGACAAGCGGATTTAAAGAGTATACATTTAGATTTAAGGCAGCTGTTGCAAAATAAACGTTGAAAATGTCAGAAATTGAAGCGTGTTTTTATCAAGGGGCAGATGGCGAATGAGAGGACCGCCAAAAGAATTGTACACGTCATGTCCTTGGCATAGATTCGCGCACAGTTGTCGCTTGAGCTGATTGCTCCTTTGGCTGGCAAACAACAGCACTGTTGAGCAAAAACAAGAGACAGCAGTAACAAAAAAAAAAAAAAAAATGGAAATAAAAAACAGACAGGCAGTTGCCAGACTCGGCAACGTTTGTGGCTTGTCAAATTTAAGCTGTCGACCCGGCCGGAATGTCTACGTTGCAACAGCAGCCGGATTGGCCATTGATGTGATGATGATTGTGATTGCGATTGTTATGGCCCCGTTGCCTGCCGTCTGTCGATGGCCGTGGAAGTTGTTGGGGGAGCAGTTACAACTCCATTGGCGGGCTTGTCAACAAGAGAGACCAATAATTGCTGCACTGCATCAATGCTGTTATGACTTCCCGCCTCCGACTGCACAAGCTGTCCTACGCTAATTGAATTCAAAGCTGACGTTTATGGTCTCTGGCTGGTTGCCTGAATGGGTCGTCTTCGTCGTCGTCGTCGTGTAGCAGGCATTTAGTTGGCGCATTAATATTTCAACAGTTGTGTCCAAACTAAGCACGCCTTTGTGTATTGTGAACGCCAAAAGATTTGGCCAGCCAGCCGTTCTCTAATTTGCTTGTGAGCTTTAAGGTTAAGCATCGCCTGTCACATTAAGGCACGCCAGCAACTGGTCAGCCATTTACCAGACTCCTGCTCTCCTTCTCTCCTTCTCTTCTCTTGAATCCTCCCTCAATAACACTTCAATGTATTTGTATTTGTACAAATCTGTGGATTTATTTGGCACTAGTTTCGGCTTTCAGTACTGCAATATTGTAGCTTCACTCAAAATTCATTTTTAAAACACAATAAAAATCACCACAAGTAATCCTCTTAAATATAATTCCTGAAACTACACAAGTGATCGCCATAGTAGTTTTATCAAATTTAAAATTCAAAAAAAGAACATTTCATTTAAATGTATTAAAGACAAACAGTTTAGTTTAGAATGTACTATGGAATTAAAGTATGCTGTAAATAAATATTTTTATTACCTTATTCATTCCGACATGTCCCTTTTGAATATTTGCTATTTTGATGGGATATACACCTTAAATTTGTGAATGCAAATTACTATTAATTACTATCCCTTTGAAGTGTTGCCACTTAATTAAAGTTCACGTAATACACTTGACTTAGGACAAGAACGAGATCGATTGCCAGTCAAAGTATGAAGGGGCCAAGTTGAAGTGAAAGTTTTTGACTAATAAATACGCAATGCAATTTAGCAAACTGGTATTAAATGGTATAAACTGCAGTTGAAAAGTTTGCCAAGAGTTTGCTTCGAATTTCATTGACTCCATTGGCAGTATTGACTCCATTGCTTCATTGGTGGCAAGTGTTTTACGAGTAAACTAAAGTGCAAGCCAAGTTGCAGCCAGTTTCAAAAGGGAGCTGCCGTGTAAATTAATGAAGGCCGACTTAGCTGACCGCCTTTCTGTTGTTTCGATTACTCGCATCGGGTGGCAATCAGTAGTTGTTGGGGTTGGGGAAATTGTGGAGGTCTGGAGCAGGTCCATTCACTGGGGACTTTGGACTTGCATTAATATCACTTAACCCTCGGGTAAAAGTTCTGATAACTTGGCATTCATCTGCAGCTTGTGGGTGTAATTGAAATTGATTAAAAATGCTCGAAGCTGACTTAATTTTTTTTTTTTCATCTTGAATTCAGTTTATTTATTTTAAGTATTCATTAATATTATTAACACACTCAGTAGTTTCGGCTTAATTGTATAATATATATTTACCATATTATTTTAATTTAAATATAAATTTATGTTTAAGTTCATTTTGTTTTTGCTTGTAAATCTAACCACGCCTTAAAAACAATCAGTTTAGTTATGCAATTTATTCAGAGATACAGAGTTAGAGTGAAAGAGACAGTCACCGAAGCAGAGACAGAGATAGAGATAAAGAGAGAGAATGTAAGGACTCGTAGGAGACAGTTCAATTTGCCCTTTTCTCTTTGGTTTGTCCCCGTTTCGGTTCGGTATTTGCTCTATTTGGTATAATTTTAATTTATTTTATTACGCATACGCAGTGTATATTTTGCTAGGCTGCTATTTGGTTTCGTGTATTCGTATTTGATATTCACATTCACATTCAAATACGAGTATATGAATTATATTTTATTTAAGACTTTATTTTGTTTGTTAGTCGTTTGGTTACTTTAGATTTATTTATTTATAACATGTACATACAATGAATTAATTTGTATTATTGTGGTTGTTTCTGTTTCTGTTTCGGTTTCTGCTTCTGTTTAGTTATATTTTTGGGCCTGTAATTTATTTAACATTTATTCATTATGCACTCAAAGTTTGCGCTCACTTTTTCAGCCAGCCTTTGTTCTGGTAATAGAATATTCATGAATTCATATAAATAGTTGCTAACTTGGCCAGCAATATTCTTTAGAACAAATCTATTATGAAAATTGCATAAATTCAATTGCAAAAATGGGCGTGGCCCTCGGGGCAATTTCTTGAATTTCTCTGAGACAACTTCAGGGCCAGTTAACTGAGTATGACTAATCGATATTGATATCAGTTTTGCAGTAATAAAATCTTGAATATTACACATACGCATACAGATATTCAAGTATATGCAAATGTGAGCAAATGTATTGCATACTATTAAGCGCTCTCTCGAAATTACCTAGTTTCCCAGGCTGAGTTGTATTCAATTACTCTTCTCGTCTGTTCTTTGCTCTTTGAGTCTAATTACAATTTAAATTTATTATTAAATACACATAATCTGCCTAGCGAATAAAATATATATGTCTAACTTATTAACTTAATTGTTCATTAATTCGATTTATTTTATTCAACATTTAAATGCAGTTTGATTCATGTTTGCCCGGTTTCTCTATGTACATTTGATGTCGCAGCTGCATTTAAAATTACAGAGGCTAATACAAGCATTTTTATTTTGATTTTCAACTGTACGAGTGTATGAGTGTGTGTATGAGTGTGTGTGTATGTGTGTGAGTATGATTGTGTTAAGATATTTACAAATTTCACTTTTTGATTTCAGTTACAAGATTGCTGTGTGTATTTATAGAGCGAGGCAAAGGCAGCCATTTCCTTTTATACTTTTATCCCTTTACCATTTTCATTTCCATTTCCATTATATTTTTCAATTTGTGCAATTTATGCTGACGCACAGACAAGGATATATGCATAGATGCACTTATGTTATACCTTTGACATTAATATATTTAAATTTATGCTAAAAATTTACAGCTATGTACGATAAAATAAAATGCCCATGAATTACGAGTATGATGCCTAAAGCCTTCATAGTGCAACCTCATGGCGCTGAGAGGGGGGCGCCGAGGTGTTGGGCATCGGGTGAAGGGGTTTATGAATGTACTGCGGTAGATATTATTACTTTTTACAATTACTTCAGCGTTGGATCCAGAGTCGTAAATTCCAATTCGCCGCGCGGTAATATCAGATCCGGGTCTGCAATATACACTTTGGTTGGTTGGCATAAAACAAAATCAACAACAATGGCAAGCAGAAGTGTGTGTGTGTGTGTGTGTGTGTATGTTGTAAATTGTATGTGTAAGTGTTAGTGTGTGTGTGTGTGTGAGTGTGTGAGTGGGTGCGTGTCAGTTGCGGGCAGTCGGGAAGAAAAACAAAAGTACAATTTGTGTTTACCGATTAGTTTTGCTTATTTCATTGTTTGTTTATGTTGTGTATTTGATTTTTTTGTTCGACTTTTCTGTAATTCACAACACTTGCAAAATGACATCATATAACAGTTGCAAATTGTTTTGGCAGCAAATAAAATAAAAAAAAATTGTAGAAGCAAATGGAAATCGTAACTATTAGCAAATATCAAAAGCGTGACCAACTGTGCGCCGATAAGAGCAACAACCAAGCAAATAAACAAACGAGCGAACGATAACAAAAACAATAGCAACAACGACAACAACAACAACAACAAGAACACCATATATATATTAATATTCAGCAACTCTAACCATTTCCCCATAACGGTCAGCATCGTAAACATAAAATAATTCAACAATTTCTTAATTTTTATCGCACATTTCAGTCGCATTTATGTCCGAATTCATTTTATTATTGTTAGTTGCTTGCCTACCCAAGTTCAAGTGAAACTTAAGCGCCATCTAGCGTTCACTGGCGGCATTCCGCCATTTGTTGTTTACGATTTTGCAGTTTGTTATTTGACGTTGCGTCCCTGTGTTATATTTTATTATTATCGCCTTTTATGTCACATTTGTGTGGCGTCTTTGAGTCATAAAGACGCACAAACTAAAGCAACTGTCGTCAGAGAGGTTGTGTGTGTGTCTGTGTGTGTGTGTGTGTGTGTGTATGGATATAGCAGATATAGCACACATATATGTGTTTGTGTCTGTGTGTGTGATTTTCACGCCATGCCTGGCAGCATTAAAAATGTCAAAAGTCGCAAAAATGTTGCAAAGCCCTCGGGCCCAAAGGCAAATAGGGCAAGAGGTGCGGAAGTACCACAGCAAATGAATGAGCGTTGGCTGACATTGAAGTGCCACACAGGATAACCTAGTGTGCGTGTGGCAGGGCAGCATAGGCCGCATCAACAATGTTGCCAAAGCGAATTGTGCGGCACTTCATGTGGTACTGCCACAGACATCAAAGTAGATGCCGGGCCAAAGGTCGGTCTAAAGCTTTCACAGCAATTCCTGTTTTTCATGCTACAATTTTTAAAGCATACTTTAAGGTGCCTTTAAGTAAACTCTCTTCCCACTAAGGCCGCAACAAATGATGTCTCTCAGTGCTACAAGACGGCAGTTTTTTCATTCGGTGGCCGGCTATGCCAACTCAGTCTTAACTTTGTCTAATTAGACGAGTGCCGCTGAAGTGCGCAAGAAACCAGCACGCACACATAGATAGACAGTTGTGTTACATACATGTGTGTGTGTGGCACATACATCTTGCGGCACAAGGACGACTACACAAATGTTACCCAGTTGGCGTCCCGACTCTTGACGCGTCACACAGACAAACAAAGCGAGACAAAACAAACGCCAAGACAAACAACAACAACAAATGAGACAAAAAGACGAGTAAAATGAATGGTGCAACATGAAATGAAACAAATGTGCACAAGAAAAAAAGCATACGCAAAAACAAACAAATACACTCACACGCCCCAAACACATACATATTCTATAATACATCAGCAAGCTGAAAAAGTCAAACGCATTTGCTTTCACGCCCTTCCCCTTGGCATGTCCACAGTGAGCCTCCGACAAGAGGTCACCTGTCTTTAAGTTTGCAATTGCGGATGGTGGAGTGCGACCTTTTGAGGCAATATGCAATTAAAATTGTTGGCTAATGAAAACAGCATCAGCTAACTTACAAGCTGCTGGCACTTTCATATGTTACATACTATACATATGAGTAGCTAACTTTCTTGACTGAAATTACTGAGCTCAAAGCGCTGAGATACTGTCTGACCTATGACCTCGGAGTATATTAATTTTTGTATGAAACTGCGAGTTGAGCAGAAGACGCTTTTGACTTTCCCAACAAAAGTAATATAGGAAACAATTTGTGTGGCTTAAAGGCAGAGGAATCGTGGGCAGCAATGTACGAGTACGAAAACACGAAAAGTAAGTAATTTAGAAAGCGAAAGTGGCATGAATTCGAGAAGTAAACTGAAACGCATATGGAGAAGTTATGTGAGCAGTAATGAAGGAAACGGAGTTTCGGCTAAATATAGACGACGAGAAAATTCTCTCTTCTTACTTCACTTCACTTCTTTACTTCTTACGTCACTTGTCCATATGATATTCACTTCATTTCTAGACTACGAAATGATAATGTTGTAAGAGAAATGGAGAAGCGTAATTTAGTGAAATAGTATTTTGAGCAAGAGATGAAGTCTGCGTTTCACGAAATAAAACGTTAATTGAGAAGCACAACGAGGCAGAAATAGAGAAGCGATGAGACTGACAATGTATGGTGAGAAGTGAAAAGGGATGAAGTCAAATGTAAAGCACAACGAAAAGGAAAGTGAGAAGCAAAAGTGAGAACAATTGAAGAAGCAAATTGACCACAGAGTGTTAAATACATGAAGCAGCAAAGTGCGTTAGTAGAGGAAAAAATAAAGTGAGAAGCAAATTGAAGAGTGAGGTAAAAGTGAAGCATAAATAGGAAGAAATAAAGAAGTAAAAAAATGAAGCAAAAGCTGAAGTAAAGTAAGTTATAATGCAAAAAGTGAAGGGATAGAAAAACAAAACGCAAAGTGAGTTGTGATATGCAATGTAAAGGGAGAAGCAAGGTGGTAAACGAAGGCAAAAGAATATGATAGGCTTAAATTTGCAGCATCACATAGCAAAGCAACTTAAGTTAACAGAGCATCATAGCAAAAGCGTTTAAAATAGTACAAATAATCGGAGAGAATGCAACGAGTAGAAAATACCGCTAAACACAATAATACAAAATAAAGAAAAATCCTTCGTTCCCGTGGTTCACCATTTTTCGGTTCGTTTCTCGCTTTACACCTTTCAACGCCTTAACTTCGACACCTTTAACCACGTCTATTTCCACACTTTGCGACCACTTTTTTGTTCGCTGTAGGGTATTTACGATGCGACCAGCTTTAAGCTGTTTGTCTCTCATTTACGTCTTCCTTTTTTGTAAGGGGGCAAAAGCAACAGTTTTAGCATTTTCCAAAAAGCCAAGGCGCACTTTAGCCTGACTTCAGCAGTTGTTAGTGTCTTGTAAGCAAGTCCAAGTCAACTTGGTTTATGTACAAACGGAGTGTGTGTGTGTGTGTGTTGGAAGGTGTAAGGAGTGTGTGAGTGTTTGAGTCAGAGGGCAACTTTGAAGAGGCTTTGCAAGTAAATACAGACATACGGAAAACGTTTGACTGTCAAATGTGAGAGTGTGTGTGTGTGTGTGTGTGTAATCTGAGAGTCTTCGGTGTACATAAATTAAAAGTTGTCAGGGAAAATGCAAAAAACGTACAAATACATGAATAAAGCGAATTAAAATGTTGACAAAATCAAATGTGGCTAATTTGTGACTTTTGAGTTAGGCAGAATTTCCATTAAGGAGACAGCAAATGGAGATGGAATGGGCGGGCGGTGTGCACATTATATTTAAAATAATATCACGTATACGTCACATCTGCACATTAAATAATATTTGCATTTGTCGACATGTTCGCATGACATTCACTGAGCGTGTGTGCGTGTGTGTTATTTCTGCTTTTTAATTTAGTTCTTTCGCAATATATAATTGAAATTTATGCAATTCAAAGTTAAAAACAAAGTCTAAACAAGCTCGCAAAATAAACAGAGCGAGCAGCATATTCCACAAATTTGTTGCAGTCTCACGAAACACATACATACACACATGTGCAACTATTTGCATATGCATATGCAAATTTAAATGTATATGAGTGCTCGTAAAATGTATCTAACTTTGTGTGCTTGTACTTTCTGTCTGTTGCTGCGTGTTTCAATGCTACACGAACTCGCTTTGCTGCTTGTTCAAAGGGCTTTGTCGGCACCAGTGTTGCCAATTCAACCTTTTCCGGATCCGGAACTGTTCGTTTCTAAATTACTTTTGCTGGCGAAAATATCAAACTTTCCCTATTCGCATGTCGATCGAGTTTCCGGTTATGGAATTTTATAATTTGAGGAATTGTGCTTGAATTTGTTTCATTTTAATCCAATAGCAAACAATGTGTCATAGTTATTGTTGCGATAGTTTTTCGAATATTGCAATGCAGTAAGTTCTAAACATTTCCTCATTTTTTGGAGGGCTTATCCTGCTTTTATGACGAGTAGTTAGCATCACTGGTAGGCACACACACCCATGGCAACACTCATAAAGACAGAGTCACAAATATCAATACAAGCAAAGTTTTGTGAAAGGATCTCATTTTACTTATAAGTTGCAGCACTGTTGGCAGGACTCAGCAGTACCTGTAGAAATGTAGTTAAAAAGGACACCTTTAGATACTCTTTAAATAAAGTACGAAGTGGAATAAGAGATGTGGCAAGTGTATGTTACAGTTCTTAGTTATTAGACTTAACAGACATTTATAGGCATCCCTAGGGAAAGATATGCCAAAGTTACTTGCGATTTTGCCACAGGGTATTAGTTAGTCAGTCTCAAAAAGCTTCCTGTTGATTTCCAACGAAAAATCTGTTATCAACAGTTCTTAAATCTCGTGAATATTGTCGATAGAAACGGTTTAATTAGATGAAAAAATCTATTTATTGTCTTCACAACAAATCGAAGCACAAAGCTGAGAGGATTTGAATTTCCAAATACCACATTCACGCACACACGTTGCTGCAACAATTGCTGGCAGCCTTTGACTGCAACAGAAATCCCATCAACAATTAGAAAATGCCCCAAATTAAAAGAAAATTGTGGCTTTTTTGGACAATTTGCACGACCATCTGAGTCAGAGAATAAATGGCAAAGACTAAACGCATTTGCCACATGTCCAGAGAAAGCCAAAAAACTCAACTAAAATGGAATAGAAATTGTCAATGGAGGGAGAGAGACTGGGAGAAAGGGAGCACAAAGCATGACAATGACGATAAATTAAAATGTGAAATCAACTAAATTCTTGTATTTTATTGCATCAGTTTTTCAAGCACGACAACTCTTGGCTTAATTGAAAAGTTGCTAAAAGCAGTGCAGGTGCCCGGTATTTAAGACATGCATGTGCCCAGTTCTTCTACTTGTTTCTCCTCTTGTTGTTGTTTATGGTTTTGTTATTGTTCTCGTTTTTGTTGCAGTTGCTTTTGCTTTTGCTTCTGCTGGTGCAGTGCACAGATTTTTGTTATAGTATAAAATTGAGTTTGCATACATTTGGGTGGCCAGGCAGCTGCATTGGCAGATGTTGCACAAAGCCTGGCAGCAACTGGTTGGGGCATGGCCACGACCACGTCCGACATTGTGGCTGAGACTGGAGCAGGTGCATGATGGTAACGAAGACTGCTCGACGTTGGCTGGCTGGTGGTAACAAGCAAAGGTAACAGCACATCGCCTACGAATGAGGGTAACGTTTCAATACATCGTTAAAAGGGCCACACAATGTAATTGGTGTAAAAGGGGAGGATGGTTCTATGGGTGGAGGGGCGGGGACCGGGGGACTGGAAACTTGAAACTTTACTAAAGTATTTGTGCACTATGTTGCCTCTAAATATTAGGCAAGGTATTTACAACCTGAAGTTTAGAATGTAGTTTGATGATTAGTTAACAGCAACCAACAAGTCAACCAAGAGTTACAAAGGCAGAGACAGACAGAAAGAGCGAGAGAGAGAGAGAGAAAGAATGAAAGTGTGTGTGAGAGAGAGGGAACATATCGCTACTATTGGGCAGGAAGTAACGGGTCTGTCCATGTCAACTAATGGGAAAACAGGTGAGCTAATCTGTGTGCACACATTACACATACGCACTGTGATTGTCCTACTGTCAAATATATATACGAGTACTAAAAATAAATCAATTTAAATCGAACCATTTCGATCAAAGCTAATTAGAAAAGGGTTAGAGGGAGAATGAGTGTATAAGCTAAATTACAAAATGAAATAAAGGCAATTAGTAATTGCATTTGTATTGCAAGTTAAAATTGCAATTTCAACAATTGCTGTCACCTTAAATAACGACATTTAGCCCCATTTGAACTGAAGTGTTTCAAGTGTGCGTGTGTGAAAAACATAAAAAGACTTGTTAAGCTTAAACTAACCCACATATTTTCCAGTTCATTTCGACTTAATGCTAAACTCACATGCACTCTGCAAAAACATAAAACTAATACAAACTGATTTATCATTTTATTAATCTAATTTGATTTGCTGTGAATTTCAAGCTAATCTACATTATAAGTGCTCCTTATATATACACAGGCCAGGCAAATAAATGTTGATGAATATCTCTAAAGTATTTACAGTCGACAAGATTCAATTCAATTTAGTTTCGATATAATGAACTTAAGCTACGAATACAAATTAATAATAAGTGCGTACTTGAACATAACTTAAGAGCTAAATAGCAAACCAAGTGGGATGCAAGACAGACAGAAAAAAGAAAGATAGAGGAAAGAGAAAACTAAATACTTTAAACTACATTAAATACTTAAGATAGATAGTTGGATACTTGACTATTATTACGGGCTACAGTTTGTTGAGTATAGATTTTGGAATAGTACCGTTTAGGCTGGGCTGCGCGTACTGTATGAAGCTCTCGGAGATGTAATGATGTGGCCCGCCAACGCCCACAATGGCACCACCGCCGGGGCCAACACCAACAACCCCGCCAGCACCGCCCATGCCACCGCAGAGGTGCGAGGTCGCAGGTGTTATGCGTGCTCTTATCTCGGCTGCTCGTCCGCCTCCCTCCTCCAGCTCGTTCAGTTCATCCTCCTCAATGTACATCGAGGGTACATCGTTTCGCGCCGGCCTGTGGGACAAAAAAAATAAAGGAAGAGAGAAACAGATGAAAAACAAGTCTTACAAATCTATTAAAAGTTTTTACACACACACCGACACCACCGCTTGGTCGATGTGACCAACTTGCTAATAGTTCCCAAGACGATGTCCACCTTCTTTTTTTTTTTGCATAGCAACAAACAAGCTAAGCGACCCCCACTCACCTCAATTCGTAGCCTGGCGCAAGTCAAACTTCAACATGGGGCAGCCATTTGGGAGCAACTGCTGCAACTTTGCCACCATTAAATAGCGGGCATTTTTTCAATTTACGCTGCGTATACGCAATGCGACCACAACTCGTCAAAGTTGCGCAACACATTCAATAAACTATTCCTAGCTAAACAGAAGTTGAACATAATTTAAAGTCAAACCTACCTCTGTCCACACAAAGGCTAATTAAACCATGCCCTATCAGTTGTAACTTGTGCCACACAACGATGTCATGTGTGTGTGTGTGTGTGTGTAAATATTTGTACTAATACTTTTGCCACAAAATGCAAATCATTAAAATTTATGCACTGGCGCAACTGTAAAGGTTGCCTGGACAGAGGGAAGGGAAAGGGAATCAGCTTTGGAGACGGCTGTTAAAATTATTCGAAAATTCTCTGTTTGTATTTATGTGTGTGGCATGCCTCACTTTGACATAATATGCTTATAGTTTGAGCAGTCCATTTAATGACCCGCATGGGGAACGCTTTGATGTGACGACCAATCAACTGTTTGTTGCTGCTTTGCATATTTCTATTTGCGTAGAGCATTTTAATTAATATTTTGCCATGCGTACTGTAGGGCAAATTATAATTGTAGCTGTAGTTGATGTGCTAATAAGGAAAGATGGACTGATAAATAATCAGACGCTTGATACGCTTAAGCGGCAGCATCAACGTGAAGGACAGCTAAAAAGACAAAGTCAAAGAACAGCTAAATGGCCCAGAGAGGTAGATAACGAGGTGCGCAGTGGATGCCGCAGCAACTGCAAGTTTGTCTTTCATTAGCCCCAACTCGCACCTGACAGTTGACAGAGTCAGTAAAGAACGGACGGCAAAGGAGACGAGGAGGATAAGAAGAAGGGATGTTGAGGAGTTGAGGAGAGGGGAAAAGTTAAGCAGCTGCTTAATTATCTACTCTTTTGCTGGGGCGACCCTTTCAAAGTTAACACTGATTTCTTATCTTAAATGAAACTCACTTGCCACTGCGGCAAAGGGCGGGCGAGCGACTTCCGTTTCCGCTGCAGAGCACAAAGGAAGGCTGAGAGGGAGAGCGGGAGAGCGGCTGAAGCGGGGGGAGTGTGTGGGTGTAAAGTGTCGTCCATTTTGATTCCTTTACCAGCTCTTTTGTGGGTCGCAGTCAGGTGTAGGTTTAATTAATTTAATTACAGTCTAAGCATAATTTAGTGGGCAGCTGCGTGAACTTCGTTTAGTCTCAACCCACCGTCCCTCTCTCTGCTAGACTTGACTTCAGGCTAATCGATTCGGCTATTCCTGGCCAGTTGCCTAATGAACCCGACACGGTTTTGTGGTCTTTCATTGATTTAAGATTATTTAAAAAATAAGTAGAAAATTTGAAATGAACTCATTTCAACTTTATACGAGTTAATTTAATTGTGTAGATTTTGGCACTTGGCTATAAGCAGTTTTAAACTTTACTCGATTTAACTAAATTAAATTGTAAAAAAATTATGTATTCATTTCAGCTTTGCAACTGGCGACTTTAATTACATTTTATGTAATAAAGGCAAGCGCAGAAAAGTATGCTACAATTATTTTAGCTTTGGTTGCCTTGCCTTCTGTTCTTCTGCTCTTCTGCTCTTCTGCTCCTGCTCCTGTTGCAGCTGCTCCACACGTGCAGCACATAAATAATGCTGTAATTATTTCTGCACAATATATACACACACACACACACAGGCCCAGCCACATCACAGCAAACAATTTTATTATTAGTTTTTATACACGCTCAACTGAAAACAATAACAGCAAGACAACAAAGATCGCCAGCTTGACTCGACGATACCCTGTAACAGTGTTTATTAGTTTTCTAAAACTGTCAGATGTTCACGTTTGGCTTACATCCGTTAATTAAATATCCCTGTGCTCATTTACTACAATTAATATTATGTACTTTCAACTAAAGCTAACCCCTTTAAGAGTTAACTTTTATAGGGTAGCTGGCGTACTCACCGCATGCTCTTGCGCACTTCCTGCGGCTCAGGTGGCCGCGGCCGATGTCGACAGACAACAACGATGCCGGCCACGATAATTGACGTCACAATGACGACGCCTATCGCCACAACGGCGGCGAGTATCAACAGCGTCGATTGCTTCTCCGGTCCGCTGCCAATGCTGGCGCCAGCGCCGACGCCAGCTGCTGAGCTGCCACCGACGCCGCTGCCACCGATGCCGTTGCTGCCACTGCCCACATGATGCGTGGTTTCCGCGGGCGTTGGATCCTCCGAGAGTATAGATTCATCTGTAAAAGGGAGCAAAAAAAATGACATCAAATACGAATAGTATGGAAGTTTCTTCTTCTTTTTTTTTGGTGAGGGGGAAAGCACACACAATGATTTGTTATTTGCTTGAAATTAGTTTGATATGCGCGTCGAGTTTTCTCTCTTTTATTTCATTTCATTTGCTTTCTTTTCCCCATTTATTTATTTATTTTGTTTCGTTCTGTGTATTCGCCTTTTGCTTAACTGATTGCTTTAACTGAGTTTGTGTTTGTATTTGTATTTGTTTATGAGGATGTGTGTGTATTTTCTTTGTATTTGTCGTTTGCCATTTTGTTGCCTGTTTCTGTTGCCGTGGCAAATTGTGTTGAAAATTGAAATTAGCCAAATTGGACGACGTGACGGTCGCCAACAATCGACGACCTTGACTCGACTTGCCTTTAATTGCCATTCCCGGTCCCCTAGTTGCCAATCAAGCATCTAATTGCCAGAGACTGCCAAAGGCTGTGGCAATTATTAACAACATGCGAGTGCCATTGTTTATATTTATTAGATTTTCAGCAGAAAAACGAAAAGATGAGCAAGCGGAAATTGTGCTCTCCGTGTTCTCTGTCTGAGCTGATGATCCCCGTGGTAAGATTTATGCGATACATTCGTTTATGTCAGCCAAGTCCCTGGCCAAGCTTCAGCTGCCACCCGCTTGCAGCATTTCCGCTCCATTTGCGAGTTGAAACAGTGCCAAGTGTGGCAAACGGCATGCGGCAAGTGGCAAGTGGCAGAGCGAGCATTTAAGTGGAAATTGCCTACACCTGCGGCTCAATTTAATTTTTGTTGTTGCGGCTGCTTGCTTGGCCTTTTTCATTCAATTTTCTCGGCCCATTCCTATTAGCCCGTTTCTCTCTCTTTTAACCAGTTGCTTAACATTGCTTATGGCTTACGATGTTCTGTGTGCGTTGTTCGCCTTTTGGCTTTTAACCTTTGACTGTGACTTTTGTTTTCAGCTGGCAACATCATCTAGTTATTTTCTCTTCCATTCGACGGGAAGTCAAGTTGTAGCTGTTTCTCCTGCCGCTTTTCATTGAGGTGAATGTAATAAATTCACCTGTTTTTCCTGCTCTTCCTGCATTTCAAATTATTTTCCTTTTTTTTCTGGGCATAAACAGATTTAAATCAGCACCAAAAAAATCAGTGTCAAGCGTCGACGGATTTGCTATTATTCACACGTAAATATTGTTACTTCACGTTGTCTTCACAATTTATTACCACACACAAGAGAGTGAAAGAGAGGGATAGATAAGGAGACAGATAGAGAGACAGAGAAAGAGATGACAAGAAATCCCAAGCAATGTGTAAATAATAGAAACTGCGTAGGCGCCTGACACTGTTAAAATTTCGCATAAATTACTAGTACTTGAAGCGCAGTGGAGCCTTCGGGGGATCCTTTTGCAGTCCTTGGCCTGGCCATGTCTATGGCTCTTTGGTAATTACAGTTATTGTACAGAGGCCTGAATGGACGCATTGCTGTTGTCCTTAATACGACCGCATAATGCTGACAGAGATTGACAGAGACTCTCTCGACTAGCCCATTCAATTGGGTAACGAATGAAACTTTACCAGAAACTGCGGGTTGACCTGGTCTTCCTCTCATTTAATTGAACATTTGCGTATCAAATACAATTAGGTGCATTAAATTGGGTAATATGTATGTGTGATTTATGGTCAACTCGCACCGCGAATCGTTAAGGCAAATGGAAAATGGCAAAAATGGCCAAACAATGTGGTAGACAGTCGCAGTCGGTCTCTGGTTTGTTTGCTCTCAAACGAATACGTAAATGAAAATGAAAATGAAAACGGTAATGGAAATGCAGATAAAAATAAAAATCAGCATGAAAATAATGACAACGTTGTTGTTGTTGTTCGTCATGTTGTTGTTGTTATTGTTACGCATTGCCTGAGTGCGAATGCGAATGCGAGTCGAACAATAAAAGCAAAGTGTCTACGGCGCCCCGTTAAGCAAAACGAAAATTGAAGCAATTTCGCTTTTGCCTTTGCTCGATGGGTATGAAATAAAGAAAGGCATTGCCAATGACACACACACACACCACACTCCAACACACACACACACACACACACATAGCTGTCGTTATGTCGTTAAGCATGGGGTAAAATGAAGAGGCTGTCGTGGCACGCCCTTGCGTATACGTAATATGCGTATGCGTGCTCCGCTCTACCTCTGCCTTTCTCTCCCTTCTTTTTTCTCACTCCTCTGTTTCTCCTCCTCATTGATGGAAAATGCTGTAATGCTTTACGCATCGCTGCATAACTCAGTCAGTGGATTAGAAAAGGGCGTCCTCAACGCCCACAATGGCAGGCAAGACCTGCCGCTAGGACATCAGGTTTTCCTTTTCAGTTTTTTCGTTGCTGCCAGAGACATGTGCACAGTTTTCGCGGCGGCTGATTGAAGACGATTTCCTTGAACTTGCGTTGATTTGAAAATGCACTGAAGCGTTGAATTAGACACAGCCACGTCGACTGCGAGCAGAGAGTGAACAGGCAACATCAGCAGCTACCCAACTCAGTCAACTTTATTGACTTGGCCAGAAAGTGACCCACAACTGGCAGCAGGCAAATTCAGCTTTTGGCAATTGGCGAATTTTTTGGCACACTTTATGTGGACCAGTTCGATATGTTCTGTGAGTGCCTATTTCATTTTGCTCCAGGTTCACTCTTGTTTCTGGGTACCCGGTTGGTCGGTTGGTCGGTTAGTCGGTTATACGTTTAGTCGGTTATTCGGTTATTCGGTATTTCGGGTACTCACCATATGGTCCCAGTTGTGCAGCCACGCGCACACGTTCAATCACCACCGGCGGCTCGCTGCGTCCCTTGGCGTTAACGGCATAAACTAAAAATTGATATTCACGTCCCGGCTCTAAATTATTCAAACGAAATTGTGGACTGTTCTCCTGCATGCGAAAGATGGGTGCAGATGTAGCCTGAAAAGCAGAAAAGATGCGATAAAGTTGAAAACAAAACAACAAAAAAAAAACACCAACAAGGCTATAAACAGATCCCTACTCTCTTCAGTGCTGTCTGTTTAAAAATGATAACCAGTTGACAGTCTGAGATACCACGTATGCTTAATAATATGCTGGACATATGGCTGTAAATAAAGTATGTCATGTTTATTTGTTGCCAAACTTTTGGGACAACAAACACAACACATAAATAATTATTCATGCCTAAAAATGTGCTGCAAGGAGTGGGAAGGTAGCAGGGTGAGAGTGTAGGTATACATTGTTCTGTGCAGGACGTTGTCTGAAATTTTAAACTGAATATCCGTTTGCCGTAATGGGACACAATCGAGTGAGCTTCGTTGGTTACGCACAAATTCCCACTCAAGTAAGCGTAAGTAATTTATGTTGTCCTTGCGGCGCATTTGCCACCCGCTCATCCTTCCACCCGCTCACCCACTGAATGCCCAAGCTGCTGTCAATGTTCCTCCCATTCTTTCCTCTACCCCGCCATATGCCATTTTTATCTAGCGTAAAACTTTAAAGCTGCAAACGGTCCAACATTGGTCAACGTTCATGTCCTGCTCGTCATCCTCTGGCCCTGTCTCCGTCTCCATCTCCGTCTCTGTTTCATTTTCTATCTGCATCTCTGTCGGTTTCTTTGCGCTTGGCTACTTTGCTAATAAACTCGACTCGGCTAACGCTGCATGAACAAACCAAACAAGTTGCCTCCCTCCCCATGCCATGCCTCTTCTCAACCCCCTCTCCCTTAAGTTGCTGAAAGCAACCAAACGAAATAAAATGAAATTTTCATATGATATTCTCTTTTACGAGTGACAGAGATAATTTAATAACTCAGCATGTGTTTGCCATTGGCTTATGGATGAGACGAGACGAGAACTGGCCTGAGTTCTGGCCTGTCCACTCAGTTGGTTAAAATGCCCCGCCCACCCTTAATGCCAACTTATAGCATTAATTACGTTGTCCTTTTTACGCTTGAAACGAACGGAACTGAACTCTCAAAATCATATTTATTCACAATTCAAGCAGAAAAGTCAGATGGAACGAGCACACTAATTGACCATATGGATATCGAGCTGCTTTACTTATTTATATTTAATTCAATCAGAAGTTTATCCATTACTGTCAACTGCATGCCGAGTGTTGTTGTTTTTGTCTAAGTCTCAACTCACCTGATCATTGAGCGTGGATATCTCGTTGTCGTTCTGGCCAAGCGTCTCACTAAACTGACCCCTGCCCCCTGCAGCCGACTCGCTGGCATACAGTAAATCTCCGCCCACAACCTCGAGCATAAAGTACTGAGACAGTCCGCCATCGCTGCCCGCCACACAGACCACCTCCAGGACGGTATCGTTCCTCAGCTCACAGGCCTTGGGTGCCTCGGGAGCATCTACAGATAGTTGGATAAAAAGATTGATAGAGATAAATATAGTAAAATGTTTATTTTATTAATAATAAGTAATAGTTTTGTATTCATTTTGTAGATAAATGTAAATATGTATTAAATTACTTATGCCTAGATAAATAATTTTGAAGTTTAAAATATTTTTTTGAATTTATTGTTTAATTCTAAGTTTTTATATTTACAAAAGTTAATACAATAACAAAAGTAAATACATGACAAATAATTAAATATTGACAGATTGTAGATATTTATGCATAAATACATAGTTATTTAGAAAGTTAGATAGTTGAATAATTGGTTACTCATAGTCAGAGTCATAATAGCTACCACATTGTGGCATAATTTGCATGTGAATTTAGGGCACTTTGTGCAAATAAAGGAGTAGCTGAAGACACGCCCAGAGTTTGCATTAATAATAGCCAAATTTTACCCATAGATATGGCTAATAATGGAGCTGCATGACCGCTCGCTCCCATGATTATTTGCCAGAATTTCAACGAAGGAGCTGCAGTGGCATGCAACTGAATCGGCAACACACACACACACACACACACACACAACGAGTAACCAATTATGTAAGTAGATCCTTAGGTGTGCATAATAGATAGACTAAGACCGACATCAACACCAAGACCGACACCGACGGCTTCTTGTTGAAATTGCACACAATATCGGGAGATAGAGCGTGAGAAAACGGGGGGTGGTAGAAATTGCCTCCTTCTGTACTTACTCGCTGGCAGTATATGTACGAGACATGGCGCCGTTTGTCTGCCAACCACATTGCTGGCCCAGCAAGCTAGAGTTATTAACTCGGAGTCGGTTTGCGGTAGATACGTCATAGTGCTGGTCAAACCATTCGATTGTATCCTGGAGTTGAGCACCTGCAAGTGAGACATAGAAAAGGATTAGAAAACGTACTGCAAACGTTGGCGAAAAGCATTGGCCAAAGCCAGGCAAGCATAAATATATTTTTCAAAGGCAAATACGTTTTTATTGCAATGCAAACACATTTGGATAAGTCCCAGTGCCAGTTGAAGTCGAGTTGAGCTCAGTTGAGTTGAGTTCTGTTCAGCTGGGACTTTGGTTTTCTGCAGATTTTCAAATAACTTTTGCGGTAAATGAATTACTTTATTTATTGTGCACAGCTGTCCCAATCCATAGTTGACTCACATGCGAATCTCTCAGCCAGCTTTGCAGTTTTACAGCCCAGTTTAAACTCTTCTCTTTCTCTTGCTTTGCATTCAAATGAAAAGTTACCAAAAACAACTCGTTTCCAGCTTGTACTATCCCAATCTCGTCCACAGCTGCTTCTACTTTCTCTAACTCTACCTTTTCATCTAGCTTTGCTTCTGCTAACCAATGCACAATTTATACATTTGATTAAATTTTAATTTAGTCACGTACAAAAGTTTCTGTGTCTTATTCCCTTCATGGCATTTGTTCATCAGGGTTCGTTCATTGTTGTACCATTGTCCCACAATCAAAGTCCAAGTATTTAACACAAGTTTTACTAATAGCTGTGCACCTTTTCAGCTTTCATGTGAATCAATAATTTCAGTCAACTGCAGCACGTCCACATGCGTAATTACAGTTCCCTAGTCAAGTTTTTGGGCCAGAACTTTCAGTCTACAATTGTGAAATAACCACTTTCACCCGAGTAATACTTACCGGCGACACGTTGCGTGTATTGTTGTAGGTCCAACTGAATCTGACCGACTCGGGCGGATCGGCGTCAACCTCGCATTTGACCTGTATTGAGTGCATGTTGATGGCTCCAATAGAGGTTTGCTCTGTGCCCGGCTTACAGCGAGGCGAAACTGAAATATACAAACACAATCCGAAGAGAAAAAAGTCGTTAAGCCGCATAAAAAAAGTTTACATTCTTTTTTTTAAAAATTTTCTTTTAGCTTTCAAATATGAACAGCCAGTCCCGCTTAATTCCCTACTCTGCCCAGTCTCCGCTTTTTTTATGGAAAACGGAGCGAGCAATCTACACGTCTCTGGAGCTTAGAAACAACGCCAGAGAATATACAAAAAGAGGCTAAATCCAAGAGGAAGTTGAGCCTGATACATAGCCTTGGGCATAGTAATTAACATGTTTCCGTTTCATGAACGTGAGGACTTTGTTGTTTTTCTTCTTTTTCTTCTGTATATGCATAAAAGATGCGAGTAGATATGTGTGTGTGTGTGTGTGTAACAGGTATTGAAGAAGATGTCGAGTTTACTTTCACTTGACGCTGGCTGCAAAATGAGACCAGATATGAGTAAATTCATATGTACGGAAGTTGTGCTCTAGCCCAGGGGCAAGTCTGTCTCTGAAAAGTGTATACACACCTACACACACATACATAATAAGCAGGTGTACATATGTGTACATCTGTGTTGCAAGTACGGCGTTGAAAGCTCCCCTTTAAAATGTAAGTCACGCCAAGTCTGATAAGTATTTAAAGCTTTATTACTTCTTGGTGCTGTTATCAGAACGCGACTGCATTTCAGCACAATATGCTTCTGTCTCTCTCTCGCCCACACTATCCCCACCCTTACTCTATACTTGTTGCTCAACTGAATGCTGAGAGTAATGTTCGCTTGAAACTTTCATAATTCCAAATATAAACTACTTAAACTGTCGTATAGCATAAAAGAGAATTTCCGACTTTTTTCCGGCACTGAAAAATGCATTTGTTTCCTTTGTAGGTTTCCGGCAAGAAGATAAAATTTCCGAATGCACAAAATAATCGTCAAAAACTGTAGGACTTTAAACAGCACGAAAGTACTTAATACTTAGGTAAAGGAAACGAATTGATTTCAATTTAATGTAAGATAAGCTTCACTTATGGATCAACTGATTTATTTGGTTCAATCGTCGTTTTATCCAATGCACATTAATCACATGATGAAAAATTTGCTGCCGTTTTCCCCAAAAGGGAAAGCGCGTGAGGTTTGTAAAAAAGTTGGCAGAGCAAAAATTGCCAGTTAAATTTATAGGCTAAAGTTTTCTGTGTGTAAATCAATGGCGGTTATTTAGACTGGCGGCAACAACAATTCCACAATTGTAAACAAGCACGCGCTAACACACACCACTACACACACACATACACACACACACATACACATACAGTCATGGGTTTGGCCATGCATCATTTCTAAGCAATTTCCTCATCCGCTGCAAAAGTTGGCAACTTTAATTTTTGTTGTTGCTTCGCAGCAAGTTGATTTTATTTTGCAACTTCCGTTTCCGTTGTGCCATGTTATTTCATCATATTGTGCTGGGATGCTGCTGCTGCTGCTGCTCCTGCTATTGCTCTATTACAGTTAACTTGCTGCTACTGTGGCAGCTGCAAAAGCTGCTTACTTACACTGCACTTTCAGGGTGAGACTGGAGCTCCTTGTTTCCCCCTCCGTGTTCGTCGCCCCACAGGCATAAGCCCCCGCGCTTTCCCGCTCCAGCTGTGTCAAGTGCATGATTTCCGTGCTCTCGCCAGACATACGCATGCCCTGCAACAATAACAAGAACAGAAAACAACAACAACATTAAATATAATATAGAAAAATGCAAAAAATGCAAAAAAAATCAGTGATATGAAAAGATGTTACGATTTCGTCCGCAAATTGTTATTAACATTTTCTCTGTCAAAGGCTTGATTAAAGAATATTAAACGAGATCTGAAAGCAAAGTTATTGTGGCTGGAGGATGTTTCAAGTGGAAACACTTGAGTTGCATTTTAAGTAGTTTTTAAACTATCAGTTATCGAGTATTATTATTTAAACTACTTTGATTGACTGACAGACAATCAGTGCACAGTCTATGCTAGAAAGCTGAAATTTTCACAGTACTAAAAGGGGAATTTTCGATAATTTCACTGACAAGAGAGAAAATAGATGGAAATATGTAATTCTGTTGAACAACTTCAAATTCTATATCTACGACAAGCGTTGTTCAGATTTTTAAAAAGTCACGCACTTATATGAAAGATAAACAAATCATAGTGCCAAGAGTGCAAGTAGAATTTCAAAACTCTACACAAAAAATTAATGTGCATTTGATATACATATTTGAATCTTTAATAGCAACTAAATAATCCAAACTATTCCTTGGGGTGGCGAATTGATGACGAGATTTTAGGTGTTTTATTATGATATCAAATACATTATGCAGTTATAAATAAAATTAGCTTTCTGATTATACTTAGTAATAATATGCATGAAGTATTTCCAATATTCAATTGAAAATCGCATTATATTCGATTTGCATTTCATCCATTGTTAATTTCTGCTATATTTTGCTGTGCTAGATTTTAATGAAAACAAAACAATTGATGCCCGCTCTTCACATTTCCAACACTATTACAATTAACTGCATTACAATGTGGCTTTGGTCGTGTGAAATACAATTTCCAATTAATTTTACATAATTTTTCGTTCAACAACATAAATGGAGTGTCATTTGTGCAGCTGTCAAAATTTGAATTCAATATTGCACTCATGTATTTAAAATTGATGTTGCTCGCATTTAATTCATGACAAATACCGCGTATATAAAAAAAACCTGCAACAAGGTTATTGACAGACAGCAGGATAATAAACCGAAGACGTTTGAGTTTTAAACATGCATTTATTTCACTGCTAGAAAGAAAAGGGTATCGCCTAGTCAGTCTCTCTTTAGTAGCACATTAATTGCATTTTTTTGCCTTGCAAAATATTTTATAACATTTTTATATGTTAATTTGCTAATGAAATTAAATTGAAATGTTGTTATCCATCAGAAACATAGATAAAGCTAATTGCAAATGTATTACAAAATTACTTTTTAATGAATTCATTGCCGCATACTGAAGAAGTTATATAAATGAAAAATATTGTACTAATTTATTAAATAATGCTCAACTCACTGAACCACAAGAGTTGCTGTCTTATTAAAAGAAAACCTAGAGTTAAATATATCACTATTACAGGATATTTATGTGCAGGGGTGTAATTTTTTTATAGTTTTCAAAATAAACTGTAAAACAATCTCACTAAATATTTAAATACTTGATCAGAATGTTTTTCTTCACATTAAGGTCACGCATTACTCTCTTTATATTTTTGTTTTATGCAGTCAATAATCACAAAGAACTAACCATTAATAGTTGCAGAAGTAACGTATAATTGTATATATATATTATATAAATTCTTAAGCAGTATTATAATAACATAACATTATTAATATTCACTACATCTCTGCATACTAAACGCAAGTTGGGAAAAAGAAAAGTTTTTGGGTTACAAGGAAACAGAAAAACCAAAAAATCTGCTGATGCCGGAAATGCAGGACGAGCTGACAACTGAAGCAGTGACAAAGTTTTCTTTCGTTTTCGTTGCTTTCTCTCCTTTTATGTAACCTTTTGTTCACATTTGGCGCATCGTTTTTCACAATTTTTGTGTGTGTTTTGTTTGCAAATGGCAAAAGGCAAAGGTCGCACTGCCTTAAATATTGAAAACTTTTTGATTATGACCACAATGGCTTGAAGTAATTTGTTAAATGCGTAGTTCTAAGAAGCTGGAAGTGCAGAAAGGAGGCGAAGAAATATGATTTTCTGCTGTGCCATGAAAAATGATGATGTGTTCATGTGAACAAAACTGTCAAAGGATGTCAAAACCTTGTCGTTTAGTTATAACAACAGCACAATACATCTTAATACGAACAATGATGGTCAAGCTTTGTGGCTTTAATGCGATTATGAATGAAAGACGAACCCTGTGGTTCGCTCCCTTTGGCAGTTCATGTTGCTACATTTTGGAATCTGAAATTTGGTTTACTTGTCGTATGATTAATGCTTCAATAATTTGTAATACAAACTGGGCTTCAATTGAAGGCACCATGAAGCAATTATATACTAAATACAAATATCTCATATATCAAGTATACGCACAATAGTGCAAAGTTCTTGGCAAAACTGGGCGACGCTGTTAACGTGGGCGTGGCTTGAAACCCAATAGGGCACATATTTTGCGCCTTGCGAGTGTTGATGGTTGCCCGCAGCGTTTGAAATGTTGGTGTTGCAAACAATTTTGGTAAATTAAATTAAACCGCAAAGTGTCTGCTTAAGTTGCCACAAGAATGTCGACAGCCAGCAACGCGGGGGCCGAAACCCAAGCAATTGATAATAAAAATTGCCAAAAGTGTCTGTGTACTTGATAGGCGTGAGCAGTTGTTGGGAAAGATGGTTTGGCAGATGGCTGAAAATCTGTGGCAAACTTACGTTCTTGAACCAGGAGTAGCTGGTGACCGGAGGTCTCGCATCTGCACGGCACTTGAACGTGACATTTTGGCCCTCAGCACGTGTAACCATACGGCTGGGATCCTCGTTGGCCAAGTGCACCGACACGGTGGGCGGATCTGCAGGCAAAGAAAATAGAAAAAATAGAAAAAATACAATAAAGTGAAAGGCAATGTTAGTGTAGAAGGAGGAGCGTCTAATCTAATGAGCGCTACAAATAGCCGGATAAAAGTGCAAATAATAAACGCAAATGGCTCATAAGGTGGGCCCGGCCCAACTGTCGGCCATTGCGTAATGTAGTTAACTCAAGCTGCTGTTGCTGTTTCTTCTGGTCAGTCTCTTGCCTGGGGGCAGACTTCTTCTTTTGTTGATACCGCTTGGCTGCACATCGCTTACGAGTGGCACACGGCCTGCTTTTTGGCCATAAGCCAAATGGGTCTATTAGTCACGGTTGTAAAAGTCTAATACGCGGCCGAGAAACTGGCGCCAACAGCGCGTCATATCCGGCCGCCATCTTGTGTGCAGGCGTGGGACAAAACTACGACTCTCGGCAAAAATTGCTGACGTTTATGGTGAATTATTAAAAATGCCGCACAAAATTAAATTGAAATGAAGTTTGCTCAAAGGTCGACGAGCGAAACGAGAGAGCAAGAGCTCCTTGAGCTTGTTCTGAGTGCAGGTAATTTAATTTCGTTGTTGCTTGTTGCTATGGCAGGAGTAATGTAAATCGGAAGCCGGAAGCGGATGTTGCCAATATTATGAAGGGTGGTAGATGGGACTAGGCGAAAAACGAGCACAGGAAACATAACAGTGCAAATTTAATCAAGCCAAGTCAAAAGCAGTTGGCAATGTAAAAGACCAACAAGCAACAACCACAACGAACAATCATGATGATGATGACAACATGACTGCATTTCATAAGCTGCTTAGAGGCGGACCAACAGGTGGATCTGTGGCCCCAGGGCCAAGAGTTTAACCATAGGCAAGAGTAGGCCTAGACGGACCTGAGAGGGCCAGAGGGTTGTGTGAGCTCAGTTGCCCTAATCAAATTATGTTGCTCTGGCCCTAATACGCTTCTAATTGGACTTGCCTCGGCGGAAAGTGCTTTCAGCAAAACCCGCATACCAAAACACTACACACACATAGATCTAAAGCCGTGAGAAGAACACACATAAGCCTCTCACTCTGTTTGTGTGTGTGTGTGTGTGTGGGTATGAATGTCGCTTTGTTGACATAATTGAAAGTATGGCCAGAGTTCATTCAGCAGCAGCCGCAACAGTTCAGCTCGCAGCTAGAGAAAACTCACAAATGTGCACCTGTATTTGTGTACTTACATGCCACACGTATAATACGCTTGTCCTCAATGGCGCCGCCGGAGAACCAAGGATTCGTAGCCCGACACGTCAACTCCGCATTGTCGTTCTCCGATGTCACCTTCAAAGTCAAAATGCTGGTTGTGATGTTCGCATCCTGCAAAATGCAAAACACAATAAAATTATGAATAATTGCAAAATATATTTTCTGAGTTATAAGAAATAAAATTTTAAATAAAGTATAACCTGATATGGCGATTGTTTTAAGGTAATGTTATATCAATTTCGATTTAAGTACATACATAGATAACATTCTCTCAAGTAGCTGGGTAAATCATATTCAGCCTAAAAGCAGGCAACACCGTTTTGTCCGTCAGACTTTGTAACATGAGTGTTGGCCTGGCCAGCAAGTCGTTAGTAACAATCGAACTGGAAACAAAAGCCATGTCCATAATGATCAGCAACCCTCAGACCCACAAAACATGCTGTGTCTCTGTGATTAGGTTATGCACGAGTTTGCCAGTTCCCAAGTCAAGGTTTGGCCAAAAACGTCACGTGTCCAAGACACCAACATCACTCATTTACCATGACATAATTAAAAAGCTGAAAAGGAAACTGACAAAATGGCAAACTGGAAAAGCCAGTTAGCTAAGGGAAACCGAAAATCGAGAGTTGTCTTTGTAGTGTTACAAATATTCTGCTCTTCCTTGCAGGCACATGAAGTCGTGTTGATTGTGCAACTCAAACGCAGGCTGATAAATTCATGGCTGATTACAGAAAGAAAAAAAAGAAACGAAATGTTCTCAAATACAAATTCGCACATTACTCCAGTGCAAATTTGTATAGCTCGACTTGAAAGTTTTCGGCAGTGCACTTCATCAAAGTGGTCCAAGAGAAGCTATGCGGAAATAGAGGGGAGATGAAAGGAAGCCAGCCAGGCGGACGGCCACTTGAAGTCAACTTGTCTGTAAGCTTTTGGCTGCTGTAAAAACTTTGCCCGTCGTTCACGTCGTCTTTTAGGGTCACCTAGTGGTCTAACATTGTTATTGTAGTTGCACTTCAGAGGTTATTAAAGCATGGCAAAGTTGTGCTCATGTGTGAGTGTGCAACAGCTATCAAATGTCAAACGTAAAAATTTGCCAGGCACAAAAGTTGCCGTTTGCCGTTGCCGTTGCCTTTGGGCTGAGAGTTCTCGTTGTCGTTGTCGTTGTCATTGTTGTTTCTGCTTTTATTGTTCTGGCCAAATTCGTTTGACAATTTGCAGCAATTTGATATGAGGAAAATAGTCAATGGTTGGGACACTCACCTCCTTATCACTGTGCAGCGTGACCTCAGCATTGCGTATCGCTTCACCATCCAAAAGCCAGGTAATCTTGGCCGCCGGATACGAACCCCACGATTCACAGCGTATGGCCATCGGATGTCCAGCTGTGAGCAGATCATTGGGTGTTAGGATCTTCACTCTAATGGGTTTCACTACAAGTACGAAACAGTTATTGGTAACAGTTATTGGGAACTTCATTGTTAGCCGAGTTAACACTTACGGTGCACTTGCACGGTGACATCTTTGGTGACGGGTTCGAGGAGACGTGTTCCTTGAGCCCGGCACTCGATGCGCGCTCCATAATAATCCCGTGTGGTGGTGCCAATGAGCAGCTGATTCACCATGACAGTGGCCCCCTCCTCGACAGAGGTGTGACTGGTGCCGATAAGCTCATTGCCGTCCCGCCACCAGGTGACCTTCGGTGGAGGACGACCTGTAAAGCGAATAAAAAACGAGTGTATTGGAAAAATCTGTCGTTTATCTATGGTATTTTAGGCAACAAAAATTAATGTTACAACAGAATGTTTTAGAAAGAATATAGAAAGTTTCACAACGAAAATCAATCTAAGAGTATTTCGGTTAAAATATAAAACCTCTAATTTATTATTATACATTTATTTATTTTGTGTTGTCTTCTGAAATGTATATTAATTTCGAATAAAACAAAATACTTTCTCATAAATTAAATCTTTTGATTTGTGTGTAGCTTAAATTTGTTAAAATTTACTAATTTCTCGAATCTTTTGTTATCAAACTATATCAAAAATAATCAAAAAAATAAAATTTAAAGTAAATTGTATGTAAATTTAGTATTTGCCACTACCAAGTAAATGCAAAACATGTTTAAAAACGTAGAAAAATTACAAGATGTATTTAATATCTAGGTTTCTATTATTCATGACAGAAGCCTGAGTCATTTCAAAGAATTTCGTTATTTGGGAATTTATCTTTTCGTTCTTCTGTTATTGAAAAACAAAACAGAAAAAAGAATTCTGAGAATTTCAGTGCATTTTCTAGGCTTTAATGTCTAGAGAATTTGAATTTCTGTATAAATGTTGACATTTTGGTGTCTCTGTCCTGTCTGCGCAATTTTAGGTAATTTAATAACTTTAATAAAATGTAAATAAAAAGGAAAATATCTGCGTGAAAAGATATTACTTAGAAATTATTTAAATACACATAAGCAATTTTTAACTTAAAGTAATATTGATATTAGACAGAAAAGATTAAGGCACACGTCTGAAAATTCATTTGAACGCTATTCAAATTCTCGCAGATATTACTTTTGAAACGAAAAATGGCTGAGCGGCCCACGGTGCGTCATTTCAATTGCCAGCCAACTGTCGTACCACATGTGGGCGAAGGTCGCTGCCACATGTGCCACTCAATTGACAGGATTGCTGGGTAAATAAAGCACTGCGGTGGCAAGTGGCAAGTGGCAACTGGCAGGCTGAATGGGTCAAGTCGGGTAAACAGTTGCCAGCTGTCACCTGACCACCTTCCACCTCCATCCTTCTGCACTTACCTCCCCTCACTTGACAGCAGAGAAACAGCTCGTAACCCTCGCGGAATGGTCCTGCCATTTGGGAGATCTCCTTGCCCTGTGCATCAAAGATGCGAGGCTCCTCGGGAGGCACTAAAAAAAGGGAGAAAATGGCCAGAGACGAGTAGAAACAGTTAAGAGGTGTTCTTCATGTCGCGATGTCGTTTTGTTTTTCACACTCACCAACTAAAGTTAGATTATGCCTAAAGTTGCGAGTGGGCGAGTTAAAGAAATCGATGCGACAGCGATAGACGCCGCCATCCTCGGGCTTGACATCCTTAATCTGTAGGCGCGAGTCCTTGGGATTATCGCCGATGCTAAAGAACAAACGTTGCCCCAGATCGCTAGCTATGGCCGCATGTGGCGCCAACTTTACGTTGCCGCCCCGCGAGTCCAGACTACAAAAAAAGCCAAATGGTTTAGTGTGAATTTAGTGTGTGGGCGTGGCAAACAGACAGAGGGAGTGAGAGGAGGGAGGTGTGCTTATTATACATCATAAATAAACATATGCAGGCATCTCTGGGCCATTAGTTTGCCTTGGCGTCCAGGTTGTCCTTCTGTTGCCATAATTTACGTCCATAAAAAATGACGCTCAATTTGCTCAAGTGTGTGTGAGTGTTTAAGTGTGTGTTAGTGTGTGTATGTGTTTGTGTGTGTATTGTATTGTTGCTGCGTTTTTCGGATTCGCCTTTAGTTCGTGCCACGTCGCCACTTTGGCAGCTTTAGCGCAAATTGCAGCAATTTGTTGCTGTTTTAGCAAATTACTCTGTATATTTCATGTTCGAGAGTCCAACACTCTCATCCACTTGAATTTGCTGCAGTTGTTTATGATTATCGACTGGTTGCTAGTAGTTCACCTGCAGTTCCCTTCATGCCACATTGTTGCGTTCTGTCTGACACAGATCCCTGTTGATTGTAGTTGTTGCTGTTGTTGTCGTTGTCGTTGTTGTGGCACGCAAAATGCTGAGGGTGCTCCACTTGAAATGCGTGTGGCACATTGAAAATTTATCAAGTGAAATTTATAAAGCAAGCGAGCTATCCGTATGTGTGTGAAAATTTGCTACACTTTAGCGATGGCAACTGTAATCGGATGTGCTTTACATTTATTATAACAAAGTGGATTATGACGGCGTGGACGAGCGCATCCTTGCCACACACACACACACACACACACTCACACACGTATACATGTCTTCCGGGTACTGCGCTAAAATGTTGTCGCCGGAATTCAGCCAATCGCACAAAACGAACACACAAAAAAAAAAAACAAAGTGAAAAATGCTCCAAATGTGATGGCAGCAAAGGATGTTGACGATTACTTCACGTTTTTGATGGATAGCTGTCGCCGACAGGATGTGTGTGAGTGTGTGTACGTATGTGTATGTGAACCACTCGAGTGTAACATTTCCGCTTGTCGGCAACACCTCACGCCTATGCCAGGCTTAGTTACTTCGACTTAATAGTTCGGCCAGTCTTTGAAATTGATTTGTCGCTCCTTCTCGCACTCCCTTTCTACATATCATTCTTTTTCATTCGTCCTTTCAGACAACACTTACCTGTACAGCGGTATGCCGGTGGTATCCTTGAACCAAAGCAGCAGCTTCACCGAATCCTGCGGCGTTGGTGGCGTCAAATCGCAGGGCAGATCGACGGTCTTGCCGGTTGCGGCCCAAACCAAACGTGCGGGTACTGCAACAAAAAAAGACGGCAAAAGCAAATGGTTTATTTTTCTTTTATTAGCAAAGCATGAGAACATAGAGGAAGAGCGAAGTAATGGGGGGGGGGCAACCAATTGAAGTTGTCAGGTAGGAAGCTGGCGCCGTTGATAAAATATATTTATTTCTTATTTGCACATCCTGCATGATTCGGCTGATTGTTTGTTATTTTAACACAATGCTTCCGCTTTTCGATTCGCGAGCAGAACAGAACACAGCTGAGGGGATAGCAAAAAGTGGGGAGTGTTCAGTATACGCCCTGTGACACCCACGCCTCCTGTCGCCTGTCATTGTCGTTGTTCGACTCTTCCGTTTGCCGGTTGTCGGCATCAACGTTGTCCTTGTCGTTGTCGTTATTGTTGTTGTTGCTGTTGTTGTTGTTGTTGCTGGTCTTTGTCGAGTTTTGTTATTTTCCAAGAGAGAACCAGCAAAAAAAAAATAAAATAAGAAAAAGCTTGCATAAAAACAAAATATTTCTCTTTATGCTAGGCTGCTTTACCTCGAGTTTTTGGGCTCGTGTTTTGTATTATTTCATTTCGACAGGGCAACCTGTAAAATTGTGACATTGCTTCCGCTCGAATGGCTTCTTTTACTTTTATAAGAGGCGCCCACGAACCAAGCATATCGGTGTTCGATATACACTAACAACAACAAACAACACAATTGTCCTCGAGCCACGTTACTCACACCTCTTGCAAATGATAGAAGTATTCAAACGTAGGCGGATCCAGCTTCGGTTTTAAAGATTGCTCGCAATTTATTTAAAAATTAAGTTTTTAATGGAATATTTGCAAAATCCACTCAGTTTCGAGCACTGAATTTTAACGACCATCTTGGGCGCCGGACAGTGCAAAGCAAAAAAATGTCAGAAACATCAACGGAGAGAACACCCAAAAGAACGGCGTTAAAATAGCGTCGCATTTATATTGCAAACAATTTTAAAAGGCATTTTTCATCACCTTTTTGTTGTTATTGTTTTTTTCATTGTTATACCCTTTTTGTCGGCTAAAAGGGGTATATAATTGTAAGCAATCAGGCAACTTGTAGCCAATAAAGAATTTACATTATTGACAAATACTAACAGTCGAGTAGTTTTTCGGACTCTGAAGCTAGAAACAGCATCTGAGGTTTGTGGGCTTTAGAATACATTTTAACAATCTTAAGCTATGTTCATCATTTTATAAATTTCAACTCTTTTAAATCTAAGTATGTAAAAGTATATTCTACAACTATCTTGAACATTTCACAACGATTGCAAGAAAAATAGAGAAGTATTTGTAGAATCTAATAGCAATCTATTATGGCTTCACCAAACATTCATAGCCTGCCTGATTGCAAGTTTCTAATTGCGCTACAGAGTATCTCTTAGTCTAGTATCTAACATCCTCAGTGTTTTTGCTTGTGTTTATATTTTTTCGAGGAGCTATGTGTTATATTCGCGGCACTTTGATGTTCAAACGTTTTTGCCAGTGCCGAAAGTGAAGCACAAATTTAATAGCTAACTCAGCTGAATCCATCTTCTACTCTTCTGTTACTCCTCCACTACTCACACTACTGCCAGGTACCATTACCTGCACAAGCGAAAGGATTAGCGAAGCGGCAGCCGCAGCTTCATGCATAAATTTATGCAATCGCTCCGCGCACCTCCCCGACAATGAAAGTATTAGGAAATTATTGAAATGCCACCTCGGCAAGCGAAGTGGAACGAGTGAAGAAAGGGGAGATGCTGCAAGAGAGCCGCAAAGCCGCAGGCCATTTGTTATATTGCATTGCATACTTTCCGGGGCGCATTCGCTGACAGCTTGAGCAAAATGGCAAATATGGCGGCGAGGCAACTTCCGCCGTGGCAATTTGTCAACGCTTTGGCTTGTGGCAAGGCTAAGCAAATGTGCGCAGTGCAAAAGCAAAAGCAAAAGGCGACACCTACTCGTAAATCCTTATGAATTGCTTGCATGGGAGAATCATGGAAATTGGGAAAAGTCTTTAGTTTATATTTGCTTAGCTGCTGCTGCTGCTGCTGCTGCGTTTGTTTGTCCTTCTAATTAGAGGCAATCAACAAAACTGCAACGGCTTTGAAGTTGTCCAGCAGCTTCTTGCCGCACGTGCGCCTCATCCCTCTCTCTCTCTGTCTCTCTCTCTCTGTATTGGCTGTGCTTGCCCCCAATGATGTCTATTTATAATTGACTGTGGAATATTCCTAGCAAGCTGGCGGCAATCGTCTGCCCATTTTTAATGATTTACGCATTCGTTTAATTCTTTTATTGGCAGCCCAAGGGACGACGACGACGACGACGATGACTTTGATGTCTGTTCCGTATCCAAAATACAGTTGGCTCCTCTCTTGAGTTTTGAGTTCTACCTACCTGCCCTAAACAAACGCTACTAGTTCCCATTTTCCATTTCGTTTTGATGTTTTGTTTTGACACATCGCATTATTTGCGACTATTTTTAGCCGCTGGTAAATTACTTAACACGAAGTAAAGCCGACCGAGGGGACTATTCACAATTGGAATTTTTGACTACACGAGCAGAGATATTCATTCATTCGGTGGTTCATTATTTAGGCATCGGTGTGCGTTTGACAGGCTCTCAACATGGATCAATTAATATCCATCGAATGTGTTGAGAGTGCTAAGAGTTTATGTCTCTATTCTAATTCCCAATCTAATTAAGGAAATGTTTTGAAGAACTTCTATTGGTGTTCAAATACGGGCAGACTATAAATAAATAACAACATGAAGTTTATTTAGAAATTTTTGATATGAAATAAACCATATTTTCTTCAGCTTTTGCTTAAGATCTTAGTCTTAATCCCTTGTTATGTGAATATGTATATTTGGCTTAGACTCGGTTTTCATTTTGTAATGTTATCTAAAAGTCTGTAATTTGGCATGGGTTTGCGCAGATATTACGCATACGCAGCGTGTGACTTTGCATGCATAAAACAGCAGTTGTAACACAGGCAACAGGGCAACATTTGCCTAGCCGACAATCTACACTCCCCGGTTGTGTTGGTGCCACGTGGCGTGGCTCCTAAATAACCCATTAATTATGCAGGCAACAAACAGCTTGTCTCTGCTCAGCATCAGCTTTAACGAAATCTGAAGCGAACTCGCTTTAAAGATAGATTGCACTTTAAATTTAATTAAATTAATTTCAAATGATGCCAGCGCATGCAAACTGCCCACCGTCCGTCCGAGAGTTTAATGAACTCAAAAGAGGGGTACAAAATAATGAAAAAGAAATGAAAATATTTGGGGGAAAAATACAATAATAGAAAATCAACAAAACGTGTCGCTAAATAAACTAGATATCAACGACAGCGTGCCAAATGTAGCACGCAATATAAACAACAATAACAACAACAAGAACACATGCACAACAACACCAACTAAAAAAAAAATAACAACAAAATAAATGGCAAACAACGAGAGGGGAACGAATAAGAAAATAAAACAAATAACTTGGCAGCCTTTCAATAACAGCGCATTCTTGTGACTTGTTTTAGTTTTTCAATTTTATCAAATCGTTTTTATTGCACAATTCTTCAATAGATTATTTTAGTTTTAAAGTTGGGGTTGTGCCCCCCCCCTCGATTGCGAGGTTGGGGGCGTTGGCTGTGGCGTGTAGCGGATTTCGAACTCTGCGGTTTCTGTTTGTTGTGGTTGCGGTTTTTCCTTCTATGTATATCTGTGCTTGTTGCATGTTACAGAATGTATAAAAAAAGGCGTTAGCTTTCAGGTGCTGAAGCCTTAATACTCTTTTAGCTGTGATTTATATGCTGGTTTATTTAATATGGATTTTATATAAACAAAAGCCAGCTTAAGGGAGTTTTCTATTAGAAAATAAATGGATCATAAGCTAATAGACTTAGCTTTTAATAAAACTAAAGTAGAGATTATGATCTGCGGCAATTCTACAATGTTTGTGGTTGTGAAACGAAAGAAATATAGTTATATTGTTGCTATATATCATGTCATTGAGTAGAAGCTTGGCTTGAAGAAGAAACTCAGATGAAGATATTATAGAACTTGTTTGATCGAGGAAAAAACCACATTTAAAGTTTATTAGCTGTTATGTTCTCTATGAGATACAGTAACAAGATAAAGATATATGTTTTCGTTCACAATTAAGGCATTAATGCGAAGAAAAAGAGAGTGAAGCAACCTAAACTAACAGGCAATTCGAATATGCCTGTCATAATCGCCTTTAAAAACGGATTACACCCTTTGTAAGCGCATAATGAGCTAGTAAATAGGCATATAATTATGTGTATATATACATATAGGAGAGGGGGGAATGTATTGTGGGTGTGTGGGAGAGTATTGTGTGGCTTTTTATGTGGTTTCAGTTTGATTGAAACATTTACCAATGCACATTAAAGTCAATGACATACAAATGAAAAAGAAAGTTAATTATATGAAATTAGTATAACTTATCCTTTCAAGTATTGTACATAGATATGACTGTATGCGTGTGTGTGTGTGTGTGTGTGCTGTTAGCTGTTACTAATGAAAAGTTTATTTAGAGCGCTGGCAACTTTGAACTAAATTAGAGGCAATTGCCAAGATAAATATTTAAGTTTCACTATTCACAGCTGCCGCATCTGCCATATGCTCAGTGATGCCTTCCACAGCCACAACTACAACTACAACTCGAGTCGCTTCAGTGACTGCTGCTGCTGCTGCTGCCTTTTAAATATTTTATGTAGCTTGCTTTGTCCTGTTACATTTTTTGCCACGCTGCGGCACATTGGGGCAAATTGTTTACATTTAAATTGTACATTATGGCAAACAACATACACATATTTACACATACATACATACATACACTCACCGAGTAAGACTGTACGGCTCTGCATGGCCACAAAATGTTGCAAGTTGAGAGAGAAAGTGGTTGGCAGCATCCCAGGCTAGGCTGTGCCACATGCCACGCCTTCTGCTCTAGCGTAAGTAGTCAAAGTCGTCAGTGACCCTAATGTACTTTCTCACACTTTTACCATACATTACGGACTAACTAACAGCAACAGCAGCCATTTTATCCAGTAAACACACACGTGTGTAGAATGTGTGTGTGTGTGTACAAAGAACTTTTTTAAAGTGCTTACTCACACACTTGCTAATATACATACGAGTACATCTACGGCAATATTTGCTTATAATTAGAAATGCCAGCTTGTTGCTCTCCCTCTTTCATCCCCTTTCTCACTCCCTCTCACTGGCGTTTGTTGTTTGTGTAGCTTTTTGTATGCATTTCCGGTTGCCAGCAAATAAAGCTAACAACTTTTAACGGACAACTAAACACAACTTGTTTTTCCATTTCCATTTCCTCTTCCTTTTTCCCCTTCCTAACTTTTGCTCTTTGACCAAAAGCATAGCTCAAAATTTTTTGAGAAAAAAATCATTTAATTGCCAGGCAAATAGCCAAATGATCAAAATTGCTGCGTCCGACACGTAAACGAATTCGTTGGCGCCAGTCACAGGTCCATGGTACGCAACCAAGCAGCAAATGCGGCAAGTCAATTAGCCAAAATATGTATCTAAATGTACATAAATATATTTGGCAAGACATTTTGTCAAGCTGTTTATGGCTGACCCAGTAGCTAGCTGGCAGCAGAATCAAAAAAAAAGAAGAAAAAGTTGCCATTACAGAATTCTCTTCAGTTTTTTTTCCTATTCGTACATAAATCTTGCAAATTGTTGCCGCTATTCCTGCTTTAGTTGTTTCCAATTCTTATACCCTGTAATTAAGCGTTAGAATTGCATGTTAAACATAGAAGTTGCTTTAGATATAAAAGGGAGTAGCTTAAGGAAGAGTCTTAGGTATAAATGTTCTCAACTTATTTTATAAAATTTTATATATTTAGATTATTCAGTCAATTTAGTCCAGAATATTCTGATAATTATAGAATTTATAAATTTGTATTTTACAAAATTGTATAAGAATTGGTAACTAAAAACAGCATTTAAGTCAGTATAAATATTCAGAGGGAATCTGCAATTTGTATACCTGTTTATCAATATTAACTTCTAAGAATTGTACAAACTTTAATAAAAATAATTCGAATATATTAGATAATACAAGGTATCTTTACTTCTAAAACCATTTGTATTTGTAGACGCTGTTGTTGTTCTTCTTGTTGTTATTTCTGTTCTCTGTTGGGGTCAGTTGCTGTCAGTGAAAGTTTTCAAATTAAATTCAGCGACGCCATTTTCAATTAGAAAAGTTCGCTGGCAAAGTTGCTTAGAGAAGAAACCCAGCGTTGGCCTCAAGCAGACAAAGGGAACTGACTCAGGCAGCCGCAGGGTCTGCGTAGATGCCACAGGAGCTCAAAGCAGGGGCTGGTAGCTTGCCTCATCGGCAGACCTTGCCTCATCATCGAGCCTTTCAAGCTGTTATCAGTTGCTCAGCTTCCTCGGCCTTTGCTTTCAATTAAAATGCGTTCGCTGTCATTTTGGACGCCGTATTGCACTTGCTACGTGATTTAATAATAAAATCTGAAAAATATTCCAGTCAGCGCTTTGTTGTCCTTGTTCTTGACGCCATTGTTGGTCGACCATTACGTGGCTCCTTTTGATTTTCCCTCAATTTTCTTGATTTTGACTGCTTCTGGCAACTGTTGCGCGAGAATTTTGTTGTTGTGATATGGAAGTGGAAGCCATTCAATATTAAATTCCATAAGAATCCTACAGTGAAAGTGGTTAAAATACAAGCAATAAATAAGCTGATTACGTTTACACAGTGTGGCCATTAAAGCTCTGAGTGCTAATACCAATTGTTTGGCATTATTAATGCGTATTTCAGTTACTACTTTCAGGCTATTCCACTGTCTCTGATTGTATTTAAATATTCATAAACATATTACTTTGCCATTTCAATTGAAAATTATTGAAAACATTTTAAATGACCGCAATTACCGCACATACTGGCAAATGATGAAAATTACGAGTATTCCATGTTAATTGCCACACGCATGGGAATTTAAAAAGAGGAGTTGACTACCAACCTGACCCGGCGGTTGCTCTAATAGCGCGTAAAGTACTTGATTTAAATTATACCAGCAATAGTGGAGAGGGAAAAGGGATGGGAAGTGAGGGGATGGGAAAAAGGCATGAGGTTACCCAAACCAACGCTTTGGGCATTGCGCAAATTCGAATCAACTGCAGCTTGCACATGTGGCAATGATTTATAAAAATGTATGCAATTTTAAATTTGACCAAATGTAAAAATAAACACAACACGAACTTCCCAATACACAATGAATTGGGCATACTCTAATCTGGGACTCGAATACGAATTCATTTATCAAACATTTGCAAAATATATTTTAATAAACTTGATAACATTTTAAGCTACTTCAGCATTTACTGTATTATTCAAATTATTCATTATTCATCGCAGCTAAGGGTTTTATAAATATAATTATATGTTTAATTTCTATATACTATATAACATTTATAATTGATGTCAGAGATCAAAAATAGTACGTTCATTTAGACTTCTGATTATTTTCAAAGCTGAAAACATTAATTACCACTAACCGAGTAATACGAGCACCAAATAAAAAAAAAAAATGTTGTTTTAACATTAATGGTCTTTTAATTGGCAAACTTGTAGCAAAAGTTAGAGGATTCGTTTGCTTTACTAAAGGGTATGAAAATAAACCGCAATGAAAACATTGCACCGCAAATTTCGTGGTGGGACGTGGGAGGCGGGGCATGCAGCATGTTGTGAGGACAACTGCAACTGGGAAATAGTGAAAATGAGCAAATAAATTAAAAAGGCATGCAGCAACAATAACAACGATGGCAATGGCAACGGCATTTAAAAGTAAAATATGGCAACGCCATGCAGCAAAACATTTTTGCAAACGTAGCAGGCAGCCACAGCAACAGCACCAGCAACAGCAGCAGCAGCGACAACTACAGCTACTGCAACATGCAACACATGCTGTGCAACATGGCCCAAGCTCGTGTAGTTGCAGCGTCAGTTTTGGGCGTCAAGGGCTCAGAACTCGCTGTGCAGCGGACGCAGCCGCCTGAAACTAGGACAACGCTCGGGAAACAGCAACAGCAACTATAACAACAACAACAGCAACTACAGCAGCAGCAGCAACAACTACAGCAGCAGATCCTTTGTACTTGACTGCAGCTGTGGAAGTGGCTGAGACATAGCGCATTATTTACACGCGTGTTTATTATTTTCAATTAAAATAGCCACTGGGCACTTTTCATAGATAAACATGCCCCTCGCCTCGCCTCCGACTCTCTCACTCTATCTCTCTCTCGCTCAGCTGTGACTCATGTCCCTGGCAGCAACAACAAAAACAACTTTGCACCGGGGGCAAGCACTAAAGTAACTCACAGATGCCAGCTACAAATAGTTCTCTCTAAGGGGCTTTTATTTATAGTTCATCTTCAAGTTGTTTGTCGTAAAATTGCGTAAAAATCATTTTTGAATTTGTGCCAGTTTTTCGTTTTAGAAACAGAAACAGAAACAGCAGCAGCAACAACCGTCCCTATACGTAGTATACAACATACCTACAAATATATATATAATATTATATACTAAATATAACAGCATATTTGTCTCTATACGCATTTGTGATCAGAGAATTTCCTCGTGACAAAAGCGAACTTAAAATAAATTTATGTGTTTTTAATTCAATTTAATTATGTATTTTTTTTTCTTTATTTGCCTTCACCTGGATTTATATGCCACAAAAGAGATATTTTTGTTAAATCTGCTGCCCATGTGTGCAATTGATTATTTTCAATTGTTTTATATCAAAATTAGGATTAGTTTACAATACGTTGGAATAAATTGGTCATAAATTTAAAATATTTTCGACAATAAATTATTTGTTGTTTGTAAATTGTTAAATCTCTAGAGTTCATTCTATGGCTGACGTCAGAGTGCGCGCAAGAAGCGAAGCGATAATATTGGGCGAGAACGAGCGATAAACCACAGCGAGCATTTCTAAGTGCAATCGTTTGAAAGATGTCAGCGATGAGGGCGAAGCGAGTTGCGAATTCAAACGATAAAGCGAGAGCAAAGCAAGAGAGCAGTTTTTTGCAGAGCGTATGATTGTATTGTTGCATTCTGTGCTTGAGCAATGTAGCTCGCTTCTCGCAAAGCTCTCACTCTGCCATCTTCTCGCTTTGCTCATCGCTTCTCGCTTCGCTTTGCTTCTCGCGCGCACTCTAACATCAGCCTGAAAGCGAAAAGATATATCCCAAGGCAATGGATTCCATTAGGACATAATAAAGAAACTCGAAATTCTAGAAAGGCCAATTGCATTACATAGATTATACATACATCTATTTGTCTATTATAGTTTTTCATAAAGTATAAGACTTAATGTAGTTTTTGTAGATAAAGGTAAAAAATACATTTATTGGTTGAATTGATTGATTGGTATAATGGTTGAGTCTATGTAGAGTATTCAAAATGCGAACAAATAGTCAATTTGATTTGAAAACCGGTTAAGTTTTGACAGTTGAAAGCATAGAAGGAAAATGTACTACGGATAGCATTTAGAAACTTTACAAATTAAAGTGTTCTGTAATTTTTGACCAAAGCTTGAATATCTTAGTACTATAAGTATAAAGTTCCAAAATATTTCAAGCCAATTTGCCATTACAGAGTATTCATAGTCTGCTTAACAGGAATTGAATTTATTGCGGCGCCAAAGTGAACTTTTAAAATTTAATTTACAATATGCAAGCGACACAAAAAAATATACAAAAAAAATGAAACGAAAATTAAAGTTGATAAGGCGCCACTTTTAGCTGCAAGGACCATGGCAGCAACGGCAACAGCCGTTGGGGCAGCTGTGGCAGCAACAGTGGCAGTGTGGCAGTGTGGCAGTAGCTGTGACTGTTACCGGGGCGAAAATCAATTTAATTGCAGCTGACAATTAAATTTACGCCGAATTAACGGCGACACTTCACTTTTCCCTCTTCCGCACAGCTTCAGCTCTGCCTCCCATTTTCCCCAGCTCCTCTGCTCCATCTGCTGGTTGTGAAGCCAGACAAATGTCGCGCTGATTTCTTGTCAAACAATTTTTTAATCAGTGTCGCTTCAGTTACGATGTCCTCGCCAACTTGTCGCACTTTTCCCCCTCCCAGTTTCTTGTGTTATTTAATTTCGTTTTCGCATTTTCGCATTTTCAATGCTGCTGTCCAGGCTACTGGTGTTTGTTTCTTGTTGTTTGTGTTATTGTATGCTGCATACCACGCATATCAGCTGTTAATTGCCTGCAGATTTTGGACTCCAAGTAGGATGATGCCTGCGGCATGGCTGAGTCACTTTTGGGTGGCAATGCCAGCTGCTTAATTTGATAAATTCGCATGACGACGTTGACGCGGCTCGAGCCTAATTAGGCGCCGCCTTGGCCGCCTTGGCCGACTTGGACATATCCAAGAATTCCAAGAATCGAGTCGTTACTTTTTATGAACTCCATATGCATAACGATAATAACAATAACAAAAGAGAGAATATGCCGCATGCAACGTTGTTTGTTGTTTGCATTGCGTAAACAAATAATTAAAATAATGAGACACAACATTTTGTGGCAGTTGCAGTTGCAGCTGCTGCAGCTGCGTTTGCCATCGAGCGTAAAACGCAGAACTTCTCTTCATTCTCGCTTTCGCTGGGAACTGGGAACTTTGGGAAGTTTGGCCCATTTTCGAGGTCGTCATTGGCCCTGCAATGTGTTGTGCACATGCTGGCAAAGCTTTTAATTGTTTCTTTTGTTGTTTTTTCCCCGCTTTTGTTTAACAAATATGCGTCAGCTGTCGCCCACTCTAACACCACAACAAGAATAGCAACAACAACAAGAATAACAACAACAACAAGAATAACAACAACAACAAGAATAACAACAGCAATAATAAGTAGAAAGCGCGATTGTTCTTTTTGTTGCCGCTAATTGATTTATTTACTCTGTGAGTGTTTGTGTGCGGGGTAGGGGTGAAATGATAGAGGGGTGTGAGATGTGTGTGCGTTTTGAAATAAGTTATTTTATGCTAATTTGCCTGTTAATCATGCTGCTCGAACTCTTACTCTTACTCCCTCCCAATGTGTATGTGGCACAAATGAAGTGTGAAGTGTTCGCAGGCTTGTTGTTGTGCTGTTATCGTTATTGTTGTTGCTGCTGTTGTTGTTGTGCATTGATTGCTAATGAGCATGAACATTTAGATGATTTAATGCTTCGCCTTTTCACCCTCACAAATAACTTGAGCATCATTTGTGAAAGCAAAGCCAGAGTAAAGACTGCTGCTGCTGCTTCGTCGTCATCCTCTTCTGCTTCTTCTCCATATTGTTGTTGCTCATTTTGTTGTTGTTGCTGCTGTCTCTGCCATAAACCAAATTTGAAGCAAGTTCAATTCCAGCGCTCAAGTGTCGACAGGCTCCCCGCAAACTCCATTGACAATATATCAAGTATACGTACGCTTGTTTATGACCACGCCTTGCAGCCTGGCTTCCAGCTTAGTTCCCAGGGCCAGCAGCCTGGAGCTTCCTTTGCCCTTGCCCAGCTGGCACATTGGCCAGACTGCCATAACTCAGACGCGGCGCATTCAATTTGGTTGCTGCTGCTGCAGCCAAAAACCTCGACACACCTCAGACTCCGACACGCCCCAAAAACACTTACTGTGTCTCTATGACTTTATCGGTAAATGGGTGTGTGTGTGTGTGTGAATGTTTGCCATTTTGTAGCTATTTTATTTTATATTTATTTGGCGCTTCTTTTGCCATTTTGTGCTGTGTGACATTTCTGCTGGTGCTGCTGCTGCTGCTGCTGTTGGCGCTGCCGCGTCTGAGCGACAAAATCCGCTTTTACGAGTTTATTTATATGCAAAATATGTAAATTTACGATGACAACAACAGCAACAACAACGACAACAACGACAACAACGTCAGCAAATAAGGCTTGTAGTATTTTATGCATAGTACTGCATACTTTTGGGCGTTCTGTATTTAGATTTACAAGTGCGATTTCAATAGATCCCCAGCCTGAGCCTCAGTTTGATCTGCGTATATGTTTGGTTTATGTGAATGTTGAGTAAAAGCTTTAACAACAACAATTATACACACATACATACATACATACATTGCCTTATACGATTGCTGAGCAATTTAGACGTAAATTAAATGAAATATTTTAGTATGCGTTGGGCAATAATTTAGATAATTTTTTTTTGCTTTTGTTTTTTTTTTTTTAATTAAAACCACAGCTGACAAACTATTCGCATTTGGTATGGTTATTTATGGCCCGCTGACGATAAATAAATCGACACTGCAACAACAAGAACAACAAGATAAGCAACAGCAACTGCAACTTAAAATGCAGCAAATGTAATTCGCTCTAATTTATTTACTCTGACTGACGCTATTTATGGCATTTAGTTTGGCTTTTGTTGTTGTTCTTGTTATTCTTGCTGTTGCTGTTTTTGTGCCATTTTCAATTTGCGACAATTTATGGCAACATATTATGCAAATTCAGTTCCTAATCACCAAACGGTAGCACTTACAAAAACAAAATGAATTATGTTGTGCTCGACTTTGAGATACCCTATATCAAGCTGTAAGTGAAATGTGCAATTGCATTTACAGGAAATATTAACGAAATTTAAATAAAGCTAGCTACAAGCGACGAACGCTAGATGGCGCCAGAAACGATCTGAACTGTTTTCTTCGTTTCTTTTGCTATCACAATGCAATTATCTGATTAGATTACTTAACGAACATACTACCAAATTTATTTTCTTAGACATTACTCTTTGAAGTATTGCTTTTTAAATAACAATCTTGAGTATATATACTTTTCTAGGCTTAAATATGCCTCCCTTCATTCATTCGTTATTCACCTTTTCCCAATTTCTTTAATTATAGGGTATGGCAAAAGTACTGCGTGTAAATTAAAATTTAATAAAAATGCAAATTACGCAAATTACAGCTACATAGGTCTGTCTGCATGCAACGCCCATTTCCGTTGTGTAGGCCACGCCCACAGCCGACTAATTTTCAATTAACGCTTAGATTAAACAAAAAACAGAACGTGTGCCAAGTCAAAGGGTCAACACGAAAGAGCAGCACAAAGCGAAGGCGGCGCCATCAAGTGGAAAATGTTGCAAACAATTGAAAGGCAATTTTGAAATGTATGTTAGGGGATGGCAATGGGACCAGGGGGAAGAAACCGTAAAATATGCACAAACGAGTTGATTACACGTCTCAAATAGATTTGCCAACGAATTTCCAATGAATTTTGTTGCAAATTAGCACTGAAAAAAGCCAAAGCCAAAGTCACTGGCAAAGGGCGTTTGCCGTTAGCTTGGCATGTTCAAGTGATAAATTCAATTTTCCACTTGAACGCCAATGCTCGGCGCCCGCCTTACCCCCCCCCTCACCCCCTCCCTGGAGCCCTTTGACTCCCTCGCAATGTGTGACTAATGGCGCTTGCTTGTTGGCGGCAGCAATCAAACAGAAATCATAAAGGCGTGTTGTCCAAACATAAACATAAACAGGCGGTCTGGATCGCCGCTTCGAACAAAAGGACACAACCCAGTCTGCCCTCTGACCCCGTGCCGGCTTTCACTTGCCAAAAGCGCATGCCGGACGGCGATAAAAATTACAAAGCTAAGTCCGTTGGGTGCACTGAAGCGTGGGAGCTGCAGATCTGCTTCTATGGGTCTATTCACATAACGCCAGGCGTGTCCAGGGTCAGTTGACTGAGTGTGAATCACAACATCAAGCAGAATATGGACACACACACACACAGGAACCTATGCTCCAATCACTTTAGGTAAATCACTTTGAGAAAGCAGAGAGAAGGCAACGAGGACACTCTTTAACTAAAACCCTTTAACTATTACTTTTTCTATATATTTATCGTATAAGATATTATTAAATCAGCAAAATAACGCAATTTGAAGCTAACTTAATAAACAATTTTAGCATATTTTTTTCAAATCCATGAAAGGATTTCAAAACCAATTTCATTCTTTTACCAACAATAACAAGATCAACAAACCTTGGTCAAAACTTGAAACTTAATATATAATCACCAAAATTTAATTGAATAACATTTTAATGAAAAGCTGCTTATTAAGTGGATCTGTCACAAGTGCTCTAAAACACTTCAAGTTGAACCTTAGCTTAGGGTATCGATGCCTCACAATGGGATTGCGTGTCTCGGCGATATGATATGGATACGGAGTATTCTTTGTGAAAGGCTATATAATTACAGTCTAAGTATGGTAGTGACATTTCCACCATTTCCCTTTCCTCTCCCTTTTTTTGTCCCCCCAACTCGTGCAGTTGAGTGATTTGGTCAGATTCTCAGTCCCAGGACCTTTGACCAGTGGCATTTTCGCTTTTAATGCGATTTTGGCATGTGCAGACAAACGAAAAGTGGCCAAATAAAAAGTGCTCATAAAATTGAATTTTTTATGAGTGCCTTATGGCCGAAAGGGTTAATTTCGGTAAAAATAGCCCCCGTGAAGCGAAGTGGAAAGCGACAGCAAAAGCAGAAAGGCAATGGCAAAGGCAAAAGGCCAAATCATGTTGACAACAACAAGCGATGTTGGATCATGGTCTGGTTATTTGGTATGAGGTTGTCTCGCCATTTGTTGATTCACACCTTTCGATTTGGCTTGCAGGGGAGATGGCAACGATATTGAGGGGCGACAGCGTTGATTAACGGAAGCATTACTCACAGGGATAGGGAGGTAGAATGAGACAGTGGCTCAATCAACTGCAAAATGCAAATGTTTCGAGCAGCTAAAAATATCAACACAAAAGGATGTTGCAGACTATAAAAGAGTGTAACTGTAAGTGCTGGCAGCAGTCTTCTTTCCCACTCGCTGTGGCATTGGTGTTGCATTTATTGCGCTTGTTAAGGCCAAACCGAGTGGGAAGAGTAAGGAGCCAGGCAACGGGAGAGAAGCAAGTTAAAAAGTCATAAAATGATATTTATTTCATTTCTCTGCCGCGTAATGCGGCACTAACTGGGCGGTGGCAGCCTCGCGGGTGGCATAAGCAGCCACTAAAAGCAAAGCCGAAGCCAAGGAGGATGTTGCAGCTGTAGCAGAAGTCGTAGTCGAAGTCGAAGTCGGAGTAGAAGTCGAAGTAGAAGTCGAGGCACAAGCAGAAGCAGAAGATGTGCTGTAGATTTGCCTTTTATGTGAAATTTATATTTCAGCGCCCGAACGAGCAGCGGCAGTCGGTGAAATAACAAAGAGCGTATCTGCTAAAAAAAAAATAAAAAGAGGGCGTGGCGTCTCGAGGGGTCGACCGGGGTCGGGGGAGGAGTAGGGCCGGGGTTAGGACAGCATTTTCACACAACTATTTGCCGCTTTTATAGAGTTGAAGCTTTGACTTTTTGCCAGAGGGGAAAACGAAAGACGCTCTGTCCAATGGAAATGGGGAAATATGAGGAAAATGGGGAAATGGCAATGGAAATTCGCTCCATCGTTGTGGCTTTTTAATGTTTTCTTGTTAAAGTTTATTGAAAAACTTTGGACAGTCACGTTTGAGTAGTCAGCGGGCGCAGTAACTTATAACTGAGAATACCCACACATATACATATACACATATATATATATATATATATCTATATCTATATCTGTATATGTATATCCGTATCTGGTCCGTGGCAGGCCAGAAATGAAACAGCTGCACGGAGTGCACGCCCCAACGCCCATGAAAGTGGAGCAAAGCGATTTTTGCCATTTCGCAAAAAAAAAAAAAGAAAACCAACAAAGAAAAACTTGCAAATATTACATTTTCCAGTTTTGTTTTTGTCCAAAAGAGAGAGAGACAGAACGATAAAGAGATGGGGCACAATGGGAGGCTCGTAGAGGGCGTGGTCATGTTTGTTCATAATTGAAATTTCGCGCTAAACAGGAAATGGCAGTTGCTCAGTAGCCACTTGTTGTAGTTGTTGTTATTGTTGCCTAAAAGCTTATGGCCAGGGTCTAAAGAGGGGCCGGCTGTGGTGGTTTCAGTTCATAAACAAGACAGACAAATGCAATTGCACTGTAATATTTATGGATGGGGGAAAGTGCATTGAGGCAAATGAAGAGCATATGTTTTGAAAAACATTGTGGAAAATCGCCCACTGGAGGAGTGAGCATCTTTTGTCTTCGCTTGAAATTCACATTTTTCTGGAATGAGTTTAATATGTAGAATAGGAAAAAAGAGAGAAATAAAAACGAAAGAAATGGAAATGCAATCATTGCCATTCTGCGTACGCATTGTTATTATTATTTATGTTATGAGGTTCTACAATTTTTTTTTAAATTGCAATTGCGAGAATAATATCTAATAAATTTATTTGAATTTGACATGATTGTGAATCACGTTTGATTAAAACAAAAGCAAAATATAACAAATATTATGTAAATAATATTTACAGCAGTGTTGATATTGTTTATTATGTTGATGAATTTAATGAATTGCATTTAACTCGGTAGCTTATTGATCAAATCAACATCAAATTAACATTTACGCTAATTAATTTAAAGTTGAAGCTGATTTAAAAGTATTAAATGTCTTGGATATACGCGTCATTTCTTAACTCAAACTCTTTGCTTCGGAATTCGGAAATATTAATAAGTATTTACTTATTTTCACGCTCTTGTTTTATCAGTGTATCTATAAATTGTAGATAAATTTACAAAATGCAGCTTAGGCAGCGAATTCGTTTCGTCTCGACATATATTTATCATTTATTCATTATTTCATATTTATTCGTTGTACATTCACTCATAATATTAATATTTACACACTCTTGATCAATCCGAGTATCTTTAACTTGTAAATATAAATATATATCCAAAAGATACATTCATAAAATGCAGCTTAGACAGCGATTTAGTTTCGGTTTGACATACACAAGTGCATGTGCGTGTAAATGCCTTGACTCAAGTTGAGTCGATACTCTGATTTATACTTTATTTTCTTTTGGTCCTGTAATGTTATACCATCTATTCTATCGATACTTCCACATTCTTTATACACTATCTCAACTCACTCTATCTCTCTCGCTTGCACTCTTACTCTGTCTTTCTCTGTCACACTGTGCATTATTCTATACCATTTATTTTGCTCTCTCTCTGCTGCCAGCCTCTCTGTCGTCCGTTCCGTCCGTCTCCTCTGATGACTGTCAAGATGCATCGCCAGTTGTTTCCACTTTGTATTCCTCCCCCTACGTTTCATCCAAAAAATCTGAGGGAACATGCAACATCACATCCTTGCACGTACAGTGTGCACTGTGACATGTGCTTCCTCTGTTATATTTCTGTTCGTTCTCGCTTTCGTCTCCCCACAATATTTTTGCTGTTATTTTCCACATGTGAAATTGAACTTTGCATCTTGGCGCAACGTGCCAGCTACATGCATTTTATTCTCTTCTTCTTTTCCATCGTTTTTCCCCATTCCTTGGTTTTTTCTTTTTTTATTTCGTTGGCTGCCCCATCCGTTGCTGCACTTGACTTGTGGCGCTTCTAGCCCCCCCTCCTCTGCACTGATCTCCCCTTTGTTGCTTGTGACGTTGTTTTGACACTGCGTACGCGCGCGCGTGTTTATAAATAAATATATATATGTATATATGTATCTTTATCTGCAACTGGGTATGTATGTATCTATACCTATGTATGTTGCAGACATATTTCCACGCTTCTGTTCCCTGTGGGCACACATGTGTCACAGGGAATTGTGGGGCAGGGGTGCTTCTAAGAGGCGCACCCTTCTTGTCTTCTTGTTATTTTCCCTTTGAAGTTCATAAAAATTAACAAAAAATCAATTTACAAGCACAAATGACGCGCTGATGAGAATTCGACTTTGAATGCCGCTCTAAATGTTGTTTACGTTGCAATTTGAGCGTTGAATGCCACGTCGCCGTCGCCGTTGCCGCCTCTGATCTGAGCCGCCACGCCCCTTTTTTTGCTAGGCGCATAGAGGGTTGTTTGGCGTAATAAGCGTGTTTTTCTACTACTAACATTATTTTTCTTGTTGTTGATGCGCGTGTTGATTGCCCATCAGAACAAAGCCTGTAGTTTGCAGCATGTGGCAGAAGGCAGGAGGCAAGCACAGCTGGAGATTTGCATAGCTCACAAATCCAGTGCTAATGCCAAGAGCTTCAGTTCGATACAGAGTTCTAGTTGTTATAAATATTTGTGTGTTCTTGCAACACGACTACGTGCTACGTGCTGCAGCAAGAAGGGAAAGCGACAACGCACAAAAAAGTTGTGAACATAAAAATAGCGACGATTATGATGAAAATATTCATGCGACAAACGGATGCCGTCGTCAAGTGGCAGGAGTCGTCGCAGCTTGTTATCCCCCATCTTCAGCCTATGTATGTTGCATGCCACATACTAATATTTTGCCATTGTATGCGAGTCGTTTATGTGGTAATGTAACGCAGCACATTCGAGTTCCACTTAAGGCATCGTCATGATCAGCGTGTGTTTCTGCCAAATGTGGCACTAACATGGTGCAACAACAAGGGGCAACAAGAAATACACTTGAGTTGAGTTGCTCAATAGTAGAATGTAAATTTTCTAAGCTCTTTCGAGACGGCCTGCTAATAAAGCAGCACACATAATTAAATTTAATGCTCGACGCACCGACTAATGCCAATCTAGACAGAGACAGACAAAGAGGGGGCGAGAGAGAGATAGAGAGAGAGAGGGGGAGGGGGAGACCACATGTATGTGAGTGAGACACAGGGAAGAAATGTCTAAATCCAAGCATCGAAATTCAATTTAATACAAAATCCCGCGCATCGCCATCGTGGCAATGTCAAACGAAATAGAAAATGCCAGAAAATGTGTTTCGGTTTCGGGCCACAATTTATGACAGGATTTGGCCCAAACCGAACGGCAACAAAAGACAGATGGACGGACGAACAACAGACAAGAGACAGCAGCCCTAAAGAAAATATGCTGATGTCGATGTCGAATTATGATTTGTTTTTTTGTCGAGTGGTTGGAGATGGAAAAAGGCAAAAGGGGAGATGCCAAAAAAACGTACCCAAAACAGGGACTATTGAATGAGGAAGGAGGATGGCCGATCCTGGGTCGCCTGAGAAATGAGATATGCCCCAAGTTGTTGCCGTTGTTGCTGTTGTTGTTGCTGCGTCAAGGTTAGCTCAGCTCTACAAATAATCTGAGCGTAAACTACAACAACCAGTTGATGGCATCATAAAAAGCATGCCATGCCACACACAACACACACTCCGACACACTCACATGCAGACACACACACTCAGACGCAACGCTCGACCTCGCAAATTATAAAGTTGTTTGGCCAAAACTGCTGGCTGGCAAGTTTTCCTTCAAGTTTTCCGAATTTTTCAAAAAAAACTGATGCACGTTTTATGTAACGCACATTGATAAGCATTTTGGCAATCGTCGAATGATTTGCAAGTTTGCACAAAATACTTGCTCAAGCCACCAGTTTGTGCAAACGTGTGCGAATATATCGAGATTCCTTTCACATTTCTTCTCTTTCTTGGCACACTTTCCAATCGCAACTTAAAGTGTGTGCAGCCTGGAGAGGAGAGCATCTGACCCAGAGCTGGCCTCTGGTAGAGCTTTACATAACTCAACTTAATATATTTATGATCCGGTTCTGGGGAAGACTAAAGGGGAAAGAGTGCAAGTGGTATTTGCAATGACATAAATATGATTTGGAATCACTTTTGATGTGAGTTTCAACTGGATTTCAATTGTATACTATTGCTTTTATTATACCCTACAACAGTAAAGGATAAGTTAATAACGCATTTTTAGCACATTAAAGGATGGGATTCTTTATTACTAAAAATATGTAGTCTATGCTAGTCTTTAAATTTTTAATCAGTGATCCAGATAAATATATATTTTGTATTTATTTATATTTAGCATATACTAAACAAGTTATATTAAAATCGAACTGCAATATCTCACTTATATTATAAGAATAATCCGTCCAAAACTGATTTGTTATATTATTAGATATATATTTATCACTATCGTAATATGAAAGCCAAGTTTCATATATTAATTTTTGTTTTAGCAGATATCTTCGGCTAAGTCAAATAATAATGTGTTTCACATCAAATAATTGTTAGGTATGGCTTTCGTAGAAACTATCGATTGAAAAATGAACAAATTGTTGAACAAACTCAACAGAATGAAATCAAATTGAAGCTCAAACAGTCTGCCTAATTTCCACAATAATCAAATGACTATAACGTATAGCTGAAATAGGAAACATCAGTCGAAAATCGAATTTGTTTATGGGAAACTATCATTTCCATTAAATATCAAGTAAAACATCGAGAGAAGGATATTTAAATTTTGACATGTCAAGCCAGGTCTTCCAATTTCCTTCTTTTTATTTTAGATTCTTGTACTTACTGTTCTTTTGAAAATCCTGTGATTCCTCTTCTGCCCATGATCCCTTCGGTTGCAGGCAGAGCAACAACAACAGCATCAGGACAAGTATTGAAACCGTTTTTGCTGAATCCAAATACAGATTCAACGGCAACAACGTGCACCTTCTGCGTGATTTTCGATGTGTGTTGTGTTGTTGTTGTTGCTGCTTTTGCTGCTTTTGCTGCTGCTGTTGTTGTTGTTGTCCATTTGTGTATGTATTTATTGTTGTTGCTGTGGTTTTTGGTTGCATTTTTGTTTGTATTTCGTGTGCTGTTATTAAAAACTGCATGGCTGTCATTGCGTTGAGTTCGAACGCAAAAACGTCTCGTCATTTATGTGGCAGAGCTTCAATTTGGCCCAAAAAAAAAGAAAAACAGTCAAAGTGATGAAACTGAAACCAAAATCATGGCAAATACGAGCGGCAACAACAACAACAACAGATGCTGACGTTAATAAACAGACACTTTCTCTGTGTGTCGTGTTGTTGGCTATTTCCGCTTCCGCTTCCGCTTTTGACTTTAATGAAGCGCCAATGTGCCTTTAGTTGGCTTTGACTTTCAGTTGGACGCATAAAAAGCACATTTCAACTGGCATTTATATGTGTGATGCTTTTCCTCCCTTCAAATCGATGCCATGTCCTGTGTGTACTTTCAATGGAATCTTAATGTCCTTTTACATGTTTATTTGCACTTTTATTGCCTGGCAGATCTGAAAATAGAAAGAAACGAAAAACAAGAACGTGAGTTGAGTAACTTTTTGGAAACTCCACAAGCAGACAAAACAACTTTGATCCATACAATCGCTGACGCCATTGTTGTTGTAGTTGTTGTTGTTGTTGTTGTTACTGTGGTTCTTGTTCTTATTATACGAAATATGAAAAGTGCTAATAAAATTTTTTACTGACTTTTCCCCACAACAACATACAAATTGAACTCGTAAACTTGGACGAGAGGCCAAGGGTTGAGATGAGCAGTTCGAAATTGGATGTTTTATGCGTCCAAACGCATCGATGAAGTGTGATTAATGGCGCGTTTCAATGTGAGACTCGAACTCGTAATTAAGGCAGGCGGCAGCGGTAGATTTATGTTGCTGCCACACGGCTGTACAACCGATACACCTTAACCCTGCCACACACACACACACAAATGATAAAGAACTGCCCGAGGTCGTCTGTTCGTTCTATTACCCAACCGAATGTTGTGCCTTTTAATTGCGTGCTTAGCCCAGGCCTTGGTCATTAAACAACGCATCAGAATTGATAAACCCAACCCTGCCACAACAGGGTTGCCACCCTCAACCTCAGTGGAGTGGCAGCGATGTCAGCGATGCGTTGCAGCCACGCATGTGTCATGGTTTGTTTGACTTTGGCTGCATTAATGGAGTGAGAACAAGACCGTTGACAGGCACACGCGGCATGATTCTGATGCTGCCACTGCCACAACAACAACAACTGCAACTACAACTACAACATCTGACTCGTATCGTTGTTGCGGCTCACCTTAACCCAGAAAGCCGCCAACGTTGTCGAGCTTGTAATTATGCAACATTTTGTGTGGCGTGTGTGCGTTAGATTTTAGCTGTGGGTTTTAGCGGGGTCATCTGCGTATCTCTTACCTGTTCAGCTGCTGCTAATGAGCAGCAACAGAGAAGGATAGGATAGAAAGCCAGAGACGGGAAGAGAGAAAGAGGGAACAGCATATAAATAAAAGAATATACGCAAAAAAAGTTCATAAATTTTTATGAACTTTCAAGAGACTTAAATGTGAGCTCACTCTTCGACTTCTTTTCAGTTGTTGTTGTTCTCATTATTATACCCTTGCAGAGGGTATTATAATATTATCACCTAATGTGTAATGCTTAAAAGAAGGCGTGGCACATATATTCCGGATCAGTTCGATGAGACATTTCATATATCGAAACTGGCAGCTACAAATTACTAAATCATACAAACTGCCATAGGTGAGTTTGTCGAAAATACACATTTAGTATGAAAAACTTTCTTGTTTCACTATCTATTCACTAGCAGCTTATGTATGTAATGTATTTATATACATTTTATTAAAATCTGTCTATTATTTCATACTCTTTTCAATATATTTGAACTAAATTAATAAAAAACTTCATTTGCTTGGGAAGATGTTACTCATTTACATTTATTACAGTGGTCTGCAAGCGTATCAAATCCTCGGCTTTCCGACGATAACTTTTCTTTGCGATTTCTGTGGTTGTTGTTGCCATTTGCATTTATTTGCACATTTACTAATTTTGGCCCATAGAAATGTGTTTCCTTTTTTCGATTCGTGTTACCTGCAAATGAATGAACAAACACTCGAAACGACGCGTCGTTGGCTCTGGTGAAACTTTGCTCATTAGCAAATTTCAGGCTGGCATCATATGCTGTTACTTCTTCCCCGTTACCGTTCCCCGTTACCATTCCCCGTTCCCGTTCTTGCTCCTGCACTTGCTGCTATTGAGGAAACTCTCATAACATTTGTAGTTTCTGCTGCTCTCGGCAGTTAGTTAGCATATTTTATTACTGATTAATTAACTTGGCAGCGACAACAGCTGCGATTGTCTTATGTCTTTTAATTGGAAATGTTGCCCAGTTGCTAATTATAAAAGTTTGCCATACGACATTCAAGTGTGTGTATTTTCACTTGGTTCTACATATAACATTACATGATTTCTAACACTCTCGGGAGAACAGTGTTCATTCTAAGTATAAGTCCGATCTGTTATTTATATTCATCATCTAAATGAAGTCTGAGGGACGTCAAAATCCAGCGTACAACTATAACAAGAGTTCGACATGGTCTCATCTACTCCTGAGTATTTGTTTATTTTGGTTTTGGGCTATTGATTGGCTACGACACAGGTGAGCTCGAACTTGGCCTGTAACAACATTTGCTTACCAGCTTTGCAGCTGTCTTGAACATGACCGTGTCTTGGGCCTTGAGCCTTGTCAAATTACCGCAGCCACTCCATCATGTTTAATTCAAGGCTTGGCAGGTGCACCACTAACCCATACACACACAGACAGACAGACAGATGGAGGAAGACGTGGTGTAAATTTATGAGCAAATGCTCAACTTTGCCATAAATGTTCATCATAATGTGACACAATTTCCTCAAGATTTAACGCTGCATAAACCCAGGCGCTGAGGCAACGAATCAAGCATATGGGCAACTGAGAATGGGACACGGAATGGGGCTGAGAATGGTCTTGGAAATGTGCTGAGAATGGGAATGAGAATGGGAATGGGAATGTCAGGACCTTGTGTGCATTTCGCATGCTTCATAAAGTCAAAGGCGCATAACCCGTTTTTATTTCATTTCTTGCCAAGAAACGGGAACAGGAACTGGAACAGCAGCGACAGCGACAGCGGCTGACATAAATTTTAAAATTTATTATTATAATATTATATGTACTTATAAGAATATATAATAAATTTAAGTGAGAGAGCTAGACAAGTCAACGTTTTTATCAGCGAGTAAGAAAGGAGAAGCAAAGATTGCGAAGCAATCACAGTTCTTCTACTGCCTTTGCCAAGACACAACTGCAATGACGTATGCGTGGGTGTGTGTGAGTGTGTGTGTGTGAGTGTGTGTTGATGTGTGATATCATAAGCATGCGTCTGACAAGCGTAAGCACCACTGCTGTCACTGTCACAGCAGCTCGTCCTGTGACAATGTGTGTTATTACACCACGCGGCATACTTTTAGCGCCACTCAAAGCACATTTCACTTTCCTTATTCACATGTGCAAATAAAAGTTGAATTATGACAAAGGCATGCATCAGGCACACAACAACAATAACAACTATGGCCTGATAATGCGCTCTTCACTGTGCGCGACTTTGTGTGTGTGTGTGTGTTTACTTAGCGCGCGTGTGTGTGCCGTTTAACATGTCGTATGCGCAATTTGTGATATATGCGAACGCTCTGCCAGCCTGCATGAGCAATAAGTTTTCCTTTGCCACTGTGTGTGTGTGTGTGTGTGTTTAGTATGTTTGTGTGCGTAAGCAATTAGTTGCCTTTTCAGCTGAAATAAAAGCAAATCGTGCAAGAGTTCACTGTGAGTTCGCCCTCTTTTTCTTTGGGGGGCGTAACTAAACAAACAGCAGCTCATTAATATCCTTTATGCGTTTATTACAGGCACCCGGCATCTTATGAAAAACATTGATAAATGCGCCAGTAGCACAACAATAACAGCAACAGAGGAAAAATACTAATTAGACAAACAAAAGGGAAATCGACTCATGCATGGAAATCCAAATCAATCAGTTAACGCAATATTCTTAATTGCCCTAATTCGTTCACTTAGCCGAAAATCATTTATTCTTGCATTCTAATTGGCAAAAAGCAAATCATATTTACCCACTACTCGAAGCTATCAATCGAATATGTGAATCAAATTTATCAATCTTTAGCAAAAATTTATATTTGGCTTTCGGTGAACTCTTTTTAAATATATTGTATATTGTTATATGTATTTATATTCGATTTCAACACTCATATAAACTCGTATGTTCATTAGTTAAATTATGCTTTTCTTTGGAAAACTGGGTTCACTTGAATCAATGGGTTTTCTTAGGCTTTTCACCAAAACTCCTGAATATTACATGCTTGTTATCTAAGAATTAAGTTGAAAGTTTAAGAAGTTTGCTGAACACCCCGTTGTACTCCTTATTTTTCTCAAGATGATTGCTTTGATTTACTAAACTACAAAAAAGCATTTAAGAAATAAGTGAATACATTCTATTTGGCATTCTCGGGAATTTGTCCTAACCAAATCGCTTTTTCACTGTTTACCTTTTGTTTAGCAATTTCCTGGAATACCTAATCCCAGCAGGAACCTGAAAGGTTGACTTGTGTCTTTTTTTTTGCTCATCAAAGTTGAGCTACGTGACAAAAGAATTTTTGTTATAATTTAATCACTCTCAAAAAATAAAATAAATTAGTTATTATATATGTATTATGTGTGGCTTAAAGTGTTTTTTTGTTTAAAAAAGAATGAGGCTTAAGAGAAGGCTAAATGAAGTATTATATTATGTGGCTAACTACGTATAAGCATTTGTGGAATAAATCATTTTTCTTTCTTCTACGATTTTAATTATTAGATCATAATCTGCAGATTTTGTTTCTCGCTTTTATTGTAATGTTAATATTAAACATATTTTTGGCTGATTGAAAAAATTTCCACTTAAAACCAATATATATATAGCAGATATCTCTGTTAATAACCAGACTCACACTCACACTTTAGTCAAGTGATTTGCAATCTAAGACCATTAAATTATGTATGCATGCAAATATATTTTTGGATTTTACGTCATACGCTCATTTCAGACACTCTTTTGAGCTGTAAAGTGGAAAGTGGAATGTGACAAAGGAGGAGGGGTGAGAACTTGGGGGTTACTGCCAAAAACTGCGGCCTTTGCTGTCATTCACAGGGCACCCTCAAAATCCAGTCAACACCCCACGACAGTGTGATGTTCTGACAGCTTCATATAAATAAAGCAAATTCACAGACAACGCGGCAGCCTGTTGTTGTTATTATCCTTGTTGTTGTTGTATATTCTGGCATTGTGGTTGGCAGCAAATCCACCTTAAATTTGACAACATGCTCCAGTCGAACAGGTGACGCAGCTGTCGCTGATTTACAGTCATCCTGTCCCCTTAACCGCCCCTTTTTCCACGCCCCCCCCCCTTTAGGTGTCAATCAGAAATGCCAAATTATTTATTTAAAGTGGTTGCAGAAGGAGAAGAATGCTTAAAGTTTTACGGAAGCATCCTTCAGCTTTTGTTGAACTTTGTTTGATATTAATGGAGCGGCATTTGTCAGCGATGAAATTTTTGCAATTTAAATTAAAATCAGCTGCAATTAAATTAAACGTTTTTAATTTTCAAAAATATTTGCACGTGGCATGTCCTCCATGTCCTCCCCCCCGCTTTACACCAGGCTATAGCTCGAAGCGTACCCAAATTTGAATTTAAATTGAAGTTAGTTTGCCAGGCAGCCGCATAGCATTCCCGTTTGAAACGCCTTTTAATCCTTCAATTAATATTCTTCAGCGTCCAACCTTTCTGCCCCGAAAAGAAACACCAAATGTGACCCAAAGTTTTCCTGAACCCTTTTCTTTCTGTTCTCTTTATTTATTTTTTTTAAAGAAACACAATTATGTAACGCTGCCTACTCGCTTACCATTAAATGCATAATTTATCTTATAAACTAAACAATTTTATTTGGCATTTTTTGCCATAATTAAGTTCCCATTGGATGTGGGTTGAATGCTTTGCCTAAGTTTCAGCTTGTCACCTGTTTAATCAGCCAAATTGAAACCGCATTCAATGTAAACAAAACAAAAGCCAACAACACACATACACACACACACACATGCGTACAAAAGAGTTGGCCAGTGAGGGCGTTTTGCCATGGTTATTTCATTAAAACACATGACAGGGCCCAGTTTGTGTCAGCCACTGACTGACTTTGTTTGCCTTTCATTATTTATTCTCGTATCGGAGCACAAAGATAAAGGTTCTGATAAACACACACACACACACACACACACACACACACACACACACACTTACAAGAAAATAATTAATTATCTCCTATTTAAAGCTACAAACATGGCATATGAGTAACTTTTTTTTGTTTTCGACCACAACATAAACTGTGGCTAAGCCACTTCTGACATCTGGGGAATTTCTACGTATTCTACTCTTACCTGGCGCCTGGCCAGAAGCATCAACACTTTTAGCTTGTTTTCGTATTAATTAGAGAAATAAATAATAAAAAAAAAACAAGCGGTGAGCGTTGAAGGATCTAAAATGAAAAGTAAATACAAGTACTTACTCGACTACATCAACAAGCGGGTCAAAGTCTAAAGAATTTTGAGGAAATTCAAGCAAAAACCAATTATAGAAGCTATCGGGAGTATGAGCTTCAAGCTGGTCTGCTAATGAGCGGCAGCTGGTAAGAGAAAAATCGCGATCTGCCACAACGAGCTAACAATAAACGTGTAAGCAATGAGATGAGAGTGTGCTCGACTGTTAGATACCCTGCAGTTAGCTGAGAGATACTTCAAAACGAATGGAAACTATCATTTATGTTTCTTTAAACACACTTTAAGCATAGAAGGCGACTTTGATGAAAAGTTTCTTGAATAACATCTGTACTTATATTGCGATTCTAAGAAAAGTTATCACTTAAAAGGACAATCAAGTTCTAGGCAATAACTACAAAAAATTGTGGCTTTAATTTGTAAACTGCTTATGGTAAAAACTAAAACACAATTATCAAATCTGTTGTCTGTAGCTTCTAAAAATTTCCTGATGCACATTCTCATTTCAAGCACTTCTTCTAGGTTTACCGGGTATGCAAAAAATTTAATTAATATGCATAAATACAAAATGAATACCAATGCATTTGTGTTTTCATTTGGCATATTCGTATTTCGCATTTCGCATTTGTTGATGCGAGTTAAAGCGAAAGCTGATTTTTAATTAGCTCTGGCTAAAAATAAGCTGCACAATTGTGGATAAAGCAGAAATGCATTGGAGATTCTTGACATATTGCCAACAGCTGCAAATGCGTTAAAAGCGGGAGAAATCATTCGAGTGAGAGCGGGAGAGAGGGAGGGGAAAATGGTTGAGGCGTTGCCACGCGTCGTTTCATGGAAATGCGTTTTCCCGCTTTTCCGCGACGAAGTCAAACAGATGGGCGGTCAGCTGGGCCTGAAATTGAATACCAATTGAAATTGAAATTTAAACTATGTATGTGAATGCATGTGGGGCATGTTTACTTATTGTTATCGTTATCGTTATCGACCACTTAGGCGACAGCCGAAAAGTAAACAATTTAATGTGCAAAGTTTCTGGTCGCTCCGCAAAACAACAAGCAATCAGACTTTGAATGGAGCTGGCATATCAAGCTCTATTCTAGTAGACGAAAGTTTTTTGGGCAATCATTAAAATTCATTTCCTATCGACAGTCAGGACCAACACACACACATCGAGACACACATCGAGACACACTCACACATACATGTTATAGATGACGCAATTTAGTTTGAATATCTATGGCAGCCACTTTCTCCCCAGCATCTACATCTTCCATGTGTATATGTATGTGCTTATGTTCATGTATGTGGATTCAGCTAACCGTGACGATGTCGCTGTTGTGTACGTACATATGTGTCTGTGTGTATGTGTGTGTTTGTATTCACAAGTGCCTCGCAGCGATTTGAATGCGGCAATTCCTTTTGAATTGATCCCAAAAGTGACCTTTGATTCTCGATACGATTTCAGTCATTTTCACATGGCCAGGGCAAAAAGTCTCCAGTGACTTTTACTAGCTACCAACACACACACACACACACACACACCACAAACACACCCATACATTTATACATACATAGTTTGTAACGGGAACAAGGGCCATTTTGTTTGTATAGTTTAAGTGCCCGCATTAGTGGCGCATATAAATTTTGTCGCTCGACTCGACAACAACAACTGGCAACTGGCAACTGGCAAAAGGCAAAAAGGGAAAAGCTTGCAAAATCTGTGGAAAAGCGACAAAAGCGACGAAACGAAGCGAAAATCAAACTAAAACTTCGCCACATGAAAATCATAATTCAAACGTTGAAATCAGCACACAGATTGTCCCTGTCTCTGTGCATGTGTGTGTGTGCGTGTGTGTGTGCCTTTGATTGTTTAGTGCTTGCTGGGTATGTGTGTGTGTGTGTGTGTGTACACAATAGAAACTATTGAAAATACGTAAAGCCTCTCTGGTTGCCTGCCTAGCGGCATGTCCTTGTGCTGCTTCTGTGATTTCTACGCCTGCCTTTGACCCCAACAGACGTAAACCCCCCATCCAAAAATCCCCCCTTTTCTACCCCCAACCCACCTAAAAACACTTCTCCTTCACTCTACATAAAGAAATACCGCTCAGCGTGCGCGCGTGTGCGTTTTGTTTTATTGCCTGGCCAACTCGTTGCCAGGCTTTTGCTTTTTGCTAACACTTCCCCCGGTGCGGCATCGGGGGGGCGTGGCAAGTTCCATGCTTCGTAGCCCATTGTGTGGGGATAATCGAAGCCATAAATAACAGGCGCGAACGCGTTTTTTCCTGGTCTAACAACGACAACTGTGACAACAACAACAACAACAAGAACAACAAGAACAACAACAATGCAAACACCAAAAGGCCCCACATGATAACAAAAGTGCCAAAAGTGACAAACAGCGGGCAACTGTCAACCGTCCAAAACTCCACGTTCTGTTCAGTTTCTCCTCCTTTTGACTCCCCCCCCCCCCCTCAACTCGTTAGCAAATCCAATTTGTGCGTGTGTGTCAACAGTTACGATGCACTGTAACAGTTACTGCCGATGAGATTGCCGATGCTGCTCCGATTGCTAATAAAGTCAACGAAAGGCGGCTCCAAAAGCGAGCGGTAAAAAACGCACGCGACAAAGAATCGCATGCGTCACAACGTGACACAGTTTTCAGTGCGAGTTTTCTACTTTTTTGTTGTTGCATAAATCAATTAAAAATTTACATTTCGTTCACACAATAAATAATTTGCATTAAAGCCGCAAGCCACACACACACACACACACACACACAATAATAAAATATTTAAAATAAAATTTAAAAATAAAATAAAAAATAATAAGAATAAAAAGCAAAAAAAAAAATAAAATCACCAAGCAGCGCGACGTTGAATAAACAAATTGCAATTAATTATAAAGTTTGAAGTTATATAAAATTCCGTTATTGTTGCCCCCTGACGTCTGTTGCATCCACGTTTTGGCATCGCATACAATTTTGCCGCATTGGAAAATGTTAATAATTTAATTACACAACTGCCGTCTGTTGTCTTCGGTTTAAAGCCCTGGCGCAAAACACGGCGTGTGAATTTATTTATACTCCCATTTATTCAATTAAATGCACAAAAAATCAATCCGAATAATTTAACAGTTTTGCGAGTGACGAAGTTACACGCCAGTATTAGCATATTTCGACATTTTAAGCCCCTCTAATCTCCCTGGGAACGTCAAAACACAATGAAAAACAACGAATTGTCCCCAATTTTGTTTTATATGTGAGTAAAAAGAATAAATAAAATTGTTTTTTGAATTATTTAAATGGTAGTAGTATCATTTAAATTATAATAAATAGTATAAAATAATATTATAAATAAATAGTAGTAAATATAGATGAAAATAAATAAAAAAGAAAAGGTTTGAATGTAGGTATAAGTAGATGGAAAATTAATAGTAGAAAATCTATAACTTAAACTAATACTGGGAGTGCGAATGCCACGCCGGTTGCTAGAGTAGCCAATACTCTAACTGCCGTGCCTCGTGTGCATAAACCTCTCCAGGTTATCCCACCACCAATGCCTAAGAAACAAGTTTTTCTTTCTAGGCTTGCCAATGATCAGACTGCGTATGATGTTAAGGTTTATATCCAGAGCAAAATACCAGATTCTGACATTTCGGTGGAAAAATTCAACTTTAATTATACTAGGGAAATTTCTTCTTTTAAAATTTCTTGTTCGGAGAAAGTTTTTGACACTATTTGTCAAAAACGTTTCTGGCCCGAACATATATTTGTTGCCGAATACAAGGGGAATTCTAATCGTAAGAGAGATCGGATCCCGATCTCTGGTGATGGTTCCTCTGTAGCTTATGCATCTGCCTCAACTTCTAAAGAGGCTCAAAAAAACTAATTTTCTCTCTTTCTCTAGCCTATCAAAACGTACGTGGCCTTAATAGTAAACTAACAAATCTTTTCCTTAATAGTCAATCTTTCGATTTCGATGTAATTTGTTTTACTGAGACCTGGCTCAAGCCCTCTACATCAGACTTCTCTATTCTCTCCTCAAAATATTTAATATATAGATGTGATCGTACGGCTCGTAAAGGAGGCGGTGTATTAGTAGCCGTAGATTCAGCTCTTGCCTCTGTGCAGATCTCAACTCCTACTAATATTGAACTAATTTGTGTTAAAGTTTCTGTATGCAAATACTCGACTTATATAATATGTTCATACATTCCACCTCAGTCTGATCTGATAGTATATGATCACCACCTCAGTGCCATTAAAGTTGTAGCCGCGTTAGCTGCAGACACTGATCGACTCGTGCTTTTAGGCGACTTTAATATGTCCGTTGTCCGTTGGTTCGCAGTCAATGACATGAAATCGCTTATCCCCGATAGTTCCCATGAATTTATTGATGGACTCTTGGAGCTTTCTTTGGTTCAAATCAATCCTATTTGCAACTCAATCAACAGGACTCTTGACCTGATATTTGTATTGGACTCTTCCAATAGCATTGTTTCTAGGATTGATCCACTGGTAAAACCAGAAGACCCTTATCATCCAACTCTTAACCTCATTATTAATTTACCATCTAGAACTGAGTATGTTTCACAATCATCTGTGCGTACTCGATGTTTTAGTAAAACTGATTTCACAAAGTTAAATAATCTAATTGCGAGCATAGACTGGTCTCCCCTTTACTCTTGCTCTGATTTGGATTATGCCATTAAGTTTCTTTACGAAACATTAAATTCTTTATTTGATGTCTGTGTTCCGCTAATATCTTCTACTAGCTCCGCTAGACCGCCTTGGTTCTCAAGGGAGTTAACACATTTAAAAAACGTGAAATCAAAGCATTACAAAAAATTTAAGAAATCGGGTTGTGCTTCTGATTTCTCCCGATATGAAATTTCTCGATATAATTTTTTGGTGCTAAACGCTTCTTGTTATAACAACTATTTACAGCGTTGTAAGTTGGAATTCTCTAAAGATCCTAAGCAGTTCTATAGATTTGTCAACTCTAAACGCAAATCTGTAGTTATACCGTCGTCTGTCATCTTCAACAATGTTCAAGCGAATACTGATCAGTCCATTGCTGATTTGTTTGCCGAGTTTTTCCAAACTACATACTCTATTAGCACTTTCAGTGCCTGCCAGCCCTATCCTTACACGTTAATAAATTCTAACTGTATATTTAGTCCAGTATTTACCGAAAATTCGCTGTTGTCTGATCTTAAACTGGTTAAACCAGTACACTCGCCAGGTCCTGACGGTGTACCTGGTTCCGTACTCAAATATTGTGCTGAATCTCTGAGTAAACCACTACATAAAATTTTTTCATTATCCGTCAATTCCTCGTCTTTCCCTGAATTATGGAAAGTGTCATACATTATCCCTTTTCATAAAAAAGGCGCTAAGTCCGATGTTCAGAATTATAGGGGTATTTCCAAGTTGTCTGCTATTCCTAAGTTTTTCGAGAAGATAATTACTTCTCATCTCCAACATTTATGTTGTTCTATTATTTCACCTACGCAGCACGGGTTTGTGAAATATAGATCCACTACCACTAACCTACTAGAGTTCACTTCGTTTGTAATTGAAGGATTTAAGAAAAAGATGCAAACTGACGTCATTTACACTGACTTCAGTAAAGCCTTTGATTCTGTAAATCATTCACTATTACTTCATAAGCTCGATCTTCTTGGTTTCCCGAATAATCTTCTACTTTGGATTTCTAATTACTTAAGTAATAGGAAACAAAGTGTTATGTTTAATAACTGCATTTCAAAAGCTATTAATGTTACTTCGGGAGTGCCGCAAGGTAGTCACCTAGGCCCATTACTTTTTACGCTGTTCATTAACGATCTTCCTTCTGTCTTATCCCATTGCTCTGCACTCATGTATGCTGATGACGTCAAGCTATGTTTATCGTTTAGTGACTCTCAGTCTTCTAGCCTTTTGCAAGCTGATTTAGATACGTTTGCTTTATGGTGTGAGGCTAACATATTGAACCTTAATAGTTCAAAGTGTAAGTCAATGTCATTCTATAGGCTTTCGCGTCAAACTTCACAGTATTCGCTTAATGGCATTACTCTTGAATGTTTGAATGATACGGACAGTTCAGTCAATGATCTGGGGATAACCCTAGATCATGGACTGAAATTTGATAAACATATTTCAATAACTGCCAATAAAGCTATGGGAGTTCTCGGGTTTATTAAGCGATGGTCTAAGGAATTTGATGATCCTTACATAACTAGACATTTATATACATCTCTTGTCCGTCCTATTCTTGAGTATGGTTCTTGCGTGTGGTCCCCGCAATATGAATCGCACCGTGCTAGATTGGAAGCTGTGCAGAAACAATTTTTAATATTTGCTCTTCGAGGCTTGGGTTGGAACCCTAATAATCAATTGCCATCGTACTCTAGTAGATTACTATTACTCAATCTTCCTTCTCTTACTAACCGCAGAATCATGCTTGGAGTTATTTTTATCCATAAATTACTTTTGGGTGAAATTAACTCAGCTAAGCTATTAAATAGAATATCTTTAAATGTACCTTCCAGACTAACTCGCAACTTTACGCCCTTGTTTTTACAGCATTGCACTACCAATTGGGCCTTGCATGAACCTTTTCGTATCTTGTGTGCTGATTATAATAGATTGTATAGTATGATCAGTACTGAGTGCTCTATCCACGCTATTAAGGTCTCTTTACTAACACACTTAACCAACTAACCTTACTAATTTCTTGGTTTGGTTGGGTTTTTTCTGGGTTTTCCCCAATCCTTGCAATAAATGTTGAACCAAGTTTTATTTTTTTCTTGTTACATAGCCCCAGAATTCAATTCAATTCAATTAAATTAAATTATTTTAAATTAATTAAAATAAATATACTTTTAAAAATCTGTAATTTAAGCTAAAAATGTTAATATTAATTTTATTTTAATTTAAATTCACATTGTAGTGTCGACTGCCATTTTATGTCTGACAATAAATAAATAAATAAATAAATAAAGTCGAATGAGAATATTATTAAGCTGACTCCAACACGTAATTTGAAATCTAGCCAAGCCAGCTTATATCCTTATTTTCACATATCTAATTCTATAAAACCATATTATCTTTAGTCATATATTATACTCATTACAGAGAATCTAACTTATATTAAATTGTTACTATTTAGTATAAAACTATTCTAGGCTTAAGAATTCTAGCTACAGATGAATTATAAACAGTTTTACATCGCATACAAACTTACAACAAATATATTTATATACTAATTAGAAGTCTACAAAATGAGTGTAGGAACTAGTGACGTGGACTCAAATTGGCAGATCTGATAGTAGTTGCAATATTTGTATTAGTAGTGGAAGCCATAGCATCTAAAACTACTGCCTCTGTCAACATATAAGTTTTTGGGGACACTTTATGGCCGACAACTCCGCGTGGAGTAAAAAAGTATTTGCCTATTTGAAACGCTCGCATTTGCATATAACCTTGCCATAAGAGCAAAAGACCAAACATAAATCGTTGCTGTGTCTCGTATAATTTTAGACCTGGGGCGAAGAAGAAATACCAGACAAGCGTCTGGGCGGCAACATTGGAAAATTTGCGAGAGATGGAGATAAAGGGAGAGTGATGAGAGATAGAACTAAGGAATTTCCTCAGAAGTAGCAACGTTCTGGAATTCACAAGGCAGGCAAAGTTGTTGTTACTGAGGGACAGCTGTCGATTATCGGCAACTAAGTACTTACTAAAGATATCTTAACGGCTTTGTCAACTTAAACGACAAAATCCATTAAGTACTTTAAAGTAAACAACAAATGCAAAGCTAAGCCAATAGAAGATGCAACATAAAGATACAAAATGCCAAAGGAATGTTATAAAATAATATTTAAATAAATCAAAATTAGCCGCAAACTATTACAATAGTACATACACACACACATATGTGTGACAGACTGAGAGTTAGAAGTGTTTTTGTGTGTGTGTGTGTGTGTGTATGCCACAAATGTTTATCTTTCTATGTAAACTCACTTTGAATCTGAGCATATTTTACAACGAATTTCCATTTTGCCACAAAATAAAACACAAGAAACACGTTGCGGCAACAAACAGACAGTCAGACAAACAGAGAGACCTTTAGATTTTTCCTGTATCTGCTAGATAAACGTCTCGTATGTATAGTTGTATCTGTAGCTGACATAGAATACTCGTTTATGCATATGTATTTCTCTTATGATGCATCACTTTAAATACCGACATTTACTTTGAATTCATTTCTGGTCAATGGAACAACTTATTCAATTGTTTTTACTTCTGTTGCTGTTGTGCCGTGTGGTTTCTAAGCCACAAGAAAACTTGCCCAACTGCCCAAATTGACAGTGAGTTATGGCAGTCTCTGGTCAGCATTAGCATTAGCAGCCAGAACAGCATCAGCATCAGCTTATGCTCTTTAAATCCGCCTTCAGCTATGACGTTTGTACGAAAATATGCCTGACATATCCAAAAAATGATTTATGTATATTTTGACTACCTACGCGCGCTGCTTTAATGAATATCAAATTTTGTATATACATAAATCTCCCTATATACTTATATTTACAATATTTATATTTAATATGTGAAAGAAAAAGAGAATTTACAGTTGAGCAAATTTAATTGTTGGCAGTGGAAAATGTTAATAAATGTCAAAAGTGTTTCCACTCAACTGACACAATGAGCAACGAGCTTGATTTTGACAGTGTCCGAAGCTGAATGTCATTGTGATTGTCGTACCATAATTTCATATAATTTATGAGTTTTCAATTTATCATTTCCGTTTTTCCCAATTCGTTTCGACTGCCAAAGCAAATGGCTGCTGCATTTAAAGTCACGCCAAATGGGGTTGCACTCTGCCTCGATTTGTAATGTTAAATGTCAGTTCTTATTGACTTGACTTGACAGGGGGGAAAGTCGCATGTGAGGAACACATGTTCCGCCGTGGGAAGAATTCTCCCCCTCTCGGCTTGTGGCATAAGCTCTACTTACTTTTCCCCAAAAATAAAACCCGATAAAATATTGCCACTTGTCATCGATGAAGCCGTTGCCAGTTCCCCGTTCCCAGTTTCCAGTACGGTACGCTTGTCGTGGCGTCATTAAAGTCGTAAGCACTGTCATGTAGCTGTCAATTTCCAAAAATCGCATTAGCCAATGGAATTTGTTTGAGTACGTATGTGACAAGTGTTGCTGCTGCTGTCTATCTAGTTAACTCGCTGAGACTTTACTGCCACCGAAGCTTAACAGGCCGTAAAAACCCATACCCGACTCTTACTCAAGCCCTACAGAACAGAAGACACTTGCGGGGCTGCACATAATTAGCGTTAGACCCTTAAGTTACCTGACAGAAACTGAGCTAAGGCAAATTCGGTGTCTGTCGCAATTCCATGGTTGTGTCAACGTAAATTTGCATTTTTAGAGCGCATAAAAAAGGGCTCACACTATGGAATGCGGCTATTCAGCTAAGCTTTTCGTTTGGGCCAAATGGCGGCAACGTAACAAAATGTGAAACATGCGCAACAAGAATGAAGATAAGAAACATAAGACTCGCCACAAGGATTAAACGCTGGCTATGAAACTAAACCAAGGGATAGCAAGCCAAATAAGAGGACAGTAGAGTAGGGTAGGTAGTTGGGGGTGGGTTAGCATATCAAAGAGTTAACCGAAGAGTTTAATTTTAAACTTAAATTGTAGGATTAAACAGGTGTTGCATGTGTTTTTTCTATATACATATATACAGGCCTGTTCCTGTTTTCCCTTTCGGATAGAATTCTCGGAGGTTAAATTCTATTACCAGCTTTGATTTTCACCATAGTTTATACCTAGTACTTAGCATAAATGCGTTAATAAAGAGTTTAAAAGAGGTCTGATCGATGTTGATTGGTTTTTAGTAAAATATTGCATTACCTTCACTTTTAGTCACACAAATTCAGCTACATACAAAGTCATTCAAGCAGTCAGTCCGTCTTGAATTAAGTTTCTTATGAAATGCGAATTTCGAAGGCTTTCTTCTGGCATTTCAATGATATAATGAACCAAATATGAGTACGTATGAATGGAATAACATACATATGTGTATGCGTATGTAATGCATTTATGCAAAAACCTTGTAAATTCATTATAAGTCTTTCAATACTTTCGCACAGTCGCAATTGACTAAGGAAAAAACATTAGCATACTTTTGTGCGCGAACAAAAGTTTGTTGTCGAAACAAATTAACCTTGAATACGCGCAACACACACAGCAAAAGAAGAAGAGGAAGGGACTGGGTGAGTCGAGAGAGATTATTATGTAAATTTGTATCTAAGGCAACAATAAGACAATGCCTCAGACTTATTCTCCTGTCGTGCTGTGGCAACTGAATTTATTAATTTTAAGGCGACGTGTGACGTCAGCTGATAAGAGACAAACGCTCGACAAAATCAATAAGCCACCAGCTCTAGCTCTTGCTGTTGGGGTTATTTTGCATGATTAATGAAGCCACGTAATTGATTATATGGCCTCGCCCACAACGCTTCGTCCCTCCTTGCGAGGACAAGACAAGAACAGTCGAACTTTTGTGCATTTTTTACAACTTCAAAAGGCAGCGACAAACAGCTGATTGATGCGTTTGGCGACTAGCAAAATGGCTCAATACATGAAGCAGCAGAGTCAAATAAGAGGACACGACGCACGTGCCACATGTGAAAACGGCAGAGACCTGTGTGTTGTCATTTGGCTTTCGCCGCGACTTTGGCTTTGGCTTGGCACTGTCAGCGGCATTCGCCAGCATTATGCAACTCGTTGCAAGTTAAAACTGAGGCAGGGGCTAGGGGCTGGAACAGAGGCTGGTTGCATGTCTAGTTATTTATGCGTAATATCTATGCACACACGTCTCCGCCCCCTCACAGACTCATCAGCTGTAAAAGCAAATGCCAAAGCAAGCCCCAGACAAGACAAGGCAGCATTTTCCGAGGGAGGGAGATAGGATATGCGCATACACAAGGAAAAAAAACTATGTAAATAACACTATGATTTAACCTTTTTTACCTTCAGTTTGGCAATGCAGACGCAGACTAAAATATTTATTTTAATATAAACTTGAGTCATGTTTGATTTAACTATCCAATCATATTTTATTTGTGTTTGCTATTAAAATAAGTAAACATAATATTTATAACCAGTATTTTTTCTCCGAATATTTAAATAAACACTATAAATTGCAGAATAAAAAATATATATTATATGAAACGCTTTTAATCTGAATAGAGTTAAGTTAACTTAATTAACGTTAAACTAAGTACCACATTTTTAATTTAAAGTGTTTTCATTCATAGTTGATTGGAATATGATGTATGGAAGTTCGACAGTTTTTTTATCAGTGTAGGCGGTGTGTGTGTGTGGATGAGTGTGGGAGTGCGGCATTGTTGTCGTTGCTCATGCAGGCGCACAATCATCAATCAAAATCAAAAGCCAAAGCCAAAGCACTTCTGACATTAATTTATTCAAAAGGGATACAAGCAGTTTGCAAGGAAGCAGCCAAGTGCCTCTCTGACTCTGTCTCTTTGTCTCTCCCTCTGTATCTGTGTATACACACATGAGTCTGTCTATGTGTGGGTGTGCTATCTGGTGCTGTTCTTCAATTATGAGCACTCACACACAATAGTTATTCAATTTTAAAATATGGGCACAGCATGTAAAATTCCCATCAAGTGCACATAAATAAATCGTAGCATACATTTCGGGGACAACATTCATTAATTAATATTTATAAACGATATCTTCAATATTGCCTCGACTCGCAACGCGCTTTGCATAAATCAAAAACATTTGAATAATAAATACGAATTATGCATTTAATTAAGATTTGCCTCGGCAAAACTCCAGCTGTCGGCGCCGTTGAAAACCCAACGCTGGAAACTAAAAGCCGTCTCAAGCGCAAAACAAACAACAATTTTTGCCTGGCATTCACAAGAATTTTCCTTTCATTTTTTCCCATTTCTTTTTTTCCTGTTTTCCCTTATCGATATCTGTTCGTATTGTTCACTGTGTGCCGCGTTGGCGCAAAATTTTGATTTCTATGGCTTGCATCAGTCAGAACGGGAGGCGGGGAAGAGGATAAAAAGTGGGCAAAAGATATATCCAAACGGGCAGACGAATCCAATCTAAATGCAAATGCTCGCATTGTGCTTTTTGGTCCACGATAATCACAACTGACGCTAGCCAACTGGGCCAATAGCGACTGCAGGTGAAATCGCAACACAGAAAGTCAATTAGGCGACTCGCCACTAATCGAAGTATCTTCCCGATTTCGTGGCCCAGAGCGCAAGCTGCATGTAGAGACAGAAAGCGAGACTGTGGCTGAGACTGAGACTGTGGCAGCTGCATGTGCTTGTTCTCCTGCTAACTATGGCCAATGGTCCTTTATGGCCAATGCTAACGTTTCCGTTGCCAGCCATGTTAATACATATTTCCAATTCAATTGGAAATTTGCAGCAGCTCGCTATCTTTTCATTCAGTCTCGTAAACTGGATGCTTCCGTCTCTTTCTGTGCCTGCCTTGCCTGTGTTTCTATTGCTTTAAAGACCAATAAAAATTTACAAGCATTGTGTGCCATGTTTGCCTCGACAACAACTACATGTGTGTTAGTGTGTGTGTGTGTGTGTATCTGTGTGCTTACGCTTAAGTATGTTGAACATAGGATAAGCTCGTTTTTCCATGCTCGCTTCATTTACTCCGACATCCAGATCGCCAAATTGATAAATTATTGTTTAGCCGAGTCGAGTTCGTTTCTTTATTTTGGAGCGCCCTCTGGCGTGTCTTTGGCGCATAAATTGCATGCAATTAGCCGGGCAAAAACAATTAGCCAAATGTGATAAGCGCAAGCATTATGATATTATTTATTATCATACACGTAATTGACTAACGAGACGGCAACCGTCGCCTTCCCCCAACTCCCTTGGCTCGGTTCGTCGCTGAGTCGGACAAATGGCAAACACTTAAATCACACAGGCATTCGGGTCAATGAATTATAATTGAGACATTGCGATAATTGAGATGCCATTCCGTTGCAATTGTGTGGGCGTGGCCAGTGGGGCAAGACATGTGGCATGCCGCGTGGCACGGCATGACTTTAAAAACGTAAGTAAATGAATGCGAAGGAAAATGAGAACGAAAACTCAACAAGCTCACAGATTGTTGGCAGTTGATTTCTGTAGAAAAATCCACAGCACACACACACACACACACACACACAGTGTTGATGTATGCAAATGCCGCATATCAGCAAAACACTTTATAGGAATTAGAATTACAAATCTCTCCCTGGCCATGGCAATGGCAATGCCCACGATTTGCTGACAACGCGCTGCCTACATAAATCGCAGACACAACAACATTTTCACTAGCACTGTGGAAACTTAAGCCCATTTTTTGGCATAAATCTATTTGACGAAAGTTGCTAACATAACTTATTTATTTGATATGTAACTTTGAAGTGATTTAGAGAAAACTACTATACTAAAATGTAAATTTGTATTGAAACTGCGATGTCGATATTCTTCAGCGTTTTTATAGTTACCCTCCATTTTAGTCGATGCATGGGTTACCATTCTTCTTTTGAAAACATTTGTATTTGGTTACAAAGAAGCAAGACCTTAAATCTACACAGTGTGTTAACGAACTAAGTTCTTTATTGTAAATCATGTAGTTCATTCATTCGATCACAATTTTATGGAGGTATCGGCAAACATCAAGAAAGACATTGGATTTCATCGAGGTATGGCCTATACAAAACCATCCATGTCTGATATATCGTTGGTTTTTTACATCCCTATATGTCATTGGGAACTGTAGCAATTGGTGTTTGTAATGAAAATTTACTTTGGAATAGAGCAACAAACTAAGTCCAGCTGATTCTAGATCTAGATGTACATATATCTCATGTACACTCTTCTATGTTTCTATGCTGGAAACCAAATGGCAGATAACATAAAAAACAATCGAGTTTTCCATAGAATAAGTCGTATTTTAATATTGTTGATATGTGCGGTATTTTAAGCACTTGTCCGATTAGGATTTGTTTTTGACAGAGTGTTAACATAATAATTAGACGACTAACCTGCAAGTTTGATTTGACAGTATTAAGGGAAAAAAAAGGCGATGCTACTACGCTCACTTTTCCGGCACTACAATGCAAACAAAAATCTTGTTTCGTCATTAATTAATGTCAAACAACGGGCAAAGTTCCCATAGTAAACCGTTACAACAGCCATTCTAGCACATAGTAATAGATGCAAAATAAATATGCAAAATCGTTCGACTGGCAGCGTCGACGCCAAATACATAAATCAGATGAGAAAAGTTGAAATTAAATGCAAACAGTGGCAAAGACGTTACGACGGCGACGACGATGGCGACGAAAACAAATTGAACTTTAAGCTGTGCGTGGTAAGATGAAAAAGGTGTTGCGAGTGGTGCGGGTGGTGCGAGTGGTGCGAATGGTGGTCGACCCACAGTGCTAGGCTCAAGGTTCTGTAGATACTTTCCAGGTTTGCTCATTAAAGTCTCTCGAAAAACGAATCCCGATAATTTGCAACAATTTGCATGCTACGTGCAAATGCCGTTGCCTCTGGCAATGTTGCAACTTGCAACGGCATGCAACGTCAGTGGCAACACTTTCGAGTTAAGTGTACGTGCTTGGACCACCTTTTAATTGCAAACTGGATGGCAAACACGAGGCCATTTCATAAATTACGTTAATTGCAAAATTTGCACAGATTTTCATTTTCATCCATTGGACAAATGCATTTATAAATGCATTTCAAGCTGGCACGTGACCCCATAATCGATTATCAGCCGATGTAACAATTTGACAGCTTAAAATAAAAAGCCAAGTAGTCTCGAGCAAAACACAGTTTCATTTTGCTAACCTTACTTTTGATTATGGCCTAAGAAAATGACTTTTTATAATATTGATAAATTGAAAACAATGAAGACTTCAATTTGTCTACTGGTTACCCTTAAAAATTGTAGCAGTTTATTCTCCGACACATCGACAGATTGGGTGCAAGTTGCAAGTGATGCAAATATTAAAACCGCATTAACTACATATTTATTTAGTGATTGCAGGCTTCAAAATAAATTTATCTATCTATCCCACAATTCTCTAACAATTCTCATTAGTGTTGCGGTAAGAAATTAATATTGACTATTTAAAACAAAAAAGGAAATTAAATAATAATCTATACAGAAACTAGTTCTGTTTGATTAAGTTTATAAAGTTGCAAACTGATGTTGATTAGTCTACATTTTCAGTCAATTTAATGTATGATCAGGCACATTACTTTTTAATTAAGATTTATATACAAGGAACATTTGTCTGTTTGTGTATAACTCTTTAGAAATAATAATCTTCTGCTGCGAAAATTGTGGCATGTTATTGTGGAAGACATCTCATAAATCTAAATAAAGATCTACAGCTGAGGCAAATAGAGCTAGACTCTTTGAAATCGTTTGCTGTTTGGTATATTTAAAATAATTATTAATTTCTTAATTGTTATAAAGACTCTTTTAAATTTGTATCCCAATTTGGTTGCGCTTTTGCCTATCTCAATTGAAAAGCCTACTGTGCTAATAAACAAGCTTAAATAAAGATAACAATTTTACAAAGTCGACATTTAAATTTGAATGCCAAACAATCTTGAATATGAAGGACTTCAGTTATTTATCTTTATACAATATTATAAGAGAAATTGCAGCCTCCTTATATAACATTAAAATGTTATATATGATTTTATTATCCGATGATATACACTCACATAACATTGAATATATAAACAACGGAACTGATTTGAAAGGATTTGTCTTTATTCCTCGCAATTGTTGAACAATATTGAAAGCAATTTAAATGAATGATAATGCAATATCATTGATATTGTATTCTTATGTGTTCTTTTATTTAACCCTCTCTATTCGTTTTTTTCTCTTTCATTATTTGCAATGGGACAATTGCTGCAGTTTAGCTTGAAAATTTATTATGCATGAAATGGCAACAGAAATTCTAATAAAATATATATTGAAAGTTTTATTGTTTGACTGCAAACTCACACACACACACACACACACATATATATACAAGCTAACATTTGCATTTGAAAACATTTATGTGCATTTGTCGTTGTTGTTTTTGCTGCTGCTTCAAGCATTTTGTGAAAAATTCAATTTTTCTATAAAGTTACCAAAATTTCCAGTTTTGTTTCTTTCATTTTTATTTTTAATTATATTTAGTACTCTATATATATTCTCTCTATTATTCTTCTACTTTTTGGTTTAAATAAATAAACTATTTTTGTGTGAGTTTGTGTATTATCTTGGCGAGGTTATTATAAGTATTATTACTATCGAAAAGTCTATCTATCAAATCCCATATATATATATCACAATCAGACCTGACATATTAATCGAATTATCCATTTTCAGTTAAGCAAATTAAGTTTAAATAAATTGAAAATTATTTAGAGCTGCTTTTGGAACAAGCTTCAAGGGTATTCAGTCTTCGGTATGCAAAATATACTTCTTCTTTCTTATTTTATTCCTATTATTATTAGCCGAGTATTTTGCTTTGTTTTACTCATATTTATACCCGTCTTAGTGTGTGTGTGTGTGTGTGTTAGTTTGTTTTAATAGACTATACAACGTATTTGGAGTCAGTACCAACATCTGAATCTGCTCTGTTCTGCTTTGGCCTGGTCTAGTGCGAGTCCACGACGCTGGCTTTGCAAGTATCCTGCGGCAATGGCATTCATATGAGTTTATCGCATGGGGTGCAGTGGATTTTCTGATTTTCTCTTTTATGTACACACACCCTAACGCCCACACACATACACATATATAGAGGTAGCATATGTGTGCCACATAAATGTACATATGTAGACCATTTATATGCTTGTATTATCACACTACAGACTGAAATCGTAGCGAGTGATTTCACTTTTTGCACTCTCTGTATTAGACGTTACAAGATGGGGAGATAGTAGGAGGAGGACACGCTTAGGCAAACTTAGACAAAGATTTCACTTTGGCTTACGGCTTGCCAAGCGATTGTAGTCCAGGTAACCGAAAGTGGCCTTCAGGCAATTGCCTGAGACCAAAATCCCTAGACTCTTGGCTCAATTGTGTCAGCAGAGTCTTATCTTTGATAGCAGACGCAGATAGATGTATAAAAAAAATTAAAAAGTAACGCAGTCGTACTCTGTGTGACTGTGAGATATCCTGTATTTAAATATCCTACTAAACTGTGTCAGCAGATTCATATCATTGATGGGCAGGGAAAAGGGAACTACATTCGTAGATAATTTGAGTTAAATTCATTAAGTTTGCTAGACCACAAGATATTGTATTTCGGAAATTAACAACTGGACTCGTTTGGTCTTTAACAATCACAAAAAACTATAAATCAATACTATATACATTCTCTACATTCTGTATATTCTATATACATGCTCTGATGTAACCTTCACATTCTTCTTCTGTTTATAGAATAATTCTGCATTAATTTCTTCTTCCTACGTGTGTAATTTCGAGTGGAAAAGTGGGGAAGTTATGGGTAACTTATTAAATAAATTTAAAAATTAATAAAAGGTTTAAATTCTACATTGATATGCTGGGAATAGATTCGTCTAAATAAGCATATATCAAAGCTTAGTGCATTTTTCGCAAAGAAAAGTCAACTTAACTTAAGTGTAAATTTCCAGTTAAAGAAAACAACAATAAGAATTTGCAGCATAAGCTTTATACTTATGTTGTATTTTTTAGAAAATAAGCGAAGGACTTTAAATATGCGCCCTAGGGAGGCAATCTACAGTAGAGAACTTGCCGTTGAACTTAATGCCCAAGTTTTAATGTCGAGCTACAAATCTTGGGGAGAAACTCACCCAAAAGTATTCTTCCTGCTGATTTCCTAAGTTGGCGTTTGGTAATCCGGGTGCCGGGTAAGTTTCAGTTTATTTTTTATGTTTGTATTTTTGCACAATGAGGAAAAAAATAGTAAAAGTAAACTTTACTCTTATTCTACTCTTTTCTCTGTTTACACTCGTTGTTGAGTACGAGGAGTTCGAGTATTGTTGTTCTAACGCACTGACCCGTATAAGGGAAAGTCTTCATAAACCATTTGTATCTTGTATCTTGTGGATGCACTTTCACTGGACGTAACCGCCAGACGATCAGTTGACAATTGTGATAAATTATGACAGCACGCGGCCGTTTGCCGATGTCAAATGTCGGTGGGGGGAGGGTTGGGAGTTGGGGGTGGCAGTTGCTGTCGTATCTCACAGATACACAGATACACAGCTACACAGCTACACAGATACAGATACAGTTGAAACCACAGCGCGTCAGAGTGTCATTAATTGTTGTTCTTTTTGTTTTCCTGCTTTCTTATTTTTCTCTTTTTTTAAGTTTATCTTTTATGACGGCTCTTAGTTGCCTTTATTTACGTTTGTCGTTGCTGCTGACGTTTAAAGTGCGAAAATGATTGCTGATGTGGGTGAAGTTGTTGTTGTTGTTGTTGCTGTTATTTGGTGTCTGCTGCTGGCAGCAAATTAATTGATGACCTACACGCAACAAGGTTCATTGGGGGCATAGGGAAGGGGGCGTGCTGTTGTTACTAAGCACTGAGCACATTAATGAGCCAGCATGACATATGCAAATTTTCATATGAATTGTTTTTGCCCCTCCCTCGCTCTGGTGTCTATCTCTGTCTCGCTCTTGCCTTAACACACACCTCCTGTTCCAAACACTTAACTGTCTTCACTATTGTGCGCTTGTTGTTGTTATTTATTTTGGTATTTTGTATTTTTCCTTTCATGCGCCTTCTTTCTTTCTTTTTTTTTGCAATTCACTTTATGCACACACACACACACACACGCACGCACAAAGCGTAAAGTTGTTGCTTTTGTAAGGATGAAATTTTTCTTTTTATGCTTGCGGCTGTTGTTCTTCTTCCTTTCTTTCTTTTTGCTGCTGTTGTTGTTGTTGTTGTAGCAGCAACAATTCTTGTAATCCGCTTTTGGCCTAAATTTCAATTCCTATTTGATTTTTCTGCACTTGCTTACATTTTTTGTTGTCGCATTGCTCTTTGAACAGCTTCTTAAGTTTTGTGTGTGTTTTTATTTCATCTCTTTTTGCCTTTGCGTGTTTATTTTAACGCGAAATTACGAGAACAACACTGCGCGACAACTGTCCGTGTCCCTTGTCCATTCCCTATCGCTGCCCGGGCAACGGCGACTACAATTCGCACGCACTGTAACCGGCTTGGGGCGCGGTTGGCGTCGCTGCTCCGCACACACCTTCTGCCCCTTCCTTTCGTCCTAGCGTTTGGGCAAACACTGGAGATTCCCGAGATTCAGCTGCGCAGCATCCAGCGCAATAATTTTGGGAGTGGGTCAGTCAGTTGTTTTTAGCCTTTAGTCTAATTAGCGCGTAAATTTCGAGCTATGATTCTTTATTTCTTCACATTTACTCAACAAATAAAGCGCGCCAATCGCTTATCAATTCAAACACAACAATTGCAGCACACATGTATTTTTAATTATATGTATGTATATAACGTTGTTATCACTCAAATAAACATTACTTTAATCATTTAATATTCTGTACAATTCGATATGTGATAAACACTTCAATTCGATATTATTCTTTTAACGGAACTGTGCACGGGCGAAACCGACAAAATGTTGAAGCGCGCACGTGTGCGTACAACGGCAAATACGAGAGGCGAATGAGAGACTGACAGAATTCGGTCGCAAGCCGCAGCCGACCAGATCGAGCACCCAATCGAACCAAAATGTTGCGTCTCCAATCAGACCAAGTTGTAAGGCAATTCCATCAACAAGCTGCAAATACATAAATACAAATTGTTAATAAAGTATGGCAAATTGGCAAACGAGTAAATAAATAAGAGAATTGAGATAGCTGACTGTTTACAAATAGTCAATTAACGACTGCTTCAATTTAACGTTTATAGGTATTTTATTTGAATTTTATTGCCTTTATGTCGGTGCGATTAAATAACTCAAATATTTTGTTTTTTAATAAATGTGATGATTAATTCGAAAAGCAGGAAACAATGGAAACATACGTAAATACATTTGGTACTAATTATACATTTATAATAATTATTATACAATTGTAAAGACTTGGAAACGAGGTTACTTTTATATGAATAAAATAATTTATTTTAGTTTTCACAAAAAATACTTTAATTGTAATGTTTATATTGATTTCTTATCTATACTAATTCCATAAAATTCCAATTTCCAGCTCAGACAATGAAATACCTGAAAATTATATTAGCTGCATTAATGTAATTGCATTTTGAGTAGTGCAGTAGTACAAACTACAAACTTTATTTAAGATTGATAAGGTATACATATAATTCTTGTTATCAATAATTAATACTTAATACCATTAAAAATAAGCGGATGCTGTGGCAGCCTAAATGTTTATGTTATTGCGCTGTTAGACTGTTAACAGAATCGAGCAAACATGTTGCGTGTCGAACCGGGCAATGTTCGGCTGCAGATTTAACGAAGTCGAGGCACAGTTATCGGTTGCGTTTCGTTAGTCGGTCGTCGTGTTCGCATCTGCTCATTCCACGAAGCGATGCCGACTCTCTCGTATCTCTCGTGTTTGCCTGCTCGGCAATTGGTCTTGGCAACATGTTGCGGCAACATACTATCAACAGACTTGACCTTTGGCAACAGCCTTAACTGTTCTTCTATGCAACCAATTAATAGACAACTCACAAAACTTGTATCTCTGTGTGTGTGTGTGTGTGTGAGTGTGTGTGTGTGATTTATTGCAAGCGCTCATAAATTTGCGTTTGCCTCGACTGCGGCAACATAAACAAAAACATGCATAATTTCCATAAATCTTTTATGGTTGCGTGTAAAAAGTTTTGGCCAGGCCAATTATGCCCCTAAAACTAGGCACTAATTTGACAGAAAGTGGTCATAACCCTCTTCGACAGGTCTCTCAACCCAGCTGCTTAAGAGAGAGTAAACCACAAATTGAGTTATCTAACGGTCAACAGCATTAATGAACCACTTATACTCACACACACACACACACACACACACACACACACACACACACACACTACTGCCTACTTAGCCACATAGTATATGTGTAGGTTCATTGTTATGTGCTTGGATTATCGATGGTTGTCGACACACGTGCTGTGACTTTGGCTTTTTTGCTTTTTGGCTTTCACATAAATGTCAAAGACCTGATGACAGCAGTTCAATTTCATCTGAATTTCCGGCCCGGTCACGGCACATGATTGGTCTTTAGTCAGATAATTTCAATTTACGATATCCATGACTATCTCCTAGTCAATGTACGTATATATTCAATATCGACTAATCGCATGACAATTGAGATGTATTATTAGATACCAAATATGATAGGGCAACCAATCGGATTTATCGAAAATCATTTCATACCGTTGAAAAATTGAAAAACACTTCTGTTAACTTTCTGCAATTTCTTTATTTCTCGAAGTAGTTTAGGTTTTGTAGCAAGTAACTTAATTTACCTAAAATGTTGACAGCTTTAAACAGCAATTAACATTGCCATTAACATAGCGAGTAGTTTTACAGTTGCTTAACACCATATATGCACTGTTTTACAGCTCTGTTAACGACTCTTATTAGCAATATATTGTAATTTGTAGTTAATTTAGTTCACAAATCAAATTATATTTTGTATTTAGTCTTTACACATAAAAACAGTTAATGTAATTAATAAAATGCAGCTGGACATTTTGTTTTATAAACTGTTGCTGTAGTTTTAACTATTGTTTAATAATACATACTTTGCTCATTATCGAAAGTTTCCAATTTGACAGCGTTTTATTTTCCCATAAAAACAGCTAATGTTATTATTTATATGCTGATGTTGAAGTTGTGGCTAAATAATTAATTAAATGGTTTTAATTTGCTTTAAAAGATGCTTGTACTAAATCGCATTACCAAAATATAAATATTTCAACTTATTTCATTTTCTACCCAAAAAAAACTCTTCGAATATTTTATTCAAATAATTAAATTCAACTACAATGTTTGTTCACTAATTTATTTTATTTATTTAAGCTATTTACAATTTTTTATAATAAGCCATATTCTTTATTTTTAATAGTTTTAATAGTTTTCAGTATTCCAACGAATTAAATAGCTCTGCAACAAGCTGGCAGCATGTTGCTAAGCGCCTTCGTTAAGTGTTGCTTAGCACTTGTTGCTGGCAGCATGTTTGTACTAAAAATGTGCCCAAGCTTGTTAAAATGTTGTGATGAAGTGCAACACTTTCGAGGAATTCTTTAGCAGTTACATGGTGTGGGGGAGGGGAGGGGAGGGGATGGGATGGGAGGCAACCCAAAATGACTAACAAGCTGCTGTTGTTGCACCTACTATATTGAGTGCCTTCATGCAACTCAAGTGTTGCCCCTGCAGCAGTTGCAACCTTCACACTTTCTATATGGCATTTTGTGTTTGCACTTGACTGCAACATGATGTGGCAACAACGAGGCAAGGCAGCGCAAATAGGATCAAGGATAACAAGAGTACCCTCCCGCCCCCACCCCCCCCACCCACCAACATCAACTGCTCTCTTGCCCACTGTAAATTGCCTTAAGGTAAATCTGATTGATTGGCAAATGGACTTGCATTCTTTATGAAGTGGGCGTGGCACGTGGCAGTCTTCTGACTGTGGCAAGTATGTGATAGTGTGTGTGTGTGTGTGTGTGTGTGTGCAGTTAAATTGCGTAAATTGTTTGCCATGCAAAAAACTTTGCTTATTTCATTTTAATTGCTTCACAGGCGCATGTCAAGACATCAAGAGACACACACACAACACACACACACACACACACACACACAACACACACACACACATACACACGCACAGTTAACATCTCATTTGCATTGCGGTTGTATCTCCATCTCCGTCCCTGTCTTCTCTGTCTCAGTTTCTGTCTCCATCTAAAGTCTCTGTGTGCTCATTAAAAAAAGCGAAGCTGCTACGCAGAAAAGCGACATTTGCATAAATTGTGTATGTTTGTGCGTGTGTGTGTGTGGGTGTGTGTGTGTGGGTGTGTGTGTGGCACGCCTAAAAGCATGCAGAACGTGCCACTGACACACAAATGTCAGCAGCAGTCAACAGTCGGAGGCACGACAAAAGGCAAAGTCAAAACTTGCAAATTTTAATGCATCACAAAGATTTCAGCAACTTCCGAGTGGAAGCAAACGGAAAAGGAGAAGGATGAGGGGGAGGAGGAGCAGTAAGAGAAGAAGCAAAGCAGGCATAGGCAGCGTGTGGCAAGCGACATGCGGCATGCGGCAAGATCGAAGCGCCACACTGAGCTGGGGGCTCATTAAAAGCCACCAATGGCTCGCCAAATGAAGTGCCAGTTGCCAGTTGCCAGTTGCCAGTGCGGTGTGGCATGCCACATGCGGCAAGAGTTGATGCTAAGCTTTTACCTACTATTTTTGATGTCTGGCCGTTAAATGCTCGTTTCCTTTTTAACGCACTCAACTCAAAATGTGATTGACAGCTGGACACAGTCTCCCCCAACTGTCCCTGTCTCACTCTCTGCCTCACTGACAGACTGGCTGACTGACTGACTGACTGACTGACAGACTGACAGACTGAGTTCTTAATGCCACAAAAAGGCGGCAATTTATGAGGGTGTCATTTACAGTTTTTCGGCTGCGCGCAATTAAAACGAAATGTAGAAAGTCTCATTCCCAGCACGATTTCCATCTTCTCCTGGCCAGAGATGAAAGTGTAAACTGTTTGCCTGGACAACCATGGATTAACACATCTCCCTTTCTCTCTACTCTATCTGGTAGCTCCCTCCTCAATCACTCTAAGGCCCCTTTGAGGGTTGACAACCCCCATGGATTGCCGCTGGTCGTGACTTTCTCGTCATATAAATCAAACATAATCAACGCCAACTTTCAATACGTATAGAATTTGTTGCACGATAGATTGTAGAGGGAGGAACAGGGGAAGCGACAGGGAACAGGGCAGGGGCATATAAATCTAAATTACGAACATAAGTATATACCTAGAAGTGGAAAGCAGTCAACGTTGTCCACTGAGGCTTTCGTTTTTCCTTATTGAACCGCAGGGGAATTCAATTTGTGGCTGCTGGCTTTAAGATAAAAATCTCCTGTTGAATAGTGTGAGAAATCGTTGTTGTTGTTGTTCGTTGTCATCATTATGGTTGTTGTCTTCTCGTCTAATGGGGCAAGTCAAAGTTGTTGGCATGCGGGAATGTTGCAAATCGGTTTAATATTCAATTTCCAATTGCAGTACATAGCAAAAAAAAAAAAGATTAAGTGAGGTAAGTACGATATATAATGAAAGACAGGGAAAAAAGAGAAAGAAATTCGAAGTCAATATCCTACCTGGTCGAAAACTAAAGAGACAAACTGTAATGTAAAGTGTCAAAAGAATGAACCTTATGAAAAGTCATTGACATAACAACGTAAGGACTTCTCTTCCACAGGACATTCAAGAAGTGCGTGAGGGCGTTGACAACAAAGCTGAAATGATGCGACACACCTACATACCCTGTTCGTGAAGGCAGCATGGAGAGAGGGAATGATGGGCACATCATCACATTTGTGGTCATGTTGGCGTGTCAAGAGCAAGAGAGAACAACAACAACAAACAACAACAAACATCAACAACAACAACAAACAAGGGCAACAGCAGCAGGAGTTCAACCATATGGCAACCATTTGCCTGTTTATTTGAAAAATAAGCATGTTGATAGGCCACGAAGATACCCTCTATAGAAGTTGAAGTAAGAGCACACAAATATATGTAGAAATATGGATATATATGAAGACATAAAATGTGATGATCTTAGCAAATTCTTTATATGGGATGAGTTATCAAAAAAATATACCTTATAGCAATTATAATACTATCACATACTGTATGCAGTTATTTGTGATAAATTCATTAATAAGCAAGTAATAATATTGATATATTTAGAATTAATTTACTACAAATTACTCATACGACAATTATAGTATAGGAATATTGTTCAACATAAAAGAATATTTAACTAGACTGTTCCAATGACATATTAATAGGAATACTATAAAGAAACCCTGTAAGATTAGATTACTAAGCGATTACAAATAGAATACAAACATATAAGATATATAATTCTGTAAAAGGTTTGAAGTTTTGAAACCAACTTTGCCAGAATTTATCTTAGAAATTTCCCCCTTTTTTTTGAACTATAACAAATAAGAGATTTATATTTCTTGCTGAATATTTATATTTATATTTTATTCTCAATTGATTTTAAATTGCTCTACTTTGCACCAGTTACATACTCAAGCATATACGCTTTTCTTCACTTTCTCAACTTACAGGGTATGCATAAAAAATGCTGCCTTGTCTCGTTAGTTGTCGTCTGTTCTTGTCTGCCTGTCAGCGCATTTCTGTCTCCTCACCGCATATTGATTTTATAATTTTCAATGTGTTTATAATTAGCCACACCCACAAGCAGATCCTGCCTCTCTTCTTGCACACTTCCCCTCCACCCCCTAAGGGGTACCTGTCATAAACATTTGACATTTGTGAGTTGTTTTTCTATTTTTTTTTGTATTTTTTTTGCTTTGATTCGTCTGTTTTCCAGTCATTGATTGGCTTGTCCTTGACATCCCCATTCAAATGTACATTGTCAGCTGTGAATGTTGCTACCTACCCTACCCTTCCCCTTTCCCGGCTGCATCTGCTGTCTGAGTGGCAAGACCCGCTGACAGTTTTACACCTTTGTGACTAATCAGAAACGAGCCCATTTAACGATAATTAATAATCGCCTAGCAACCGAAGGCAGCGATAAAAAAAGGCAACCAATTAGCTAAGTCCGAAATGTAGGGTATCTATATACCGGTGTGAGTGTGTGTGTGAGTCTCGCTGTCTGCGTGTGGCATGAAAAGTGCCCAGCGAGTGTCCAGTGCCCAGTGCCCATTAGTGCCGCTCAGCGGCTGTCTGTGCGACTTTTCAACTAATACAAGCACTCGTACCTACCCCTCGTACCTACCCCTCGACGTTGCATGCCACCGATTCAGTGTGCTCTGCCCGTGTTGCCTGCCTTTATCAGACAAACAACAATGCTGCCGCTCACTCTGCCAGTTGCCACACATTGCCGAGTGTTTATTTCAGTCTACTTCAGGACTCTTCATGCCACAATGTGAGGTGTAAAGTTTGTTTATGGTCAAGTGGTTTGTCTTTTATATATTATATATATATATATATATAAAGAAAAAAAGAGACACATCAACTGGGCTGTGGCATGTGGCACAGTCCACTCTGTTGACACGACACTAATGACCACTCAGATCTTATCTGGACATGTTGCATGGCGATGAAGGCGCTTGTTGCTTGCCCCATCCTTATTCTCCTTCCTCACACGTGCGCCAAATGTGCTCCAAGTGCCACAAATTGTTGCACACATAGTTGTGCATGCGATATTCACCTCTCTCTCTCTCTCTCTCTCTCTCTCTCTCTCTCTATGTTTCTGAATACAAAAACAACTTGTGCGTGCAATATTTACAACTACATTTCATTGTTGCACATCTCAAATGCAAATTTAAAGTGTTCTCTTTGGGAACAAAATTGGGAAACTTGGTAAAACGAAGTAAAGCAAAGCATATTTACTTTCTGCCAGAAAGGGAGTTCAAAAAAAAAGCTAGAGATATTCTTGAATATATGAGTCTGAATTAATGTAATCAAACTTCAATTTCCATCAAAGGCAGATCTCTGATTGAATTTTATTTACACAAGACACATAATTAGTAATGAATTATGAATATTAAATGAATGGAAATTGACTAAAGAATAAGATGAATATGAAGATTTATATAGCGATATCGAATAACTTTATTTGATCTACATCAAACACTGTTCTATTAAATAAGTTAGTAGTTACACTTCCATATTACTGACAAGGAAGTAACATAAACAAGGACTAGACAGAATGTAGCAGAAGACTTGCTAATTGCAAATAGTCTCCAGATTAAATTAAATTGGATGCGAAATTAAATTTATATCTTACCACATATAGTCTTTAAACTTTAAATTATAATAGTTAAAGCCCAACACATTAAAGTATCGGTTCCAGCATATTTCGCAGGTTTTATCGATAGTGTTCAGATAATAGCGAAATCTATCTTCCACTATGTTGTATTCAATTATTATCACTTAGAAATTATATAATTATTCAATGCCAATTATTTCTTATTTAAAATATACATCTTGGGTTAGAGCCATTGTTTAAGCTTGACTCAGCGAATTTGCTAATATTTTAGCATATTTTGGTCAACAGTCACGGTAATCCGCGCAGTTATAACTCCTCTTACTTTTAACTACTACTCGTCACTTACATATTGAAAGACGTGACAACACCGGAATGTTCTTAGATGGAATTTCTACAAACTACAGACTTAATATATAATCTATGTATGCTTAGGGATTCTCAGTGAATTAAAATGTTGAAAGTGACTAAATTATTTCTATCATAAACGCATAGAAAATGTGCAAAATTGTGACAGAGAGAGAGAAAGAGGAAACTCAATGTTTATAAAGGGCATAATGAATGCAAATAAGTTAAGTGTATATACTATATTTAATGTTGGCATCTCTGTGTGTGTTTGTGTTGTGCAACAAAATTGGGAAACTTGCAACTTTATAGTCCTGCGTTTGGGGCATCCTTTAGCTCGAATATTTTTGGTGTTGTCTCGCCGCGTTGTCTGCTCTTTGCCAGCTCAGCGAAAATGCGGAAAATGCTCACAAAAATGAAATATCTCAAACATTGGCAACACTAACAACAACTGGGAAGCTAGCACGCACTTTATTATAGGAGAATATTTCGAAATTTGAAGCAAGTGGACTTAATTCGTGTACATACAACACTCACCGGTTGTTTGACTGGCTGTTCGACTCTGTCTCCCTCTTACTATCATTCTCTCTCTCGCTCTATCTCTATTTGGCTCTATCAACTTTGTTTGAGCGAGTGGCACAACGCACCATCATGTTGCAATGCCACAAAAAAGTATACATTCCCCACTCCATCCCCAGTCAAAACAAATATACTATAGCCCAGCATGGAATTTCGATTGGCAGCATTTTTGCGTATCTACCTTCCAATTTTGTGTCTGTGTGTGTGCGTGTGTGTGTGCGTGTGTTTGTGTGCGTTTCACAATCTTCAATAAAACTGTTTGTGCTCTTATTTTACTTTATTTTTGATACCCTGTAAATATTCAAATTGCGCATTGAAAATAAAAAGATATTTTCCAATGTACACATATATAGATATGAATATTCTTGGTCAACAGCGATTTAATAAAGCCACATATATCAATATACTAGTAGTATAAAACTCTTTGCCCGTCTGCCTGTTTACTCAGAGTTGGAGACAAGAGATTTCTTATTTGATTTCCATGTTTTCCATACACATATTGAAATTAAAACCATTTTCATTTGCCTTTAAATGTTCAAAATGATGCCGAATGTTATTCAGACTTGCCATTAAAGTTTTGCTTACTTGGGAATTTATGTGAGTACGTTTAGGTTTTAAACATAGCTTAGACTTGCTTAGAGGGTGTCTCGTAATCGAGCATACTCAATGGCAGCGATTTTGCTAGTTTTTCTTTCCTTTTTTTTTGCTTATTTTTCGTTGCGCTTTTCATTTGTTTAAAACGCAAACTATTGTGCCAGTGTAGAGTGTTGCTGCTTCAGCTTCCGCCCTGCCTCCATTTGGAGTTACCCCCTCTTCCACCCGCTCCACCCATCCCCATCTCCATTCCCCTTTCCCTTAGCACTTTACTCTATTCGCTTTCCTCGCCATCGTTTGGCCGTGCAACTTTGTTGCCTTTTTTTTAACGCTTTTACCATTGCCCATTGTATTTGTTGGCATTTTTTATGCCGTTGCTGAATGTGGCTGCTCGGTGGGAAGTTGGTGACAGAGGGGGGGGGCAGTTTGGACTCAACTTCAACTGCAAAATGCGCGACTCAGTTGAGGACTTTCAAAGGGGGGGGGGGGTGGCCACTTTATTTTCATAGTCCGCCTCTTTCACAGCCGCATAAAATGCAACAACAGCAAATTGGAATGTGTAACCGCAACTCGTAGTTAATTTTATTTATTCGCACAACTCGACGAGATCTCGTTTCTCTCGTTGTTGTTGTTGTTGCTGATATTTTTGGGCTTTTCTAATTGTCAATGGCTTTAAAGGCGCTTAGGCGTGGCCCGAAAACGGACAATAACATAAATTAGGCAAATGCTGTAGATAAATTAGCGAAAGGCACAAAAACAATTTTAATGGTCACGTCGACCTCGACCTCTGTGAATGCAACGTTCCCTAACGTAACGGCAGGACGCATTGTCCTTTCCAAATAACTCATAAATGCAGGGAGACAACAGTCCCTGAGTGCGGGGGGAGGGAGGGAGAAGGCTAACGTCGATAGCATTCGGCAGCTGGTCAACTGGTCTGACATCTGGTCCTGCGTGTATTTATGCCATAAAATGGAATACAAACGGATTGAGAAGCGACCGCCGTTGGATCGCATTCAACTGATGTCCAATACTACTATTAATTGCCCTGTTTTTCCGCCCTCCCTGCTGCTGTTATTTTCGGTGATAATGCACTGTTTGCCTTTCGTAATCACAGTCAAATCGATTACATAATGCAGCCAATGGCATTGAAAGGAGATGGAAAACTGCAGGCCATTTGCAAGCTGCAAAATTGCAAACAGGTGTGCTCCGCCGAATGGAGGAATGACAGAGGCGTTATGTTATTTAAAACAACTAAGAATGCTACAGTCGAGTGAGCTCGACAGTGAGAAACGCTCCCGCTTGATTCAATCTATAAAATTAAACAAATAACTGAAACCAAAAAGTAGAATAAATATTAAATTGCATTTACAAACTAATAATGAAGAAACCGAAAACGATTTCTTGATATCTTGATAAAAATAGTTTTGATATGAGTGATAAAGATCTTAAATCAAATAATACTCTAGATTTACTAAGAGAAACAAACTCGGGTTAGTCACTGTGAACACTTAGGCCGCACGCACACTGGGAGCTGAAAGCGGAGCTGAAAGCGGAGCTGACAGCTGAGCTTATAAGCAAGCTTATCAGCGCCGAAAAACAAACGCACTGCTTGTATGAAAGCGCGCACACTGAAAGCTTAGCTGAGCAGTGTGCGCGCTTTCATACAAGCAGTGCGTTTGTTTTTCGGCGCTGATAAGCTTGCTTATAAGCTCAGCTGTCAGCTCCGCTTTCAGCTCCCAGTGTGCGCGCGGCCTTAGAGAATATCTTAAATCAAGATGTTCAAATCGTATATTTTCTTTGTGCTCGCTTGAACATTTTCATCAAATAGTGCATAATAATTAAGTTTACACGTTATGGATTTATGCATTCTGACGTTACTACTTGAAATTCACATAAATCTAGATTGATCGGCGGTTTTCAAGTACGTTTTGAATTCACTTTTAAGTTTAATAATTCTAAAAGTCTGAAAATTGTCGGACTAAACAAGTCGTACTTGAAATAAGATCGAGGTCATCTTTTTATTAATTTTAATCTCACCCAGAAATCAAGTTTGATATGTGGAAATTTATATACTTAATACTTGATTTGATCGTACTGTGATTTTGTTCAAAAATATATAGAGTTTTTGGTGTCACATATGGCTCCAGCTGCCTGTCACATACATTGTCACAGAGTCATCATGCTCCAGCACCGAGTAGTAGAAATATTGCAACTCCTCCTGTGTGAGGCACTTCCGTGTGCCGCTTTTCCGTTGGCCTGTGCTGCGGAAATGCAAACGTTGCTGGGGCTCAGTGCGAAAAGCGCAAGGAAATTTATTGACAGACAATGCCTGTTAAAGACATGCAATGTCCCAGAAGCTCCCCTTTCCACATCCCATTTGCCATCTCCCCTTTTTCCTCACACACACACACACACACACACACACACGCACAGAGTCGCATAACTGACGCATATTTTTGCACACACAAAAATTGCGTATACGAAACATGCGAAGAATTTGTAATTAAAGCATTCTCATGCTTCTCTCGTTTTGCTGGAACAGCCGTCATCATATTTCTATGTGGGTCGAAAGAAGACAAGGCAGGATCTTTCATATCACCGGCCACAAACGAAGCAATCAATTTAAGCGGATTGCCAATGCAACAATTTAGACAACCTCAAAACGGAGCCATGAACTGAACATTGTCAACACCTGTTGGCCTAAAAGAAAATAAACCGTTTATACATTATGTATGTATGCTTTCCTTTCCTGCTTTGCAATGGCTCGGCTTTGACCCAATTGATTGTCGCTATAATTAAACGCCGCCTTGGCTTTTTTCTGGCCCTTTATCTTTACATATTTTTGTTTGGCTCTTTTGGGCCTGGCTTTTATTGTTTGTTTGCTCTGTCTGCAGCGTCCTTTGAAGAGCGCTTTTCAATTTTTAATCGATTTGTATTAAAAAAACAAAAAGCGACACATTTTTTGTGCCCCATGCGGACAGCTGAATGCGGCATTGGGTCGAGTCAGTGGCAAGGGGCAAGGGGCAAGGGGCAAGAGCCGAGGGCAAGTGGCACAGGTCGCACAGCTGCGTCGCTTTATGCTCGAATTACGTTCGATTTATGTTTATCTTTGAATTTACGAACCGGTTCAACAGTGCCTCTCTCTTTCACTCGCTCAATCTCAGTCTCTTTCCGTCTCTCTTCTTCCTCCTTTTTACACACACTTCCCGGTTCACAGCAATCGAGTTGTGCTCACAATCGGGTATATCAGTTATAAGCATAAGTTTATGCAGTCAAAGATATTGAAGCAGAAATTAAACAAAGTATATACAATTTTGTTTATAACTATGGATACATTTTTAGAGAATTCGCAGTAAATAGAAAATTGATTATAACTACTGATAAACACTTGAAATTTCGAAATCAATATATGTTATTTATTATCCAATTTGATGCAATTCTTTAAATTGCTTTTAATGAAATATGAACATATATAAATATAGTTTGTGTTGCTGTTATAAATAAGTATATTACAACGATAGCTCTGATCTAGCTTGCCAAATTATTGTTAACTATTTCTGAGTGAAACTGACAACTAAAAAATCCAATAGAATAATTTTAAGCTAATAAAATCTGATATTACGATGCCTGATTCCAATATTCCAACTGTTTTTATCTAATACCTATAGGACAGTAATCTCTTGATTTATATTTTCCAGGGTATTCCCTTAGCTAGTCATGCCTCGATGAATGCGTTTCCTAAACCGTTATTGCTTTCATTGTATTTACTGCCATTTGCGGGCATTGATTTGGCTTGGCGGTTCGGTTCGGTTTGGTTACGGTTCAATACGATTCGGTTCAGTTGATAGTTTCGGTTTGGGGCAATTGTTGGTTTTCTGTTGGTTACGTTTTGTGACCTGGCATCCTTTTTATTTCATTTTCGCTTTATTCTGAATCAAATGGCTGCATTCACTCCTGCCACATGCCGCATGCCCCTTGCCACGTGCCTCCTTTAGGGCAAATTTCAATGCATCGAAATACGCTTAAAGCTTACATTGAAACTTTAACAATTTTCGAGTTTATCGATTAAATGGCATCGTGATACATTATTTCCCAATTTACATTTTCTGCAAAATGTTTACTTTCCTTCTCTGCTACTAATTGCACTTTTCTCAATATTGTATTGTTTTTCGAAATCCATTTTTCGATTGCCATACTGCGTATATTTGATTGATTTTAAGTTTCTTTACTTTCTGCCAGCTTTACTCGTATTCATACTGCCCGAACTCGAGTACTTGTATTACAATTTGCTTTCCATAAGTCAACAGTCGAACGCAATAATTTAATTTCCTACTGGTTTAAATGCAACTTGCCTTCGACTCGCCCCAAAGCATTGCAACAACATCCGAGATAAATGTATTGGGAAGTAACTTCTACACTTAAAGTGCAACTTGAAACTGATTCTCTGCGAAATTTAAAGAAAAAGGATGTAGATGAAAGGATAACTAAGGAAATAAGATCAGAATATATCAACCTGGGATGATCCAACAACATCGAGATACATTTGTTCATGCTTCAATCGTATGATCTATTTGCTGATGCAACTTACTGATCTAAGTAATAATTTATAGGATATTTTAAGTACACTCTAAGATGGATATATACATCAGTTAGCTGTCCTTTCAGTTTGTCGCTGACAACGCCAGTTAACTACATGTCTTCTCTCTTCAATCAACTGCAACAAAAGCCGGAACTGGGCCATGTTGAAAGTGAAGGCATGACCTAGAGTCCGGCTTATAAAGTTAGACTGCAATTAGCCTGACTGCGCCTGGGATCATTTGCCAACGTTTAAATGTAATTAATGAATTGAATATTAGTTTATGCACTTTCTCCCACCCTTAGAATGTTTCTCCGGCCTTCCAATTGTTTTTAATGCATTGCATTCACGCAGCTCTCGCAACATTATTTAAATGTTGTACTTTTTCAATGAGATCTTTATAGTTTTTCACATGACTCTCAAGCGTTTGGTTATAATTTTTGAAAATTTTATAAATTTGGTTGACTGCGGGTTCGTGTCCATTCGCATAATTAAGCTGTAAAAGTAATTGGGGCTTAAGTGGGCAACTTTTGTGTATAATTTACTGCCTCCCCTCTGCCCCACACACCCGTATATCTTCCATACCGGATGGAACTCACATTTGGCACATCATTTTTGGCAATCATAACAATAAAATCAAATGTCAAGAACTATCTGAACTAAGCCCCGCTGTGGGTCATCCGCAAAAAAAAGAAAAGAAAAATAGAAAAATAGATAAAAGAAAAACTCGACTCGAATCGCATATAGAAATGTTGCCAATGCATTTTATGGACTTTTTACGACTTAAAACTTATGTGGCGGGCGCGACGAGGGCGAAAAATTCTTGTCTAATAAAAAGCCAGCTCCAAAATAGACGTGGCCAATGAAGAGCATAACAAATGACATACTTATAAATATGTATATGTGTGTATCCGTATCTGTGTATCTCAGAGTATGCTTCACTTGCTGATTTTATGAGCTCGACACGGACAGAGCACAAAAGGTTTAGTTTGTGGACAGAAAAGGGGTTTTGAGGGGTGAGAGAGGAGAAAAGCGAGTTGTACCTTGTTATTGTTGTACCGTCCCAGTTGTTTGAGTTTTGCCAAAACTAATAAAATTAAATTGAATTGCTTAAAAATTGCCAGAAATGAGGCAAAGTGTCAAAGGGGCCAATGGCGCCACAGCACCCAAAAATGGTTATGAACCAGAGCCGCAGTCATGTGGCATGTGGCATGGTGGCAAGTAGGAGCCCAACTGGCCTCTTTTTTGGCGACCCGTCTCCGGCCTCTGGCAACGTGCGCGCATTAAGGCATTTTGCCTGGAATTGAATATTGAGTCAAGGGTCTTATGGCAAAGTAAGAATGAAATCCTTAAATTCATTGATGTGCCGAAATATTCATACCCTTAACGACAAAAGATATGTATATATTGAGATGAAAACTGAGTTGATTTTCTCTATGATCTTCAGTGGTAAATTCTATGCTAGAATCAATGATAACGATTTACTTTTAGAGATTAATAAATATGTTAATTATAATAAATAATTGTTATACTTTGTATGTTTTTCTTAAAATTGATCTAATTGCGATTTCAGTTTGACTTATCTACATAGATTATTTATGAAGATGAAGTTGTTTGGCTATGCAGAATAAAAAAGGATAATTCTACTATTTGAATTCATTAATAGTTAAGAGAATATAAGGTTTAATATATATTGAGTAAGTAGAATAACTATTTTTTATTATAATAATAATATTCAATATTTAAGATTAATTAGTAAAGTGTACAAAAGATAGATAACGATTTTATTATGCTTATTAGAATGTTTATTAACAAATAAAATACATATTTCGTAAATAAATAATCAAATAATTACAAAATACATACATATAAGTATATTTAATATTATAATTAGTCTTCAAATCTAAAGAAGATATTCTTTATTAATGCCCATTTCATAATCATCCCCAACTTGAACGACTTTATGCACATGACCTTGTTCATGGAGGGTATATGAAATTGATACATATTGCAAATTTTTGGGTTTGCCTGTCTGCCTCAATTGATGCCGTGTCGGGTGGGGGCGACAAATTGAATTGCGCTGATTGGCAACGTGGCAGCTGCGCTGGCGGAGAACTGACGGCTGTCGGGGTGTAGAGTAGGTTCTTGGCCCGGCCGCAATATTAATGCAATTAAGTGCAAATCGAAGTCGACGTCAGCATCAGGATCAGTATCAACATCATATCCTTGTTGATATCGTCGGCAATGTGACGGTAAACGCATCAGCAAGCCCGATAACGAATTTACTTGCAAATCCAATCAAAAGCATAAAACGATTTCATCAAAACACTTTGCTGCACACGTCGCGTATAACTGTAATTGCATCCAATGCAATACATTTATATACACTGATATAAATCACACAACCCTTTCAGACTCTTCTTTAACTATCTGTAAAATTCGATTAAATGTGTCAATTATAGACAAAATTGTATCTCATTAGCATAAGGGTTTTGTCACACTCACTTTCCAATTAAATGTTGGACCAATTTAACAAATATACTTAATATCTATAGATAATTGACTCGTATTTAACTTAAAATGTTCTCTGAGTGTATGTCAACCCAATGTCATATATACTAACTAGAGTTATCAAATGAAAAATAAAATCTGTGTTATATTTCCATAATTAGTTGCCTGCCTGACGACGAGATATATTTTATGGCTTACAACTGACAGTCAATTCAATATTTCCATATATCAATATACTTGCATATATGTATGTACAACCACAGAATGCGACACTATTCAATAATTGACAACGTGGCGAAATTGAATTTTAATTCAGTGTGTGAGAAATATTAGAGAGAGAGAGTTAGAAAAAAGGAATTATTTTAAAAATATATTGCTATATTTTACTACGGCTACAACAACTAAATAAATAAATATGTCTTCCTCTATTTGGTTGGCAATTTAATCAATCAACTTGTCATGGGCGTGGCAGTCAACCAAATGACCGAATCATTCATTTATGATTATGTCAGCCGTGAAATAGTTTTAGATTCACCAAACCAAAATGGTTGTAGCTTTAAGTAAAGTTAAAGTATTTAAACATATTGAAACATTACTCAAGTCTGATATTCCTCCACTCGGCATGGCTGCTGCAAATTAGCATAGCCTAATTGAACACAAATGGCATCCAATTTCAATGTAGCCCAAGCCAGGGCAGTCCCAGTTACTGCCACGCCTTTGGCACTGGCCGTGAAACTGAAACCCATTGGACTCGCCTCAACTCGACTCGACTCGACTCGAGGCAGGATGATGCCGTAAAGGGAGACGGCGTCCGCTTGCAATTTATGATGCTGTAGAGTTGGAGGTGGAGCATTGGGGAGCGCGGAGCACGGTGGTTGGAGGACATTGCTGACTTTTGAGCAATCAAATCGAAAACGAAACGTTTCGCCAAACCCAAATGACTCTCTTTGGTGCGCTTATTATGATATATGGCCAGTGGTCACTGAACAGTACTCAACTGGTCAACTGGCCAACTGGTCAACTGGGCTGGCGGGTGGCCTCCCTGTATGTCTGGTTCATCTGAATTGGATATCTACATCTTCACATACAATGTATGTCATGGCAAGGCAACTCTTTGCGCTGTTTGCCGACCTCTTCTTCTTGCCAGCTTCACAAAATATGGAAATTTGATTTTGCAGTAATTAAGATGCGACTCAACAAGCACTCAGCATATCTATGACCCAAAAGTACTCACAACGCAATTCAATCTGTCATACGAATTTGGATTACCCATGAGACAGTCAGTGCAAAGTGTATGTAGACACCTTATAGCCGCCCACATAATTCACAAAACAGTAACAATTTTAGCTGTAGGCTTTTTTTTTGCTTTTTACTTTTCTTTACTTTGCAAAAAACTAGTAAGAATAAAGGGTTTCATAATGCTATACTAATAGATACCCAGTAGATAGACAATATAGTGGGTGTTTATGTTTGAAATTACATTTAAAAATAGAATAATAGTCATAATGATATCATCTTGGGGAGTATTGCAGTGATTGGCAACAGTGGTGTCAAAACTAGTGTATATTGTGTCCAACAAGCAGTGCAGGAATTGGCGCGCTTCATTCTGTGTATGTATATATGTATGTAAGTGTGTGTATAAGTGTCAGATTCTGCTTCGGAGAGCGACCAAGGTAAAATTTAGCACATTTACTACTCACTTCGTTACCTGCGATTGCTGGGAGCGAGCGAGTGCAAGCAGTCCAGTTTAAAAGTGGTTTCTATGCATGCGTAAACACTTGTAGCAAATTGACAGGACGCTCATTGTTTAGTGATCGCAGTGACATACATATTTACCAGTATAAGTGCCAGTTTCTGCAGTGCATGGTGTGGCTTGTATAATTTATGCACATTAATATTTGTGACAGCTGCAAGCAGTTTGGCAGGCGAAGTGACGGCGGACAAGCAACGTAGTGGAATTCAGCATCAGTGGACAGAAAAGCCGTAGGCAGCAAGCAGTCTAATTTGAGGAAGACAGACAAAAGGTAGTCGATATAGATTTACAGGAAACTAAGTAGTTCATTTAATAATTACTAGCGTTGTAATTCGATTAATATTATTTATTTGTTATTATCTTTATATTATTATTTGATTATAATACAATTCTGTATTTCCATGTACATTCGACAAGCTGCTCAAAGTAGATGCAGGTTGCTTCAAATTCACCACTGATCTACATTCCTAAGCACACGATCAAATCAGTCTGTGCTCTGTTTTTCTATGCAGGGTATTGAAAAATCTATGTAAGAAAAGGTGCAAGAACAGTTTATTCTTTTCACATTTCCAAAGAAATTTTTGATTGCAATTTTGTGTTTTTCTTTTGCTACGAAGGAGTAATCCTTTGCAGTCTACCTTTCCGCTTTCCACTTTTCACATTTCACTTTGTTCGCCACGGTACGCACACTGTCGGTTGCCAGTTATCGTACTGCGTGGAATGGAATATCTGTACAGAATGAAGAAGAGGCTGCTCAGCTGCCAGCACACATTACCATTGATTAACACACTCATCCAATGCCTGGACTGGCGCATCGAAACTTTTTGCACAGATTGAAATACAAAGTTTTTGCTGAGCTTCTGAGTATTTTCTCTTTGTTTCCAGTTATTTGGTTTCGCATTTGCACTCTGCCATTTATATCTTTCTTTCTTTATTCTTTCACTGGCATTGAAACTCTTTTACATGAGAAATAGATTTGCCCGCAAGCTATGAGGGGAGCAGGGAGGTATCAACTTGCCCTGTGGTGCAACTCAACTGATATTTTCATAAATCAGCAATAAATATTGAACATGTCACTGACAGTTCAAAAAACCATTTTAAAGACTCGACAAAAAGCAAGCAGAAAGAGGAAGAGAGAGAGAGAGAAAGGTGGACAGTAGTCGAAAGAGAGGGACAGACATTAAACGTTAAAGCAAACTTCATATATCAAATCAGCGAAATGAAGTTGGCCACCAACTTTTAGTTGCGCTGCATTTGACAAACGCACTTGAAACCAGAGGGCGGCCAGAAATGGGCGTAGATGTGGGCATGGCTTGGCTAATTAATGCCAAATGTGTGCCAGCAGAGCAAGCGAACATTGCGCAGCCGTCTAAAGTTGTTTTGTTCAGTTCCGATTTGCCAGTCTTTTTTTTATTATTCTCGTTTTGTGCCTGCCAGTCAGAGGCTCAACTTTTGAGTTCAACTCCGTGGAGTACAATTTTTAATAGACCAAGCATTTTAATTACTTTGCCAGTGCAGTGTATTTGTGTGTATTGCCGCTGTATTAGTGTAGCACTGGGCTTAAGCTAGCGGAACATAATTACTCGTCTCCAGAGTAACTCCCGGAAGTCAGCTGGAACGGCAACGGGAACGGGAACGGGAATGGCAGCGTCAGCCGCAGCCTCACCGGAAAGTATGCTGCATTTTGAGTCAGCCAACGGGTGAGAAACTTGCCATAAAATATGTATATGGCATGCAAAACTCACACACACACACACACAAGCTCGTACTGTATAGAGTGCCCACTCATACATATACATTTATATATAATACAGCAATGCAAACACAACCAGAGTTTCGAGTAAAAAATCATCGTGCTGGATTAAAGTTTTCTTCTTTTTTATTACTATATTATTTTTGCCGCCGAGTTTGTTTGAATTTTGTTGCTAATTAATTGTGAAAGTGTGCAAGTTCTGAGCATACCCTGTTAAATTTGAAGTTCTCTGTACAATTGGCAACACACATTTGAAATTAATAGTCAAAAATTAATATTGTACTTTGATATGTAGTAAAAGAGTTACAACTAATTATATTTTGACTGCAGCTAATAATTTAGTATTTTAAATATTTGTGTACTACAGTACATTGTTTTATTAATAATTTATGAATTTGTATTTATTTTTTATGCAGTTAAATGTGCATTTTATTTATCGTAAATATTTTAAGATAGTTTAGCTTATAAATATATTCTTTTATTTAATTTCTTACTGCTTAAAATCGAAATGACTTTTTTAAATAATTTCCTAATTTTTAATCACGCTTTGCTAAGAAAAATGAGACAGCAAACTTGTTGTGTTTCAAGTGTGTGACTAAAATATACTATATGAGGTTGAATTTTAATTTCTGCAAGTAGTTATCTTTATATTTTGCCACGAGAATAAGCCACAAAATGTTGCACTTTTCTCATATATCTTTTTTGCTAACATAAAAAGTGGAGAGTGATGTTTATGCTTTGATATAAATGCAAACAATGCTCTTTAAAGAGTCAATGCACTGAACTGCTGACCCCAAGGGAGCTGCCAACCTGTTTACAAATACACACACCTGTGAGTGTGTCATTGTTTATTTTAATATCAATTTCTGCTGATAGATACCTGCACACGTGCAGTGATTATCGTGTGTAGTTTACCGGGGCGTGAACGGCTCATAAAATATTTGTCAGCTGATAGGTTCGCATTTGGCATAAGATAGCAGTTAGTCTGCCACGCCCACCAGTCCCCGGTTCACGCCCAAGTCAAACAGTAACGGTGAGAGCGAAGAGGGGGAGGGAAGAGAGACAGAGAGAGAGGGCAATTAAAGTCAAACTGTTTACATATAAAGTCAGCAGTTGTTGCCTGCCGGTCATAATGGTTCATGAAATCCATTTGCGGCTAAGCAAACATATAAAGTGACAGACACAGAGGCAAACAAGCCGACAGACCGACAGACCGACAGACGGAAAGACAGTTGGACAGTTAGACAAATGGACAGACGGTCGAAGTTACCCCACGGCAGGTTGCGCTATTGCCATTTTGTTTGCTCAGGCCGCTTTGACGCTTTTCATTTTGAAAAATTAAAGCGCTGCAAATGTGTGGATGTGTGTGTGTGTGTGTACGTTATGTGTGCGTGTGTATTTTTACTCAGTTTGATTTGAGCAATGCCTAAAAGTAGGCAGCACAATTTGTGCATGCCTGACACGAACTCACACAGTCTCAGAGAATCACGTGCGGCGACATTTAAAGAGAAATACACAACAAAAAAAACCAATGAGAATGCCCACAACATGCATGAGGGTGCCTCATGACGTTGCTTGCAGTAGGGTGTTCTCCATACTCTTGTTGGGGCGGTTTGTTCATCGCCACTCATAAAAGTCAAACTATTTTTCAATTTCAAATTTCTGTGCTGCAGCTACAAATCTTATTCACAGGCGTTGTTGTTCTCGTTCTCGTTGTTGTTCTCGATCTCGTTGTTGTTGTTGGCGTTGTCGTTGTCAGAGGTTGACCCACTGCCCATAAATATGCTGCGTGCCAGGCCAGCCATAGCGACGACCCAAAGCATTTTGTTTTGTCCCCCAATTCTCCCTGTCTTCCTCACCCAACAGTACATCAAATTGAGAGCAACTCTCCAAAAAAAGAATATACAAAAAATGTAGAAAAAGAGAACGAGCAGCCATTTTGTGGTATGTCGTAGGCAGACGGCTATGCAGTAACACCAACAACACCAATAACAACGACAACAAAATAAAAACTGCACACAGCACGCATCGTGTTAGTCGGCTGACCTCAAAGCCAAGTTCCGCCCCTGCAGACAGCTTGGACTTGGGACTTACCCCTAAAGCTTTTGTATTTGACGCAAAAATATTCATAGTAAAGAATGTACAGAAACCAAAGGAGGGTGCACTGGGGTAGGAGTAGTAGGGGTTGAAGTCAAAACCAAACGACTATTGGCCATTTTCTAGTCACACTACATTCACACACATTCATTTCGTTAGACTACAAATTTCGTTTTCAACTTGTGTTTATTTTTAAATTTTGATCACGTTGCCAACGGCGACTCCTGACTCCAAAGTCAGAGTCAGAGTCACAGTCAGAGAGCCAGAACCGAGTCACAGTTAAAGCCAATACTTTGGCACTGGCTGACAGGCACTTTGGCCTGTGCCAAAGTTTTTGCAGCATTTTATGTCGAGCTACCCTGTCGTGGCCAGTGTAAGCTCCCCAATATCTGTCTGATCCCCATATAAAATCAGCGAAAGAAAATTAAATTAAGCATAAAAAAATATGCTAAATGCAAATTTTGCATTTACAATGTCGCCGGTGCATTTTAAAAACTGCTGTCACTTAAATGGACACACAGATAGACGGACTGACTGACAGACGGGCAAGTGTTACAGGTGCGTCAGTACTTAAAGCCCATATGCAACCACACAACCAATGCCCAGTCTCCCACCCCTGGGGACGGGACACACATAAATATTTACAGCATTTTTAAAACAATTCGTTGCCCTGCTCAATTTGTGCTCCTGCACTTAGAGAAACTGTTCACGCTTAAATTTAGTAAGGCTGAGATTACTGTTTATACAAAATAGATATTAACAATTTGTGTATTCATTGCAGAAATGTATTAAGAGTCGACTAAGAACTAGGTCAAAAATGGGAGCTGAATTGGATTTTACACTCATCTAGAAAACTTCAAACTCATTCAAAAAGAAAAATGACCAAAAAGCTGGCCATGACTATGAAATCAATTGATTTGAAAACCAAATTACAATCAGAATTAAGAGGTGCCATAAAATATTTGTTCAGTGTGGTTGCCCCAAGTGGCATCTGGCGGCGTTCACAGGATTTTGTGGCAGCGGCATGTGAAAATGCAATTAAGTTGTAAATATGTTTTGTGTATATAAATGATACGGCGGTGGGTGGCAGGCATGGGGATGTATTCAGATCGGATGATATGAATACTGAGTAATAAAGCTGCTGGAAAAAATTGAAATATAATAGCCAACACGCTGGCAAATAAACTGCAAGTCACCAAAAAGCAAAAGAAAACGAAGAAGTAAAGGTAAAAAGGTAAACATGATGAAGAAGATATAAACAACAACCGGAAACGATAAAAAAGCTCAGAGGGTCCTGAGGCATCAGTTGAAGATTGCAATAGAAAGTTCTCTTAAAATTGGAAAACATATTATAAAACATAAATAAACAAAAATATATAATTAATATTTATAAAATGTACTTCTTGTTAAAGGGATAATCCAAAGTAAGTTGAAGTTGATTTCTCATAAAAAAGACAATTCTAAAGACATTTCAAAATGAAAATAAATATTTATATTGAATTTACGAATAATGCAAATAATTAAATAATAGAAAATTACATAAAGACCTCAAGATGAAATCAAGAAACAATAAAATCCAGATAAGTTGAAACTCTCCTGCTCAATTTACGAGTGCAATAGGTAGGTTACAATTATAATAAGACAATAGGTTGGCAATTATATAGAAATTTATAAACATTTTACTTGAATGTTGAAATAAATTTTATTTGTTATTAAATAAGCTACAAAATTTCCGGCGATGGATACGAGTATTTACTGTGCCCATGTTCCTCAGTTATAAGCGCCACTTTGCCACTTCAAATATTGTTATAATAGCTGGAAAACAATTCCCATCTCTGTCTTGGCTTATGATTGATGTCAATGTCAGGCAAATATACTGCTAATCATTGCCACAGACATGGCTCTTTTGCAGCCACATAAAGGCAATGCCTATAAACCGCGTCGCGTTTCACTGTCAACATTTTGTTGCCGTTGTTGCCGTTGATGCCGTTGATGCCGCACAGCCTTTTGCTCAAGTGTGACACGTTGCTGCAGAGCTGCCATCAACTTTAGCTGAGGCCCCATAACTGAATGTACTCGTAACTTGGCAGCAGGATGACGTGGCGCCTATGTAACTAAGGCTCGTGGCTGACTTGGCAACTGTAAAGGAGCATTAAGTATTTGTATCTTTGTGTCTTTTGTCTTGTTGTATCTTTGTTCGTGCAGAACAATTCATAAAATATTAAATACGCTTTGTGTTTGTGCCTGCCACAAAGGGTCGGAGAGTGCGGAGACATTGTTGAAATTAAATGATTCCAAATAATGTGATTATTGTGCCCAACCATTGTTGTCATATTTCGCCTTGTTCGTGTCAGCCAAACGTGCACACACACACACACACACACACAAACAATGTCAAGGCTGCACTTCAATCTTCAATCACTTGACTGATGTTTACTGCTGCTCCACTTGAGCACGCCTGATTGAGCACCACGAAAATGTCATTGATTACATATCGGCTACAAATTTTATGATTTTTAACGTTCTTCGTGTGTGTTTTGTCGTTCTCTTCCCTTTTTTTTTTTTTTTTTGTTATCTATTTTTATTGATGTGAGTAGTTGGTCAATGAGGAGGAAAATCAAACGACTAATGACAACAAGAAGCGAGGCAGGGAATCAGGCAGGCCAATTAGGTGCCTGGTCATGTGCATTGTGCATATTGCATCGATGCTTCATCGCAATATCTTATATAATCAGAACATGCACTAATTAAACACGCTCACACAGCAACAGAGCAACACAGCAACACCGCAAAAACCCAACGACTTTCTTGCACAGTTATACACACAGATACAGATACAGATGCAGATACATATACATAGATACTTCTTCTATTCGCAGTTTGCAAGAGAAGCTCAACGGGTCATTTCGCAATTAAGCTGCACTTGCAGCAAACTTTTCAGTCATGTATCCGCAACCAACCCCGCAACTTCCGCCTCTCTTGATGTTGATGATGATGATGAATGAGTTAAGCGGCCGTTGTCGTTCTAATGAGATACTTTTTCAGCGTATCTTCCAGTGAATTGGTAAAGGGCCAACAGCAAATGATGCGACGTCCCATCTCGTCTTGTCTCGTCTCGTCTCATGCCATCTCAACTTGTAACTATGTAATCTATGACTGACATGTCAGCGTCCCTATCTGTATCCGTATCTGTATTTCTGCAAGTATCTGTGTCTTTATATCCATCTATACATGCCACATGCGTGCCCGGGCACTAATTGCTTCTAATTGAATTGCAATTGACCGTGAGTTGGCGTATTTTCCACTCTCCTGCTTTTTTTTTTTTGTATCTTTTGTGTTTTATTCGCCGGCGCGACAACAACGTTGAGCAGCTCTTGATGAAGATTTACGCAGCTGCTTTGATTTGTGTCAACAAAGACGACATGCCGGCAACTGCAATGCCAGCAGTCGCATTCCAGTTACATATAAATGTTCGCACACACATCCACATGCCGCCAGTCAATCATTTAGTTCTGGCGCCACGACAATGAGAGAGCAATAACAACTGCATTATTGTGATATAAGTTTTTCCTTTAATATACATACACAATACGAGTACTTGCGGGTGGTCGCCGGCATTGTCAGTAATGAACTTATGAATTGTTATTTAACACAAATAACCAATCATTTGTATTTCCCACTCGGCATACTCGATTACATCATACGCTTTTTATAATAATTTTAATCGATGATTTTTCAATATTGAGTTTGAATATGAAAACCCAAAGCACTATCAATTTTTATTCTGTATATCAATTTTAAAATTAGTGTCGGATAAACAAAATGTTTTATGAAATGTACTTGTTTATCATTGTTAATAATAAATTACTAGGGCAATCAGCGAGTCAGCTGATTTAAGCCTTTTATATGATATATATATATATACATTTTTATACAATCATTTAATCTACCTACATACAATTATCTACATTCAAACTATATCACAATATTTAATGTACTTGATTTTTTAAAAAATTTATTTAATTTATATTTACTTGAATTTTTGCACCTTCTGATCTTATGACACACTTGATGGAACTTCTTCCTTTGGTTTGTCATTCATAATTTCCAGTGTCGCTGATTTATAACATTCCTTTTGGAATACAGCTCTGGAATTTCTTTGAGTGGCTCTGTTTGCAGTGAAATATTTTTTGTTTTTTCATGGAATCCTTTTATTTCATTGACTATCATTCTTCTTTTAGTATCCTTGTTACATCATGTTCCTGCCCCTTTGCTTCTGTCATCTTTTCCCTATTTGGCATTGCTTTGTTTTTCGTCAGCGTCATTGTCGTCACGCTTTTTGCCACCTCCATCGCCACCTCGACCACCACCAGAGCCACCGCCACGTCCTCCTTTGCCACCTCCACTTCCACTTCCACCGCCATCCTCTCCATCCCGACCGCTTTTTTTCTCGCTATTATCATCATTATTCTCCTTGGATCTACCACCTTCACCGCCATCTCGACCGCCACCACGACCCCCTTTCCCCCCTGCACTTCCACCACCATCCTCCCCATCTTTTTGACCACGTTTATGGTCATTCTTCTTATCGTCTTTTTCATCATTTTTATCATCATTATTATTGCCTTTGGATTTGCTACCGCCATCGCCACCTCTGCCTCCGTGACCTCCACCCCCGCCGCCTCCACCGCTGCTACCTCCTCCCCTTCCACCCTTACCACCTTCTTGACCACCATCTGCACCTCCCCCTGTTGATCGACTTTCTTTGTCATCTTCTAGTCTAGACATATCGAAAATAGATTTTGTATAACTTAAATTTAAATAATTATTACAGACAGAAAACTCGTACAAAAACTAAACAAAAGACGAGGGCGGTTCGGAATGTTCATAAATACCTAAATAAAAGAAAAACGAATGTAGGTGGTCCTAGAATCTTCTGCAGTGTAGGGTAATTAATATCTAGACTATATATATTCTCTAAATAATAAATTCATATTGTTAAATCTAGTTCACCTACCGAAGAATGCTTCACAAATTGCTGCGAAAGTGAAAATCGCTACAATCTTTAGCTGTATCATATTACACAACTCTTAAGTAGTTGATTGAAAAAGGAATTTGCTGTTAAGAAATTTTCTTCTTTTTATTAAACTTTTTTTTTTAATTTTTTTGTCAAATTATTTGTTGGTCTTTTTTTTACAGTGCTACGAGTATTTTCAAATAGACAATGGAAATTCGTCGCCACAGTTAAACGCCTTTTCTTTTGGCAAATTAACAACTTATACGCCAAAAGTTTTGCCAGCAAAGTTCTCCTCTGTTCTGTGGTGTTCTGTGGTGTTCTGAAAGTTGCCAAAGCACCTGTTCCCGCACCTTCCGGCTAACAAAGTTGCGTCCCCAAAGTGGCTGGGGTTGCTTAAAGGAAATATGAAAAATCGATTGCAGAAAGTGCAAAAAAAGAATATTGTGAGCTTTTCAATTTTATGTCGCGTTGTTGTTGTTGCATACCGAAATTTATGTTTACAACTTGCAGGCAAATATAAAAATTGTATTTTTATGACGACGCGTGGAAAGGGAGAAAGAACACTTTTTTGCCAAAATGCAATAAAATAAAATATTGTTGCAATGGTATGTTAGAAAAGTGTCACTGATATGTCAAACTAACAAAACATAAAACGGACATAAACAAAATCAGGCCAAAACAAAGTCAGAGAGATACAACCAGATCCCCAGACCAGGATAAATATTTAAAGTTATCTGTGCAAACTTGGCAAGTGGCCTTCGTGGGGAGTCGATGGGTCGACGGGTCGGCCGGCGGTGGTGGGAAGAATGTTTCTCACTTGTTTGTCTTTGCTTAATCTTTTGATAGAAATTTGTATAGCAAAGTTGTAGCTGCCACCCGGCAAACCTGCCACGTGTCCCCTGCCACGTAGCACCTGTGTTGGTTTTTTCTTTTTTTGTTGTTGAAAGTTTTGTGCATTATTTTTAGAAGGAAAAGCAACAACAATTACTTGGCACACGGTTTGTTTTTCTTGGCATTGAACTTACACTTCAGAAGGGCGGCGGGGGACACCTGGTCCAACTTTGCAAAAAATCAGCTCGACAGCTGCATCATTATCATTATTATTATCATCATCATCATCATCAGCAACGAGTCATCATTGTCACAGTTTCTGTTTAGCTTGAGATTCTCTTATAATTTACAATCATGTCTTGTGCGGACTTTGATCCTGATTTACACACTGACAACGCTGATGTCGGCGTTTGCTTTGTCACCGCCCACAGCTTGCCCACTTCTCCCCTTTGTGTCTACTGCTGTTATTTACAGCATGCCCCAAACTGGCAGGAGGCAACACAGTTAATTTGCTACCACGATGGCTATTGTATAGCGTTTCGCTGGACAACTCGGCGTATACGTAATAATTGGATGACCATGAGACTTTCCACATAATTAGACTCGCCACATCCCACAAATTCTGACTCCAAAGGCACCACAATGCGTGGCTTAAGTGTGTGGCAAATGCACAAATTGAAGTTATTCAAAAGATTGATGGCATAAGCAGTTTCAATGCAAAAGTTTAATTCGTAATTTATTTGCTACTCATAGCCAGCGTTATAAGTAGTATTGTAAGCGGTTTATCGACCCATAATCTATTACTATTATTAGCATTATACGTTGTATTGTAGGTTGATTTACGGGTTACCAGTCAGTTTTACATAATATATCCTTTGACATAAGTTGTTATAAAAGAATCAGCCTTACTTGAAGTTGAGACAAACGATCCACTACGTTTAGATAACGACCCATAACGTACATATCAATAAAAGCTCCTCCGAAAAGTATGCTATACATATATTTTCATCATGATGTACAAGTCTGGCAACAGTTCCCAGCAACCTGTTGAACTCTTTTCCCATTAGTAGAGAGTCATTTCTTTTTTTTTTTTGAAGGTCCCTCGAGGCCCATTTGATTAACTTAAGATGAGAGCACTTCTGGCTGACAACTTTCACTAACTAGTGCAAGTTTTTTATTTGTCAGTAAAATGTAAAATTAATTTTGCCCAATTAATCACTGCCGTCAGTTCTGCAGCAATTGTCAGTGAACTTTTACAAGTTGCCACTATAAGCGCATGAGGAATTTTCAATGCAATTAAATTTAGCACAGAAAAAGAAAAGTTGGACAAACGAAAAAAAATGTCGTGTAACTGTCAATGTGGCAAAGAGTGAGAGAGAGAGAGAGAGAGAAACGAAGTAAAGTAAAGTTAAGGGCTCACCAAAATGTTGCCATTTGCATTGCCACTTAAACACACATAAAAGCAAGCGACACACAAACGGAGAGAGAGAGAGAGAGAGCGAGTAGGGAAGAGAGAAGGAGAGGGAGGTATAAACGTGTAGGGCTGTCGGTCGACGGCACGCAAATCGAGTCAAGTTGAATAGGCGGAAGTAGAGCAAGAAATGCGATTGCCAAATTGAGTTGAAGGTTTCGCTTGACTGTGTTTTGTTTGGCCAAAACTCCATGAGCTCAGTTGCGCCCTTTGCTGTCTCACAGATGCCGCTGTCGCTGTCGCTGTCTTTGCCGCTGCCGCTGCCGATGTCGTTGCAGTTGCAGTTGCAACTCAACTCGCTGCCGCTGCCGCTGCCGTTCACAAGCACTTGGCACTTTGCTGCAATTTTGTAGTTTTGATAAAATTTCGCAAGCATATTAAAAAGTTTTGCACAACTTGGTTTTTACTTTTGCACATGCCATACAGGCCAATAGAGAGAGAGAGAGAGAGAGAGAGGGCGGGGCGTGGCACTCTACACATGCCGCTGACAAGCAAAAGTGGAAATGGAAATGGCAAGAGGGTCGTGGGAAGTCTATGTGGAAACGGAAGCTGCGCCAGCCACAGTTTGTATACTGCAAAAAAAAAAAAAAAAATAAGTACATATAAATAAAATGCTGCCAGCAGTGCACTTTGCTTTGCTATTTAATTTTGCAGCTCAAAGGCTTCAGAAACTATGAGGCACAAGGCACGCGACACGGAGGCAAGTCGACATTTTGCATGACGAAAACTTTTAAACTTGTTTATGTGCAACTCAGACAACAAAATAATGAAATCAAAAACAAAAATTGATCTAACTAATTAACAGAAGCACTCGCAAAATCATTTACAATTTCTACTCATAAATTCAATGATAATTGCCACAAAATGAACTTCACACACTCGTGAATGTGTGTGTAAAATATATAATTTATTTACAATATTGTTTATAATGTGCCAGCTGCAGACTATGCCGAATATTGCAGCAATGCATTGCGGCAATTAAAATCAATTGAGTGTTGCATACTTTTGTGCGCAACATAAATTTTATATATAGCATACATGTGTGTGTTGAGCAAAAGCGCAGTTAATTGTACATAACTAAACAACTTCGATGTGCATTATTAAATAAATCCAAATGCCCGCAACAGCTTTAAATTGTTGCCAGGGCTTTAAGCCAGTTTATGGAAATATTTGCATGAACATTAAATTAATTAAGTTCGAGATTTCTTAAAGCTAATTAGCTATATATGTATTTATTTTTTATCAATAAATCACTCAATTGAATAGATTTAATAACAATGTTTTACAATAGCCAAAGATTATGCAACAACTTTACATATATTTGTTCATTTTATTTGATTGGGTAAGCTCGATTATTAAATATTGAAAATGGTTAACAATATTTCGAAACATTTGCTGTATTTCAATGTAACAGAAGTTGTTCAGCATGTAAATCGGAATAGCTTACTTACCAGTAAGAGATACAGATGGTCAACTAAGTTATTGTTTGTGTTGTTTAAATGGAATTAGAAGTATCTATGTATGTCTTAGATGGGCAATGCAGTTGTATTGACCTATTTGCATGCAGCATAGTCAACTTTTTATGGCCAACTTGGAAAACGCAGCTAACTAGCTGGTCTATTACTATATACCAATAGCTTTCATTGTTCAACAGTTTGTTGTTATAATGTCAAAAGTCAAAGCATACACAAACACAATATAATATTATGGTTTTTTGCTATTTTACTTGTTGTTGTTACTCTAGCAGATTACTTTTGAAATGTCAAGAGTTCATTTTGGCCATAATAAATTGCAAATTCGATAAACTGATGTTTGGTTTAACTCAACAAATTACAACAAAGAGGCAGCGACAGCACAGCTTTTGCATGACAAAAGCTAAATTTCTATTAAAAAGTGCATTTATATATTTTTTAAGGGGAGGCACTGTCGTAAATTGTGTTTGTATTGTGCTAAATCGTGCTGTGTGCCATTGACACGCCACACACACCCACACTCACATACATAATCATACACACACACACACATGGTTACAGTCTGGTGCCTGTCTGCCTCTGTTACAACAATAACAGCAAAGAAAGGAGTTTTAGCTTTTTGTATTGGTTTTTTTGTGTGGTTATGCGCTCTATTTCACACACACACACACACTCACACACACACACACACATACAATAAAACTGATTGCATTGAAAAACGCTGCTGTCAGGCAGGATGCGCGTAGCTGCCTGCATTTGATGGATGAGTTCGAAGCCATGAAGCAGATGTGACAATTCAAATACCAAAGCTCAACACTCACACACACGCACACTTAAACACTCTCTAGCACACACACACACACACACTCCCAGACAAAAAGGCAAACTGTTATGTGCTAAAAAATGCATCGAAAAATATGAGTCACGGTTCGTCGAGGAGTCACGAGTTTTTATTGAAATTGAATTGTTGATAAGTTTTGTCAACAAAACGTTTGACAAAATTCCACAGGGAATGGAAAGTGGGAAATTAAAAGGAGTGTGGTGAAGTGGGAGTGAAGGAAGCTGAAGCCATATAACAAAAATACAGGATATCCACTTGCTATAATTGATTTGTATATTCTCTGCATTTTTTAAACCCTGAATGTTTATAAAAAAAGAGGAATTTTATCTATTACATAACTTTAAACTTAAATTGTATTTTTACACACATAAATGGTTATTGGAATGCAGTTAATAAATTCCACTATTGAATAAAGTAATATTAATTTAAATATTATTCAACTGATTTAAATTTATAAAAATATTAATAACTGAAAATTAAGTTTGAATTATGATAAACACATTCCAAAGATCTGGAATTATTTTGATTGATATTAGCACTAAATTAGCAAATGGAAATTTAATTTAATAAATCGAAAACAATTGGTTTGACAATGCTTTCAGTTTAAATAGAGCTAAAATAGATATAATTTTGTGATAGAATTTCTAATAGTGCTGTTTTGTGTACTAAATAAATTATAAAGAACACACAATGTTGCTGTTCCTTCAGCAGTCATTGCTTTTAGCACATTTCCTTCACATTTGTAAATTCGTTCATATCCTTAAGCCGATGTCCATGGAGCAACAAATGTTGCCAACATGGGGGCCACAATGCGTTTAATTTGCGGCTGACACACACAAACAGAAACACAAACGACAAACCGAAGAGAAATAGAAAGAGAAAGGGAAAACGAGAGGAACAGAGAAGTTGACACAGTCAAGTGAACTTGCCGTAACCCACATTGGGGCAAATCAACATGTTGCTGACCCAAAGTGCCACAACTGGAGAGAACGAGTCTGCGCATTGAAGAACTTTGTGAGATGGCATCTCGGACTGATGCAGCAGTCTGTGAGCTGGGAACTGGGAGATGGAAACAGACCCATTACTCAATAGAATTTCTCAATTGCCTTGGACACGCGAGTGTTTGACCATAAAACGCCTAATTCTTGTCCCCGTTAAATGAGCCCAATGCAAAAGCCAAGTACATAGGCCTTAATTACGCAGCGAACGCAACGATTTGTTGTCCTTGTCCCTGCTTATAAGCTGTGCCAGTGTGCCCAGACATTAGATGGCATTACAATGAGACCTGATTTGCACTGACAAATGGAATGTAGACGTTAACTCATTTTGGGCGGCTCTTCAAACGGCTTCAAACAAAGGCCAAAATTGTTGCACATCAAAATTTGTCAAATTATGCCAGAGCTTAGCTGAAAGTATCCCTCCTTTCCCTATTCCCTTCGGCCCCCTTGACGCACCTGAATAGCCAAATTGTCTGTCAGGCATTAATCAAGGGACGTGAAGCAAAAACGCTGAGCAACAACTGAGAAAGAGGCCGACTCAATTTATGTGCCGCAATTAATTGTGGCGCCTCTGGAATTGGAATTGGAACTGGCAAACCGGCAAACTGGCAAACTGGCAAACTGGCTTTAAAGACTTTCCTACCATGGCCCAAAAACGCTTGTTTGGCTGCTGCAATTTGCAGCTCATTTAAATTGCAGGCCCGTAAATCACGCGACCAACATGCAGCATTTGCTGCTTGCGGCTCACAAATCAAGCGACAAATTGAAAAAAAAAAAGAAATGTAGAGATGTAAATGTAAAGGAATCCTTGACAACGCCGCAGAGTTATGACAGTCATAAAAAAGTTGTGCTCCCCCCTTTGTCCCAATTTCCCCTTTTTAAAGCCAAGTTAACAGCACACTCAATCACAATCGTTAAACAATTCGCACGCGACGCATTTAATTAAATGTTGAAATGATTGAAAATTGAATACTTTTGTTTGATATCATTGAGAAGGCCATGGCCAACTTCAGTTGTCCAATTCTCAATCAGCTTACACACTTCAGCCTCGACAGCGATGTCGTTCTATCATGTTTCTATAATTTGTTCATAATTAGTTGTCGCATTCTGTCAACTTGAGGACACTTTTCTCATTGTTCCCAGAATGCCACCTTCCTAAGCGTTACATAAACATTTTCATTATTTTTATACCAAAGTCCTTAGATCGTTGCCACGTAACGGTTTATTAAATGAGCCTGCCTGCCGTTTGATATTTACCAAATCGTTTTGAACCCCTTTCTCTTTTTTCTCCTCATTCGTTTTTTTTGCCCTGCTCTAGCTTTGCTTTTATTTATTTTGTTTCCCCTTTTTTTCCCGCTTTGTATACCCTTCCAGTTGGTCATCTAGTCGGTTACATAATGTTGGCGTGGCATTAAGTATACGTTTGTATATAAAAGGTATTTATATTTTTAATCCAATGGATTTGGCTGTCTAACAGGTTAGTTATTTAGTTCTCCTTTTCTTTTTAGTCTAAAATAAGATTACAGATATATATATATTTTATATATTTCGTAGAATCAATCAAATTTAATTTCCCAATTTCAGCAAGGGTATCTAAGCTTCGACATGCCGAAAATATCTAAGTATTTGCTTTTTTCCTTTCGTTTATGCACTCTTTTTGCCATTTCGCCTTTGTCGCCAGCTATTTGCCTTTGCCTGCTTTGACAGCTCGTTGAGTTTATCCTGTCAATACAAACCCACTTTTCCACACACCCACAGCTATAAAGATTGCTTGCCTTTGACTAGATGATTTCACTGGCATTGGTCTCGGGTTTTCATTGACTTTATCGGAGTCGGCTGCTAGGATTGATCGATCGACTGATTGATTAATTGACACTATGCACATTAATTAGCCGGCTGGCTGACTAGGCCGGGTTGGTCTTGGCTATGCTGGTCGACAGTCGCGTCAGTCACTTAAAGGATTTAACACAAGCTTCTTCTTAAACTCTGACAATGACCAAGTGGCTCAGTTGATGTCTTAGGCTGGACATCATTCCTCCATTTCTCTATTAGAAATTATGACAATTTGCCATTTGTTTGACCCTCTTGGGTGGTCCAAATTTATGTCTGATTAATAAACTCATTAAAACTTTGTCTATTTCCGCACTTGCAAGTGTTGATTAATCAACAGACTCACATGCCAAGAACAACAACTTGAGCATTTAATTAAAAAACTTATGAACTTTCCCCTACATTTATAGACTCGAATGTGAGGTACAGCAAAATACTCCCATTTATTGCAGAACTATGCATTATGATTTTATTTGCAACCTTGTCAAAATACTGACATTCAATATATACATTCAGCTTGATTTGTTTTTAGCTTAATAAAAACACATACTAAAGCTGTAAATATATATTTAAGACTTACTCACTAGTAAGTAAACCCATCAAGTCATAGGCTTCTATGGTTTAGTCCCTAAGATTGGATTCTTGTGAGCAATTTTTCTGTTTTCCCAGTTTATTGAAATAAACAAATAAACTGATTATTTATAATTTATAAGCATAATTGAATAGAGTATATTAATAGGGTATAATTTCGTCGTCTTCTTACTATTTTCATTAATAAATTGGCCCAGATTCATTCAAGTGAATGTTCGCTGAATCCGACAGCTTTTATTTCCAACGTAATTAGTTTTGTAAAAATTGTTTCAATGCATTTTTTTCCATTGAAGTTAATTAAAATATTTCAACATAGAATTATTTGTTGAAAAATTATCAATAATAATATTATGCACTGCATTATAATATTATACGTAATTTTGATTATGGAAAATCTTAATGAAATGTAAATTTGTTATTATATTGTTTTTTTTTCCGTTGTTGTTGCTGTTGTTGATTGTTTACCAAATACGATTTTGTTAGCGACAATGCGAATAATATTGTGGCAGCATACCATAAATTTAATTTGCTTTTAAATTAAGCAAACATATCGACCAATAAACTACAACACACTTATTTAAAGCAAAGTATGCGCACATAATTAAAATTTGTTAGAATATTTCTAGTTATATTAAGCTTAAACTATTTTAATGCATAATTAAAACAATTTGATAGGAATTCTCTAACAGCTGATAGCCACAAATAATAGACTGACAGTTGCCGTGAATTTGGCATGGTAATTATTAGAAAAATTTCAATTATTTGTTTCAGATTTTTACGAATTTCAACGCACCTAATATAATTAATTCCTTAGGGTAGACATTGTTTCACATATTGCGTACAGGGTATTTGAAAATGTACGCATAGATTCGTTTATTCACACTCAGACAGATGCACCCATAAAGTTAAATATTGCCAAATATTTGGCCGTTATATGGAATTGACAGTTGCAAACATTTGCAACTACATTAATTGAATTATTTTAAACAAAAAATAAATTAGTTTCCTCTATTTATTTAATATGCTGCGGCCAGTTGCTGTTGTTCTAGTCATTCAATTATTTCACGTGTCAGATTATTTGAAATAGCATTTAGAAACAAATATCCAAATGAATGTTGTCTAAAAGTGAAAATTGTATTAAATTTCGCGAGTATTATTGTTAATATTAAATACGGAATATATCAGTATGAATGGGATTGATATTAACCAAATATAGGCTGGTAATTATTTGGTGTATATATAAAATAAGAAGGAGACCAAGAGCAGTTATAACTCCTGAAGAGTAGCACTTATTATTATTACTTAGACCCAAAGTTTGTGATCTGGCAATGGTTTGTTACCAAATAAATGGCCCTCAGTTCACAGGCAGATGAAGGCAAGTCTTAACTTTGGCAATTGATGATATAGTATATTGCTTTTTGTTGCCCTTTTCTTTTCTATTTAACAATTGATGATGCTATGACTGCGCTCCTGTCGACGACGCGTCGTCTGCATATATAAATTATATTTTAATAAGAAAACAAACGAAAAATTCAATGGCGCCATAAAGCATAAAGGGACGCTGAAAAGTACTTAAGCACGTGCGTGTCCTTGTCCCTCCGTCGGGATGTGTGCTGAAAAACAATAAGCGTGTGTTTCACGCACATACAGACAGAGAGACAAAAGTAAACAATGAAACGGATACAAAGCATAGAAAAACGCACGCCGACGAGTCGATTAAGTAGCATAAAGTGATGATAAATGCGACATTGAGCAACAATAAATTCTGCTTTTGGTCCTTGTTTGTCTCTCCGGTTCAGCCTCAGACGCAGTCTTGCTTGTTGTTGTTGTTGTTGCTGTTGTTTTTTTTGTTGGCAGTGCTTGCCATTGAAGTGTTTGACTTATTGATGCTGCGTGCCGGGATTAGTGCGGGGCCAACGTTGCGTATGAGCGACGCAAACAACATTGAAACGAGCGCATATCGCTGATTATTAGCATTTTGATGTCGCACACACACACACATGAGTGTGAGTGTGAGTGTTATTTGTGTACGTTTCTGTGCGTGTTTATGTTTATATTTTCGCTGCTCATTCAATTGTTTTGTTTATGGTAATTTGAAATTCAGTGGCGAGTTCCAATAGGCGACAATCCCTTTGGCTTTATACCATTCTACTCTCGGTGGAATTAAAGCTTAAATTAAATTTCAATTTCAATTTGAATTTAAATCGAAATGCTGTCTGACTACTTGCTGACAATCTGTGCTGGTGCATCGAGTACATCATTAGAAATGTAAGCGAATGATGAAGCAGTTTAAGGTCCAGCTTGGCCCAAAGACAGCTTACTTGCTGCCCGTATTTGGGCCAGTTGTGAATCCCTTTTTCAGCTTCAATGCGGTCAACACAGTCGCGCCAAGGCAAGGTAAAAGTTTTCCACTTAGCAAAAAAATAGAAAAGAAAGAAAGAAAAACGCTTGCGAATCCCATTGAAGTTCGTATAGAAAATGTTTGGGTTTTTCTTGGGTGTGGTTTGGGTTTAGGTTTGGGTTTGGTTTTATTTAGTTCGCATTGCTCACTTTGCTTTGCGTGTTGCCACAAGTTGTGCCACTTGCCACCGCAGCAAGAAGCAAGTCAAGGCGAAGCGAGATTACTTTGGTCTACATTGCTTTAAATATTGCATTGGGTTTTGCACTGAATGCAAGGAAATCTATGAAACTGACTCTGCTCGATGCCCAACATAACTGGCCGCATTTCGTTGCAACTGGCAACTGGCAACTGGCAGCTGCAGCTGCAGCTGCAGATATGAAAGATGAGCTGGGAGAGTGGATGCCTAGCTCTATTGAATATCACATAATTGTTCCTATTAGAGACACCCAGTTGGGGTTTTTGCCCAGGCAGGATTAGGTTCTCAACCAGGGCAATTGCTTAATTGCAACTTAAGCTTAATTTTCCCTTTTACCCTTGTTGCTGGCAAGCTGTTAGTCGGCTCGATACTCACCTGACTCATGGACTGGCTGCTTTGTTTGTTGTTGGCTCATAAAATCTTGACCAGCCTTCACTGGCAGTCATTGCCTGTAATGGCTGAAATTTGTGGTTTCTCTGATATGAGCTCGGAACTGAGTTAGCTCGGACCATTGCCCAGTCGGCTGCATAGATAAACGGACTTTGGTTCTTGGACCTGGGACTCGTAACACTCAACTCAACTCATGCAAAGCCCTTGAGCTAAACTGGCTCTAAAAACGTATAGCAACCAGTAGCCACAGGTTTCGGAATTGTGTCCAGACTTGAAGCTGTTCAAATGCAATGTAAGTGGTCTTTTCCTGGGTCTATTTGCCAACCGCAAATTAAGCTGTTAATTGTACAAACATTGTGCAAATACAACAATGACAACAAAAACGACAGACTAACTAATACATAAGAATACTTTAGATGAATTTGCCCAACTAGAAGGTATCCTGTACTTAGATGTGGTAAAAGGGGATGCTATAATATGACAGCTTCCTTCACTTGTATTTGAATAGCTTTTTTATACAGTCATTTCGATAATGTATTTATGATAGTTTACAGATCTATATAAGATACAATCACAAAAATGAACCCACTCAATCGTAGGTGGCACTTTAAACAAAGATATTCGCCGTTTTATAGATATATAAATTTATATAATAATTTATAAATACTGATGTCATCCCTCTTCCGTTAACTATTCCTTTATAAATTCATTTGTTATGCTATTTTCAGGTGGTAATACAGTATTCAAAATGAAAACACAATATGATAAGTTGTTTTAGCTGAGTATACCCATCTCATAAGCACAGGGTACATAAATTAAGTAAGCTTTGATTATATTGTACACAAAACAAAACAAGTTAAATTCTACGTTAAAACATGAGCGAGCAAAGTAAAAAGGAAGTAAATGTAGAGGAGACTGTCTGCGAACTAACGTTCGATAAGAATTGGAAAATGAATGAACTGTGAGTATTTTAATGTTAATGCAAAATATAAACGAAGTCTAACGTCTCATGTTACTGCAGAGATAAGGAAGTTCTGAGAAAAGTAGCAGACTCCTGCTCAAAACACAAACAGACGCCTCATAGACGTCTTGAACCTCGTTCAATATATGATATGGGATTCAAATTCAATGAGAATATTAAGTGCAACCTTGTGTGCAACCAACAGTTATTTGAGAATGGTATCGTCAAAATGGTTGAATTGCGCAAATTTACAGATGTTAAGGTAATTGTGAACGGTCATACTTTTAACTGTCATATGACACTGCTGCAACTTTCTTCGGAATACTTCAAAAATTTAAAAATATTAGATGTTGTGGTTATTAACTCGAAGTATGTAACCGTTGAGGGCTTTGACAGAGCCTACAATTGGTTGGCCAAGGCTAATGCAATGCCACAACGGGAGAGCATTGCAGAGCTATATAGTGCAGCAAACTATTTAGATATGACAGAGTTATTAAAGCATTTATGGTATTACTTTGAGGATCGCAATCGATTTAACGAGGGACAGGCTTTTAAGCTATATTTAGAGACCATCCCGTATGAGTCTACAACACTTCAGCAGTTTCTTCTCACACGAATCAGTTACTTCTTTTTGACGGCCGTAACTACAGAGGAGTTTCTCCAATTAAATGAACATCATGTTCATGCCATGCTCTCCAGTAATGTGGCGGGAGTCAATAATGAGCTTGAAATTTTTATGTGTGCTCTACGCTGGTTGCTCTGTGATTGGACGGAGCGCAAGCAACACATCGCGCTGATTATGTCTGCTGTGCGATTCGGAATCATGCCACCTTTTTGTCTGCTTTCTTTAAAGTCCAAGCAATCGATTCCTGAAGTGATGGAGATATGTGAACATCCCAAAGTGTTGGGAATGATCAATGATGGTCTCTCATATTCGGTTACACATGAGTCTTTAACTGAAAACTCATCGCAGTTGCCACATGGATCGCAACGTGAATGGATTATCGATGTGACGGCTGCCCATCATCATCAATACAATTGCCCCAATTGGAAATGCTTAGACTATGTAATATTCAGCATATATCTTGATCAAATCATCATGGCCGGACCGCTTTACTACAAGACTCTAAAGCCCAAGACGACTGCCAATTTGATGCCCTGCTGTCAGGCAAAATATTTGGATGCCACAAATGTATTGAACAACAATTAAAGTTCTTTGATTCGATTACATTCAAATAATATGTGTATGTGTGCTTAAATGGGCGCAAGAGTTCAAAAACACTCCCTGGGGTCCCATTTAATTGCTACAAATAATTTCATTAGCCTCCATTCTCCGTTCGGGCTTTGGTTTCACATTCGCATTAAGCGTTTCCAATTAGTTGAATGTCAGCCATTTGCTGAATTAATTGTCAACGTTTATGAACTAAGCGTGTGTGCCTTATGTATAGATGTATGTGTGTGTGTGTTTGTCTGTCTGTGTTGCATATAAGTGGGCGTGTTTATGTTTGCAAAACGCATACAAGCAGAATAACAACACTTGTGTTACGTATACGACACGAAATCAAGCAAATACTTGTCATAACAACAAAAATAAGTACAGCAAAATAAAATTTCTGTATAAATATTTTCATAAAATATCACAGCTATTATAAATATACATTTGCTTAAAAAAATATAATTCGCTTGAATTGCATTTTTTTTTTTATAAAAACAATGCATAACATTTGAGTTTATTGTATATTATTTAATTGTCTGCAGTTAAGCTGCCATCGATAAATCAATTACTGGACACTCGCTTGCAGGTTATCAAGGATTTTTTAATTCTTCATCTCCTTTTTTTTGTGTACCTGTGTGTTTGTATATGTGTCACAATCATTTGCAGTTGCCGATAAAGATTAAGATAGCTGCGCCAACGGCCCAATTCAACTGATTGGAATAATTGACGGTGCAGATAATAATGATTGATGAATGCAATTAAAAGTGAACGAATGAAAGTGCAAATGAAGCGAAGGGTAATTAATGGTATCGGTCGATAATTAGATAGAGGTTGTAGCTTAGAAGAAAGTTATTAAATATTTATATTTTGTAAAAATGTAATCAATTCAATTAAGTAAAATTATTGTATTCATATAGATGCCACAAACTCTGCTGGTGCCAAGTACTCTCGATGTACTTACTCATCAAAATTTAAACATTCAGTAGAGCTTTCATGTTTGCCACATCATGGGGCAAGTAGTAAATGGAAATGCATCAGCAGTTGAAAATTAAATTTTGCTGCACATTGGCATTTATTAGCAGCGGCGGCAGCGGCAGAAACAAAACTGATAATCCTATTGCGGTTTTGTTGCCGCTCTTTAATTGCCATCACGCCACACACAGATACACAGACACACACATACACACTTAGACTCTTATGGCCGCCGCATGCGACAAACAAAAGCGGCTTTAGTTCTCATGTTTTGCGGCTGCTGCGTTTTGAGGCGCCATTACTCACATCACAGAGAATGGCATCGCGAGTGTTGCCTGTCAGCGACACAAAGGGGCAAGCAGTGGGACAAGCAGTGGGACAAGCAGTGTGGCAAGCAGTGTGGAAAACAGTGGAGCAGGGAACAGACGACTGGAGGCTAAACTATTTGGCAAAAGTTTTGGGGCTATTGTTTCAATTGTCAAACAAGCGACCAAAGTTTGACAAAAAGTTTGGCAAATTCCCCGGCCGCAATTTAAGTGCTTCCCCATTCTGCCCACTCGTTGTCACTCAAACAACTTGTAGTCTGGACTTAAAGTCTTATTAGCTAATTGCCCATTCTAATTTGACTTGTTGCAATTTTAATTAAATTGCCCACTGATAAGATATCAAACTTTGCAATTTGTTACACACTCTGACACACATTGAAGGGGAGTGTGTTGCATGCCCCTTCACTGGAAACAGCAGCAGCAAGGTTGCTCCCTCACCCGAGTAGCTTCTGGTTTCTTTTCCAGCTTTAGAGTTTATAACATAAATGGTAATCGGATTTGAATTTATATCGAGGAGTCGCATAACTAACACTAGAATAAAACTAATTAACTAGTGATATAGTAATGCAATCGATAAGAACGCTTCTGTATTGTAATTCGATTATTCAAAAGACAAAAGAATGCTAGACGAATAGATTCACTGAACATAGTGTAGTCAGAGCTGCCCAATTACAAATTGGCTATAAAGTGTTTTAACGAATGTTTAACAATTTATGGAGTAAGTACTCATACTTTGGACTAGAGAGAAGGATTTTCGTTAATGCAGCGACGACCACAACTACAAGTCTGAATAACTCGCTTATTGCAATTAAAAGCAATTATGCTCGTTGTTTTGGAAACCGCAAACTCATTAGCTTGGTGCACCAAAACCACAATGCTGCAAATCGCTTAACCACAGCAACAACAACCACATACTGGTATGTACTTGTTGTATTCCTGCATGTAAGAGAATGTATGGCTATTTGAAACTGGCATTCACTTTGCTGAGGGAATGGAGGGACAAGGACTGGAAATTAAAATTTCAATCGCCTTTCATATTACAAAACTTGAACTGGAATTTTTTGGGCACAACTTTAAAGTTTTTGGCATGCGTGTGAAGTGCTTTCAAAGAGGCTAACTCACAAAATTGGGTGGTTGAGGTAGAAGAGATTTGTGTTTGCTTAGAAGGTTTTATGCATATGTTGGACATGTGGGAAATTCCATTAGGAAGTTTTCTTTGTTTGCATAACATTTGCATCTCTAACAGAAAATAAAATAATTTATTTGTGGTCAGCATGGGTCGGTTTTCAGTCCGCAGATTTTATGTCAAATGTGTGAGTGTATGAGAGCATGGTATGCCAGACCTCACATTTTACGGGTATTATTATTATTATTATTATTTTGTAATGGCTTTTGAGTGTTTGGCAAAGCTCTGGCAAAGAAAAAATCATTTGCATAAAATCGATTAAAAATTTTCAGCAAATAAAATGCATATTGAATTCAAATGAATACCAACAAGCTTCACACACATGCACACCTCTCACACAAATACACACAATAGCAACCAACCACTTTTTGAGTTAAGTCCACTCTGCTGAGTCCACTTGAGTGTGATGTGTTTGTGTGTGTGTGTATTGCTTTTGCTATAGAAAGTGCTTGTAATAATATCATAAATACAACATTCTGGTGCATCAATATATACCCACATCAGTTCTAGTTTTAAATTAATATTATATTTGGAAGATATCCTTTGAGGTTTTAATGATGGGTTTTTATTAAGGGGTTTTTAGACCCTTTACTTTAAAAAAGTAAATAGGGTCTATTAACTTTGTCAAAATGTGCGTAACAGGTCGAAGGAAGTCCGGCAGACCCCATAAAGTATATATATTCTTGATCAGCATCACCAGCCGAGTCAATATAGCTATGTCCGTCTGTCCGTCTGTCCTGCTGTCCGTCTGTCGTGATGTATGAACGCCTAGATCTCAGAGACTATAAGAGCTAGGGTCACCAAATTTGGTGACAATACTCCTGTGACCCCCGAAAAGGTCAAGTTTGTTTTAGAATTTTGCCACGCCCCCTCCCGCCCCCAAAGATCGGAAAAACCCTAATAACTCGAGTAATTTAAAAGGTACAACTTCCAAAATCGGCATACATAAAATTTACTTTCCTTTCAATGCGTACTAAAAATTTCATCAAAATCGGACAATAAACACCAGAGATTTGAAGCAAACAAATTATCGAATGTACAATGGCAGGAAATGTGCAGATATGTTAAGATTAACATTTGTATGTTAAGATTAACATTTGTATGCTAAGATTAACATTTGTATGTTAAGATTAACATTTGTATGTTAAGATTAACATTTGTATGTTAAGATTAACATTTGTATGTTAAGATTAACATTTGTATGTTAAGATTAACATTTGTATGTTTATATTAAATGTTTAGCCAGTCATTAACTCAGTAAGCTTTAGTATAATCCCCACCCATCAGCATGAGTCTATTTCATAAGTAACATATTGGTTTTTTAATCTTTTTCATTAGAATATATTTTCCTCTAACAGTAAAACTCAGATTCGTTTATTACTAGTTGTTTATAACTCATTCTTATTAACTTTTCGCTCTCTTCTTTTCGACAGAATGCAGTTAGCGAATTTTAAAGAGAATACAGATAATATAATTATAGCCATAATTGAATATATTTCTGGCACTTATCTACCCAGAAGTCATAGCCTTATTCCATTTAAAATTAATCGAAATCGTAGTTGGACTCCATACATTTCAGACTTCAAGCGCATTTCCACAACAGAATGAAAGCCTGTTTAAACTTAATATTTTCACCAAAGATGTAATTAAACTTTTACATTATTTTAGCTTTAGTTACCTGAGTATTTCAATCACGCAGTCATCATTAAAGCTAAATATTTCTGTTCTCACATTGTCTTTAGTAAAATCATTTTTTTACACAGAATTTTACGCAGTTCTTGAATCAACTGGCAAACAAATATTTCGAGTTAATTATAATTGCCTTTTATTTTCATTTTATCATAAACAAATCGATGGTAAATGCCTAGATATATTTTGATTATATTTCATTAACTATAAATAACTTTGAACAGCTTTTGAGTTTGTACTTGCGTCCATCAATGGCAGTTTGCGTTGCATGCAACGTACATTGTTGTTGCATTCACAGCCATATCAATTATGAGATATGTGTAATTAATTTACAAATGCACTTGTGTGTGAACTGTATCGGATTATTCCGGTGGTATGCGAAGGCATGACAGAGTAAGGTAAACATGAAGGCAAGTACTTCACAAATATGCCAAAGATGAGTCGACTTAAGGCTGTCTAATAACCAGGCGAATTAAGATGTGAGATGTTGCAATTTTCAAGTGGCCTGTTGAACATCATTAATAGCAAAAATGGATACGCAATTAGATTACGCAAACAAATGTCAAAGTTATTTGTATTTCATTTCTTAAGCAAGCAAAGTTAATTAATTACTGCACAACTTTAAGCTGGCCAAGGACTAAATGCCCCAGAATGCTTCGACATACATTGTTGTTGGTAGACGGAATGCCATGAAATTACAATAATTTAAGAACTTTTGCTTCAGCTCCCCTAAGAACTTGTTCAACTCCTAAGACCAGCTCCTCTGACAAGGACAAGCACGAAGAGGACGACGAAGACGACGATGATGATGTTAAGAATGATGATGAAGATGGAGCTCGTTGCACAGTGTACAGTGAGCTTCGTGGTAATAATAGCAACTTAAGCTGGCTGAAAATGTAGTTGCAACAACAAGCATATCAAATATAAATGATGCAGCCGAAAGGCGTGTGCCACGCCCTATGCGCCCATAATGCCACAACTTGTCTGTCAAATGCAAATTCAAAAGCCAAATGAAAATGAAAATTAACGCGCATTTGGTTTGCATTCCAAGTCAAACAAACGAAAACGAAATGCAACAGCATGAAATACAATTTGAATGACAATCTCAGATACAATTTTGCAACTGCTGTTGTTGTTGTTATTGTTGTTGTTGTTGTCGTTGCTAATGAAGCATCAGTTGAGAGTTTAATGCCCAAAGAAAGATATTCCTAGGCAAATGTCAAATAGAAAATGCCCTCAGAGTCGAATAGCGAAACTTTTTGGCAGCCACAACAAACTGCAAACTATAATATACAAACTAAAAGATACAAGATACAATTGCCTGGGGAGCACTTTAAAGTGCCGACGCGACTCAGCCAGAACCATAAGATAGTGCGAGTTGAAAACTTCACAGCAGGCAAAAAGAAAATTGCTTGCAATAAATTTCAAATTAAATAGAAATTTGCAGCGCAAACTAGAAGAGAGAGCGAGAGAGAGCGAAATAGTGGGTGAAAAAATGCAAATCTCTGCTAATTCTTATAAATTATTAAATAAGAAAAAGTCAAATGATTCATTTTTAAGCTGCACCCTTCATCACTAAAGCTCAGCTGGCAGCAGAAGGAGCAGAAAAACAGAAAAAATGACCCCCGAACCAGAGAAAAACTGCAAAGAGCATTGCGGACAAGGAGAAAAACGAGTGGAAAATTGTAAGCACAAGAAAAGCCAGGCAAAAGGCCAATGCTGCTGAACAAGCATTGCACTTGCAGTGCGAGTGTGTGTGTGTGCGTGTGTGTGTGTGTGTGTGTGTGTGTGTGTGTGTGTCTGTGTGTGTACTAGGGATGTGCAAAGATATAACAACTGACTGCAAGTGAAATGATTTTTCTAAAGGACTTAGAATCCTCATATATGTATATGAATGAATGCATCCAGCATGGAAGCGCACTCACTTGCCATTGACAGTCGAACTCAAACGTATATAAATTTGCGGGCACTGTAGACACGCTCTCTTTTTGTTTACACTCTATTCGCAATGTTTATTATCAGCTTACAGTATTGCCTTTACGCATGGTAAAAGATTCATTACTCGACCCTTGAAATACTGTTGAATAATATTCAAGACTTCACTTGAATTCAGAGAGTTTCAATTTATTAAGCGCCTGTTGGAATACCCTATACATTTAGAAATCCTCAGTGTTCTGTCATTGCATATTTTTATGTTTATGCGAACTTAAAGGAAATAGTCACTAAACTATATTCCTTAAATGATGAAACATTTTTAGTGATGTACATTTTCGTAAAGATATAATATCTTAACTTCAGAAATTCTTTCGACTTTTCTTCAGTTGAATAAATATATGAATATGTAACTTAGAAATAGAGTGCATATCTAAGAGTTGCTTTATCTTAAATAAGCATATACTCTGGACCAAAATCAACAAAATTGTTGTTAAATTCTTAGACATTTCCAAGTCGATTATACATCGATATAAAGTTTGTCATGCCGCCGCTGTCACTCTAATTCCAGAGTATACGGTCCATCGACTATGCTTAATGTTTGGCCTTCAGTCACAGAGTATGTAGGTTGACATATGTTGCACAGTGCACTCAATTGAAGACGACGAAAAGTGAAATGCACTGTCGCGTGGGGCATGTGGCATGCAACGTGTGGTTTGGTCCGTCGGCGGGCAGCAAAGTCAAGTTGTTGCATACCAAGAATCGTTTCGCTTCGCCTTTTGCGAGATGCTGCACTTTGCCTGCGTTTGCCTTGCCAGCGGCCAGAAGTATAGAAACGCGACCAAGAGGAAGCAACTACAAAGGCCGTGGCAAACGGGGCAAAACTAGAATAGAAAGCTCCACAAACAGCGGCAGCTCAGCGAATGTTGAATGCTGTGCACATGGCAGTTTATTCATGATTTCACATATTTTGTCATGTCCCCGCACCTTGCTTCTAGTTGCATGCCACAAACTTCTTCACTGGCCCTCGTTCTTGTTGGCGCATTGGATGTTGGCCATTGTTGTGCATTAGTCGACTGTTCGCTAGTTCGTTGCTTCAGCAAAAAATATTGCCTTGGAGTTTGTGCAAACGTGGCAGGCACTGTACACACATAACCACACACACACACACACACACACATACAGCACACACACACACACACACACACACATACAGCACACAGTACACATATATCTTTACACTATGTTGAAGTAATGGCAAAAGCTTTCTACATGATTTCTCTGGCGCGTGTTTTTGTTGTTGCTGCTGCTTCCTAGCAATATTTTTTTGCAGTTGCATACCTCCCTGCCCTACTCTGCCCCACTCACCGTCCTACACCCCCGCTGTGCTGCTTTTGTGAAGTTGCGTTTTTATGGTTTTAACATGTTTACTTTAATATTGTGTATTTGTCTTGTCGGCGTTACTGTGACATATGTTGTTGCCGGTCCAAAAGGACAGAAGGCGGAACACAAGGCACTCGATAGGCAGAGTAAAGCAATAACTAAGCGAGATATTAGTATCCCAATAGACGGCAGTGTAAGTTTATATTTGATTTACTTTAAAATATACTCTGATATACATTGCATTGAAATGTTGAAGATAAGTACTTGAAAAGGCTCATTAATTCAGGACTTACAAAATATATAATATATTTTCGAACACAAGTTTGGATTAAACAATAAAAACTTGTCGATTTACTGTTGTTTAACTTTTCATGTAGTGTCTATAAAATTAAGTTAACACTGATAAGAAATCCTTCCTCTGCTTAATAATTTCTCAACCGAAGGAATATAACTTTTTACAATTATTTGATGTTTTCCTAATTTAAATTTGACTCCTAGTTATTTTAAAAATCAGATTGCACAAATTAAGATTATATATAATAAAAAACTATGAATCATTGATATTAAGTATAAGAAATAGCTTCAAAAAATTGCTACTTACTTCATGAAGTTTGTATTTTTATTAAAACAATTTGGGACTGCGAAATATACACTATCCAAGACTTAATCAAAAGTGTTTGCTCTTTGGCATTTATGTATGTTACTTTACTCTAAAGAACTCTTGCTAATTCCATTATAAGTAAAAGCAAAGGAATAAATAATGCAAAAGAAAATAATACCACAAGGCATGCGACGAGTTTACTTACCACAGTTTGCTTTCAATTTGTAAATTGCGCATTGAATTTAATAAGCGAGTTCACCTGATGTTCAAGTTACCTGCATAGTTTAATATAATGATGTACCATTGGCAGACCCTGGGCAATAGCAATTGCTTGTATAAATATAAGTATATACATACTTTTAGAGCAAATGCACAAGTATATATACTTAGATTGGACATAGCAGGTAATCTTTAGATTTGCTCATTCGGTTCGCTAGTTCACATGTATTAATTCTAATTAAATTTGTTATTCAAAATGGAAATGTGGCACGTACACGTCAGTCATTTGGCAAGTGTTAACCTTTTGCCAGTCGCATCTAAGCCTTGGCAAATGGACAAACATTGACGGCGACAATTCGCACGAAGCTGCCCGAGAACAACCTTGACATTTTTGTTTCATTCTCTTTTCTTTTCGCCTGTTTTCATTACACTAATGAAGTCATGTGCGAACTGTAAGGACAACGAGTGTCGGAGTGTGACAGTCTCAATGTAGGTGTAAAGGTGTATTCAGCTGTGAGTGTATAGATGTGTGGGTTTGTGTGTGTATGTTTTCAGCAGCAACGATGTTTGTCCAAGTCCAGGCAAAACGAGTGTCAGAGACACATAAAAGGTGAAAGGTAGGCGCTGTCAGCGATGCCTCATTAAACCATTTTATTGTGCCTAACGTTATGAAGCGGCCTTAACTTTGTCAAAGACTTTCACCAACATACATATGTAGGTGTAATTTGAAAGCATAACGCATACGCAGCGTGCCATGAAGACAAGTAAGACTTTAAAACGAGCAAAAAGTGGAAATGCATCTCGAAGTGCAAAGCAGCCAGCTAAATTGTAAGAGGACAGAAATATTTCAACAGGAATTTACGATGCGCGCACACTCACTAAATGCTCATTTAGTTTGCACTTTTATTTAGAAACTTCGTTTGCACGTTTGCCAAATTGTCTGCGGTGGCGAAACTCAACCATTGCCACCAAAAACCGCAGCAGGAACCACAACTAAAACAACAAAAACAACAAAAACAACAAAAACAACGACAACAACGTTGTTCTCGGCCAAGTGCAATAATAATGAAGACAGAGGCGTAAATTTTGCTTTGGCTGCAGCCTGCCATGCGAGAAACTGTGAGAGATTCGAGGAGAAAGGGATGGAGCTGGAAAAGGGGCAGAAGAAAGGGAGACCCTTGTGGCTTTGGCTTTGGCTGCTGCCAGGTGAGCCATGTTGTCAGCGGAAGGTAGCAACAAATTTTCGTAGCGAAAGCTTTTAGTGAATTTATGGCAAGAAAATTTCCTCTGCTCCCCACAAAATAGGACTTGCTGCATTTTGGCCGTTAGTTTATGTCTTGGCCAGAACCTCATCCTGCCGTCCGGCATGTGTTGTTGCTTCATGCATAATGCACTTGCAACCAGCCACAGGCACATCCCCATCCACATCCACATCCACACATCCTTTCAGCTATCTCTAATGATGCGCAACCAACAACAAACAGAGTGCCAACATTTTTGCTGAGATTTCACAACGAGCACACGCAATTAACTTTTGAAATATTCCCAAAGAAACTGAAGCCACATCCAGCTCCGAGATATGTATATCACATCTCTTTCAAGCATGTTGCAAGTATATCAACGGTGATAGGAATTTGCGAAGCTTCATTTTAACTTGGCAGTATTAATTACCCGGCTCGGTTTCATACATCTTCAAGCAACCTTAACGAAATCCGTCAAATCAAGTTGAATTCCATCTCCTTCGGTTTGACAGCAAACCGCGACTTTTCTTTCATTGCTTATATTCTCCCTTCACAACAAAAGTTGATTAAAGTTTATATTGAAAAACAAATTTAACTTTTAAGTCATCAGTTACAAAAGCAGCAGGTAGAAACAGGTAGCATGAGGCATGCAGCAGGTAGCTTAACAATTTCAGCGAGTTGTCAGCATATGCGAAGATCCTTGACAGCCATGAGCACAACAAACAGCCTAGGCAACACGCACAGACAGCTACAGCTGTGTAATTGTGTTACCATATAAGTCTTATCCATATGCTCAGCAGCTTTATATGTATACCCTGTGAATGGGCAAGTGCAGCAAAGGGTTTCTAAAATGTATTCAAGAAGAGACAAAGCAAATAAATAACATGATCAACTTATAATTAAATATGTACAGGGTAGCTGCCAGTCTATCATTTACACATATGCTTTCTTACACATGCATATATATATATATATATATATATATATATATATATATTATCAAAAAATACTATCACGAACATTTCTTTAAACTTATTCACACACTGCAAAGGGGAATATAACTGGTTAGGACATGTACAGTGAAGAAGGGATGGAAAGTGGGGAGGAGAGTGCAACTGCACCCATATAGAGTGTGTCTCCCATTGTTTAACTTGCTGTTGGTATGTCGGCCTTCATTTTACCGCATCGCCAGGCAACGTTGTCGACTGTATTTGCATTCAACTTAATTGCATTTTAAGTAGATTTGTGGTGACACACACAAGTATGTGTATTGTTCTCACTGACACTAACTGTGATAATCTTTTACAGAATTTTTCCGGGGAAAAAACCGAAACATACTTAAGTGTAAGCACTGACTTCTGTGTATAAAAGTCGAATAGACTTCATTGAAGTAATGAGACTTTGAGTTGAAGATACTCCTAAAGGAAATATATTATTATTTGAATTAAACAATTAGCGATAATATAATAGGATACAGGGTACAGGTATAGATACATACATACATATCTGAGAGTTCCTTAAGCATAGTGTTCATGAGATCTTATTTTGTTTGAATATTAAGTCTTAACTGAAGACAGCGCATAATACAATATAAATCTGGAAATATATATATATGCATTCATCCAGCTGTAAATCCCTTAAAATCTTCTTTCTGTGGCTAAATCTGTGACTGTCTCCAAACTTCTTTATACTATCTCCATTCTACTGTCTACTCTGTTGTCATGCTTTAAGCTGAGCAGCTTTCTGTCTTTTACTTTTCTACACGTGTCAAACTAATTTCACATTTTGTTACCTTTTACACCTTGGCACATTTGTGTCACCACCGCCACAGGGCCACGCCCCTTCAGCGCCCATCCATGGCGCCGTGCAAAAGCGACGCCAGAGGCTCATTGAAATTCATAAAATATTTGCACAGCGAAATGGGCTACGTAGAGAGTACAAAGGCTGCAGGCGGTGTATTATGTGTCAAGCACGTTTGAATTTAAATTCAAATATTTGCCATAGAAGGCAAACAAATAAGCAGAAATATGGTAAACAGCAATAAGCAGCAATCCCAATGCCAATGCCAAATGGAAACGGGAATGGAAATGGCAAATGGCGAATGGCGAATGTGAACAGAAGCCAAGTTAAGTACTTGGCTACATGTGTCGCTACTTACGACTAAATCTGTTTCACCTGCAAATATTAAGTATACGCTACGGTTGACTGCATCAGAGGAAGCTATATCTGCAAATATTAAGTATACGTCAAAACTGCGTCTCTGTTATTTGTTCTTCCAATTACTTAGATGTTAAATAAAACTAATTTAATTATTGACTATTACTCAAGAGTGCAACAACGATATTTTACTCCAATTTCACACATTTTCTAATTAATAACCAATTGTATTATTTCATATTTATAATAATTTAATTTTTCTCCTAATTAATTAACAATTGTATTTGATAAATTTGTGTAGTCAATTCCGTGCCATCCGGTCTTCAGGTTTGACCTCACTTCTCACTTTCTCACTTCTACTACATATGTGCAAAGAAATGAATCCTGCTCCAGGCCAGACTCTACTTAAAATAGATCTCTACACATCTTAAGTATACATATAGCTTAAAGGAAATAAAGCGAAAACGTAGCTCTGATTTGCACACGTTCTCTAATTACTCAGAAATGTAACTTTTCTCAGTTCAGACTTGACGTGAACTCTGTTGATTGACAGGTCCAGACAGCTTTGCGACAAATGAAGAAAGCACTGGCTAATCCAGTCTGCCTCAATTGTTGTACAGACTCTGCATAATAAGTTCGGTATAGACAGCGAGCAGACTTTGAAAGAGACACCTAATGTGGCAGTTACACGAACAGATAGACAGACAGCACCCAAGGCAATTGTTGCCTTCGTCCTGTCAATGTATTTCTATTATGATTTGTGGCCAAATAAAATACAGTATTGATATGTGGAAAGCCGTTACCAAGGCCCAATGCTTATTTTTGCAAATTTTTGCAAAGTTTTGCACAGATTTGCAAATACACGAAGACATAGTTGATGTGTCCCTGGGAGTCAATAAATCTTCGATTATTGTTACGTTTGAAAGTCGTCGTCCTTTCGCGCCACATTTGTTGGCCTAATTGCGGCGTCAGCGAGCCAAGAAAAACAAAATAGAGCCAAGGAACACCAAAAGCTGCCATTATGCCTAAAATCCAACTACCCATTGTGGTTGTCGCAGTCGTTGACGTTGTCGTTGTCGTTGTGTTTGTCATTGTCGTTGTCTTCATTGAGCCAATATAAAAATGGTTTTATTGTTATACTGACCTTGCCAAATGGCCATAGAGTAGCATCTTTACTCTACTCGAATATCAAGTGAATTAAAGTTGATTTCAAACGAGTGACAACTTTCACATACCACACTTCGATTAACCTTGCCAATTAAAGTGAAAAATTGAGCTTGGCTTCTTTGTTTGTTGGCCAATAAATAGCAATATAGCGAATATTTTTAGCTCCTCCCTCCCTCCATCTCATATCTTTTCTCCTCTTCTCTCCTGTGCTCGTTTTGTCGTTGACTTGGATACCGCCTCGCACTGTCCACATTTAAGATAAATGATGTTGTCGATAGCAGCACAATAGTATGTTTGTATGTAAGAATGTTTTTGTATTGACATTGTTAGCACCTGACTTTCTGCAATTATCTAAACTGTTCTGACTTCTCGTCTCGCTCGCCTTTGGCCAATTTCTCATCATAATTTTGTGTGTTTTTCAAACCAAAAAAAGAAAAACGCAATTAATTTTTATTGTAGTATATGTTGAGGTGTCATGTTTGCATTGCTCTCCAAATGCCGCACATATATCACATGTCAACAACGCCTCTTGCCCCGCCTGGCTCCCTTCTGGCATTTTTGTAACACACACACACACACACACACACACACACACACACACACACACGGAGTAGAAGAGAATTTATCGAGCCAGACTGGGGCCATATATCAGGCGCATTTGTCAGCCACTGTCAATGGCTTTTAGACTGGGCATTACTGGGGGGAAGATATTTCCACTTACTTGTCAATGACTCCAATTGAACTCTCCGATTATTGATTTCTAACTGTGTGCCTGTGGACGCAGTACTGTGTGTGGCTGTTGTAATTTTGGCAATTTAAATGTCATTAAAAACAATCTCCGAAAAAGTTGCAAATGATGTGCAAAAGATGGAAACGAAGGAGGCATGTAGAAATGGAAGTGTTTCAAACACGACGAGTATTTATGCAATTTGTGGCAGCTGCTTGAACAACGAAACAAACAAGCAACAAACACCAATAAAATAACAACAATCAGAACAATACGACAACGATATGTGCTGCGGCAACAAAAAGTCTTGCTTTTCTTTTGGCATTTTCAATTAAATTGCAAAATCAATTTTCACCCCAAAAAATTAGCATATTTACATTCGTAAGTATTTGCATATATTTAATGTTAAAGAGGAGGAGGAGGAGGAGGCAAATGCCGTGCCTGGAGTTACATAGGTCAACAGGTGCAAACAGGTAAATTGTGCCAAATTAAAATCAGATAACACGAAATGACTTACAGTGTTAATGCTCAGACGAGTACTTAGTTGGATTCGTTCACGTATCTGTGTGTGTGTTGCAATCATAAGCATCTGTGGCATTGCCAATCTTGCCGCATATTCGTATTTATCCATTACAAAGCAAAGCTTCAAAAGCCGCAGCCTTGGAACTGAAAACCAACTTTGAAATTAGCAGATGGATGGAGAAGAAGATGGAGGTAAGGAAACGAGTTCCTCCAGCTCTGTGTATGTCATCATCTCGGTAGGCACGTGCCATCTGCTTACAAGTACACAGCAACTGACATACATTCTTACATCCACCACACAGACACACACTCACACACATATATACAAGTAACATATAATAAATATGTGTGTGTGTTTGGAAAATATTCGTACCAAATATGCCGATAATTACATTTGCAAAAAGTGTTTTCTTTGCGGCACATTGGTAAGAATGGGTAATATCAATCGTGCGAGGGCAGCGACAGAAGTATTAATACCTTGAAACTATTTTTAAAATTTATTTACATTTATAAACATTTTTAATATATCCTGATTTAGTAGAACTAACGATTACTTAATAAATAAGTGAACTGGGAGGCTTGTGGTTAGATATGCTAATTTATAATAGATTAAGTATTTCATTTATATTTATATTTTTAGTAATAGACCCTTGGTACTTTTATAAATATATATATATTCAATAATTTGGAATTTGTATATTATGAATTAAAAATGAAGAAAATTAGAAATTCTTAAATATTTTGGTAAAATACTGAATTGGAGCTTACATGAAAACAGTACTATTTATTCTATTTTATTTTTATACTTTCCTTCTGGCTATTATAATTGTTGCATGCTCCCCATGTAAAACACGCATTCTTGTATGTATGCAGGCGTATGTATTCACATTATAAGTACATGTTTGTAAGGGTGGCTGTACTTTAATTTATTTATATATATATATTTGCCATAGCCTAGCGAAAGTAAAATTGCCAAGTCCTGTCTAATGCAAATACACATGTGTGGCCACATTTTGGTATACAAATTACAAAATTATACAAATCAACGCCACACGATTGCTTCAATTTAAGCAAGCCCCAGTCCCCCGCCGTCCACCTCGTCCCCCCGCCACACTGGCAGCTGCTTTGAGTGCTTCAAGTGGCAGCCAGTATTAGCACAAAGGATACTCCTGCGCCTTCTGCTCATTCTCTCGATGATTGCGATTGTGGCTGGCACAGATTAGAGTCGCACCAGACGCGCAATCAAAGACAAAGCGTTCTCGACACCTGCACAAATTATGAAGCTCGATTGCAGGCTAAGTAACGCGAGCGAGTGAAAGTGTGTGGCGCGGGGGATGGGTGGTGGTTGCTTGAGTGGGGGGCGTGGCAGTTGCGTGGCAATTAAGTCATTACCTCAAATAACTGGAGGCGTTCAGATGCCAGCATCACGACGGGGCGAACTGTAGGTGTTTTACAAGTGTGCAAACAAAGTGTCTCCTCAGTGGTTGCATAAACTGTTTGAGTGTGTGTGTGTGTGTGTGTGTGCGTCAATGTGTGTATATGAATATACCTCTGTGGCTGTATATGTGTATCTGTGTTTGTTTGTTTGCCTGTCTCTCTTTTGAGCTGCAATAAAGGCATGCAAATTTATGTTATGTGTTTTTGTGTGTGTTTGACAGTCAACCCTCAGTAACCGACCCCTGCCCCCTGCCCCCTGCCCCCTGCTACCTGCCCTTCCCACAACCTAACCACATTTTTGATAAGCAATTTTCAACGTTCTTTGTGGCTGTGTGTGTGTGTGTGTATGAGTTTTACTTTGGTATAATGAAATTAACAAATAATTCCTCTTATGGCCCGATTTCAAGTTGTTGACGTCACTTTGATGGTAATTTGAATGAATGAAAATGACATTTAAAGTGATTACAAACAGACTCTTATCAGTTCAAACAGGCGCACAGCAGATGAAAGCCAATGAATCACTCGAGACCACAAAAGTTGAAGTGCCACATACTTACTTATTACACACATCGTTCTATACAGTAGTTGAAACAATACCGTAAAATAGTCAAAAGACAAAAGACTGTCAATTAGAGATGGAAATTTAAATTATCAAGCCGCTCAATTCGTTACAATCTATAGATCTCATATAATTTTTCAAATAGTTACCAAATCTTACTTAACTAATATGCTTATTTCTTAACTAGTAAAAAGTAATTCAATTACTTTTATTTGACATCTAACTTTATTTTTCACTGTTGCAATCAAACAATTTGCTAATTAATTAGACAATTCCCGATAAGACTCAGTTGAAAGCCCATTCCAGTTGTTGCCTCAGTCATGTGGCATATGTCGGGTGAATTACATAACGTCTCGTTTCGCTTTATGCGATTTTTGATGCACTACTTTCTGTTGCTGCCACCACATCCGTATTTAGTTTGGAAGATTATCTACAGTTGTGCCTTATTCATCTATATTCTGGGCATCTATCAATGGAGATTTTCCTTTAATTACAATGTCATCTACGATATTATTAACGATGATGTCTCCCGCATCCTGGACTTGATCAACTTTGTGGCATTAACTGTGGGGCACTTTGTTGTAGCCATGGATGTTTACTGGAGAAATCGCGGCGAGCGAATTGAGCAGCAATTACAGCAAATTCGTTACGTTCTACGAATTAAGTTTGGACACAAAGTTAATCTCAAGCGAATCGAAAGATACTGCAATGCCATATATACAATATTATTCATTCGAATTATGATAATATTCCTATTAACTGTTTATAATTGTATAACTACAAGCACTTCATTGCTGCTCATCTGCCATTTGTATTCGGAAATTATCTTGTCACTGCGCTGCATCGAGTTCACTTTACATTTGATTCTTGTCTTGGCCTTTTACAAGGAACTAATTGATGCTGGTAAGGATATCCTTGTCAAGTTGAGCAATACTCGACTTCAAATGGTATCTGGGCATGATTCATCCGTGGAACTTCTATCTACACTACAACAACTGCATCAGTTACTCTGGAAAACCCATAGAAACATCGAGGGAAACTTTGAGAGAAGTCTGATTGTTGTCATGATGAAATGCTTTGTAGACAGCTCAGTGATGCCATATTGGGTGTATCTCAATAGCACCAGAATAAACGCGATTGCCATGCAATTATGTAAGAATACATGCTTCCACAAATTTGTGACTTTGTTTAGTTTTATTCTTGATCCTGTCACAGATTCAATTAGTGAAGAATTAGCCAAGCTGCTGGAGATTTGCATTCTCTGCTGGATCTGCACACGTTGCGATCATTTACAAAGGACATTTCGCTCACTGTTCCATGAAGTCTATACCAATCGTTGTAATGAGGATATAAACTCTGCACTTCTCAGAATATTGACTCAATTGGCTCAGGAAAGAAGTCAGTTTAGCATTGGGGGATATTTGCCTATCAACAATGAAATGTTGGGAAAGGTGAGATAGTTTGGAAATACTGAGATACTTTTATCGCAATTAATTCCTTTGACATTTTTAGTTTCTGTTCGGCATGACAAGTTATTTCATCATTTGCATACAGTTTCGTATGATATTTACAGAAAATAGTCTGCAGAGAGAAAGCATCAACTTTACTATATTGTGTCAAAATATATCGCAAATATAATAACTCTTTGTTCAAAGGAAAATGTTCTTTAATTGCTGAAGACAAACAAGATTCGCTCTAAAGCGTTTGCATTTTAATGACACTCTAAACACGTCGCAGTATATAATTATCTAACAACTAATCACTCTAATTTGATTAAAAGGTGACTGAAATATATATATGTATGTAGTTATGACATTTCCATTAGCCTTACGCATATCTCATAATCGTTTCATTTACCCAATTAATTATATAAAATAATTATTAGACAGACCATCAAAGTACTTTTAGAGGTTCGACAGTCATGGGGCATGTAGTAAGTCATGTGTGGTCAGATGTTATAGCCGCCACCCCCACATCTTCTGTTGAAACTGACCTATAACATAACATTGTTGCAATATCTTATCACCTTTCAGTACAAGGCTAATTACGATTACCTACACGATTATTTATTGCGCTTTATCGACTTGGCTAGCCTTGTGGCATTGATAGTGTGTCATCTGATTGTTGGCATGGAGTTAATCTGGAGAAATCGGAGTGTTCACATAGTTAAACAGTTTAAACATATACATCAGAACATCGTCTATGGCTTTCTAATCATAAGGATCATCAGTCTTTTGGCCACGACAATGTATAATTATATAACAACGGCCACAGTCATGATGATGATCAGGAACTTCTACTCGGAAGTTGTGCTCATACTGCGTTGCAGCGAATTCAGTTGCTGTCAACTCTTGTTCTTTCCATTTATCAGGAGCTACATGCCGCAAGTTCCCAAGATATTTCCGAGCTGGAGAATAAAAATCGATTGTCTCTGCAGAAAATTAATGCGATACAAGAACTGCATCAATTACTCTGGCAAACTCAACGTAACATGGAGTTCAACTTTGAGCAAAGTTTGATTGTGGTTATGATGAAAAACTTTGTAGACACCTCAGTAATATCTCACGAGAAATCTGGGCAATGTGGCATTACATACATGTAGGTGGGATACATTTCTTCTTTTCTTATTGTTGTTTCCTTTACCTTTTAAGGTTTGCCATCGAGGAAGTCGGTAAGCTGCTGGAGATCAGCATTCCCTGTGGAATCTGCACACGGTGCGATCATAAACAGTGACAATTTCGGTCACTCTTTGATTGGGTCTCCAATGATCACCGCAACGAAGAGTTAAACAGAATTTTTCTAAGAAATTCGGCTGTTTGATAACAATTGACCATGATATGTTGGGCAAAGCAAGTAATATAGTATTTTAATACTTGACCTAATTGTTACGATGCTTCATTTGATATTATCTCTCACTTTTTACAGTTACTGTTTGGTTTTGTGAGTTATATATTCATTTTTATACAATTTCGCAGAAACTTTAAAGATGCGCAAGATTTAGAGATCGATAAATTGTTACAGAATCATACAGAGACTGCATATCGCACTGATGTTAAGCAATAACTGGAAGACAGAGACTCTATACAAAAGTACGAACGGATTGCGAGTAATTAAAATTAAATTAAGAACAAATACTTCTGATATGCATCATACCAAATATAATTACTAATGTTAATTAAGGCAGTCGCCTCTAGAAACTAGAAATAAATCTGAAAAGAACTTAATTGAAAGTTAACAATAAAAACTAAACTAACGTAAAGTAGTTAAATGAGTTAAAAAATATAAAATTTTAAACGAATATACTTAAATTTCTGCCGGCACTGAACATCGTATCTTCAGCGCTTAGTACTAGATGGCATTTAAAGTTTTTCCGCTTGATTACTTATAATCATGAATTATTAATAGCTACTTAGTCATTGATTGTAACTACTCGGCAAGGGTGCAGAGCGATTTTCGTAGGCCCTCAGTCATGTGGCACGTGGCAACTGAGTTGCACGACGCTTCGCTGCGTCTTATGCACCGCTTGATGCATTGCCTTATGTTGTTACAGCCACGTCCGATGTTGTGTCTGAAGTATCTGTATATGATGACTTTGTTCATATATCTCGGCTTTATCATACACTGGCGAATTTTCTTAAACTATCACGTTGTCTACGATATACAAAGTGATAAGTTTTCGCGCATCATCGAAATAATGAATTTTGTGGCATTAATCGCGTGCCACATCGTGGTTGCCATGGAGCTGCTCTGGAATAACCTCTGCGAGGAGATTGAACAACAGCTGGAAAGGATCAGATATATGTTGAGAGTGCAATTTGGCCATAAAGTGAATCTGTTGAGAATACGTCGCTATTGCCAAGGCATCTATGCATCGTTGTTCCTTCGATTTATCTTACTTCTTGCCATGACCATCTATAACAATATTTTCACAGATGTAGCCCAGATCTTATCCTACAACTTCTATTCGGAAATGGTTCTCCTGATCCGTTTCAGCGAGTTTAGCTTATATTCCGCGCTGATTTTGGCCTTCTATCAAGAGTTGTATGAAATCAGTTTAAATCTTATCCTGGAACTGGAGAGGACACGCTCTGAGGTCTGGTCTGTACATCGTGTCTCCTTGGAGCGTTTGTCTACTTTGCGGCAACTTCATGGCATACTTTGGAATACCATACGTTCGCTTGAGTGCAACTTCGGACTGAGTCTGATTACAGTCATGCTGAAGTTCTTTTTAGACTTCTGCGTTTTACCCTATTGGATTGTCATCAATGTGATAAGCCGACCCAATGATTCTGTCGTGATCTGTAGGTGATTATTTATCTTTATCTGTTGATATAACATAATTGTTACTGTTTAGATTGCGCGGCTGAGGAGCTCTGCAAGTTGCTGGAGGTGCTCGTACCCTGCTTGATTTGGAATCGATGTGAGCTGCTTCAGCGTGAGTTTCGTTCGATATTCCACAGCCTTAGCTCGGACCGACGTGATAACCAACTGAACTCTTGTTTGTTAAACATTTCCGCACAGCTGGGCCAAGAGAGTTGCCAATTCAGTGCCGGCGGCTTTTTGGTAATCAACAATGAAACGCTGGGAAAGGTAACAGAGAGGGGAATTATCCAAGACTCGTGCTTAAGATTTGTATTTTCGTTTTAGTTTATTTTTGGCATGGCCAGCTACATTGTCATTTGCATACAATTTCGGATGTCTCTGTTAACCAAAAGCCCCACGGATGCCATTGAAACTGTCACTGTCGCTACTGATGCTTAGTTCTTGGCTTAAATCTGTTTGCGGATTTGTTTCTATAAATTTTCTGAGAAATCTGCATTAAAAACAATTGAAAACCAAGCTGAACAGTCGCAATTAGCATTTATCAAGGACAACAGCAATAATAATTAATTAATAAGCATAAAGTCAGGTAAATAACCCAATGCTATATTTGTCGCCTGATAGCTTTTGTTTTGCTGGATTATCGATTGACACAAAACGGAAGACTTTATTATGTTTCTTATACGCCGCGTGGCGTCAAAACCAATCAAGTTAATTAGCCAACTTTAACAAAATTAAACCTCAATTCGTGCAGAAGTCAAGGAATGGAACATGTACGGGACAAGTAGCTCAGTATATCTCTAGCAGATTTTCAAAGAAATCTCGTGCACATAATTATTCATGCTTACAAATTCCATTATAAAGTTTTTGCCAATCTCAACTGTCCACTTGGTAGTATTTTTCGGGTCAAATTGCCACGCATGACTTACCATCCCATATCCCAGTCATCTAGGAGTATTGGCGATTGTTGCCACGCACAGATTCGTGCGTAAGTGAGCGTGTATAAGGCTAAGATACACTTTGTCAGGTCAAGACAGAACCGGCTTTTCATATGTGCGCACGAGCTGGCTTTCAACTTTCGGCCTAGGCCAACTGTTGATGATGATGAATCGAGCCTGAGCTTGAGGGGACTTCATTAGCTTTTCAAACTGAATTTTTCATTTCCACACTGACAAATTAATAACGTTTGCCCCAGCGAATTGTCAATTGTCAGACTGTCTGTCCGCCTGTCGTATGCAACACGATAAAACTTTCAGAAACTGACAAAATTTCTGACACATTCCTAATCCACCAATTTGATAGCTAGAAGTTTCGATTACTGGCCTTAATATTTCATTTCGTTGACACTGCATTTATCAACATTTGTCAGAGTTCAGTTGCAGTATTGATGCCACAAACCGAAATGGAGAAGCAAATGGAAAAGTCGCTGTCCCCAACTGCTTCCAGAAATGTCAGTCTATTGTAATTGGTATTCTGAATTTTTGCCACTAACGAGCTGCAGTTTCACTTGCAGCCTGAGAAAGACAGTCAGATAGTTCGTTTCCATAGCTCACCTGACAGAGTGCTGGCATAATGAATAATCCGTAGCCAAGTCAACCAGTTCGATAGCTTCGATAAGTTCTCTAACTTGACAGTAATTAACACACAAGAATTTCCGTTCCATGTAAGACAGAGAGGGGAGGCTGTTGTAGAGGGTAAATCGAAGCACTTGCGAATGTTTTGCCGGTTTTCATGCCACATTTTCATGCCACAACACTTTAGCTCAATGGCAAATAATAAAAAGCAAGCCATAATCGTCTCATAAAAATCAGACGCGCACACGCACACTAATGCATACACTCACACACACACATACACAGACACAGAGCTTTGTGCGTGCTTTGACTTAGACAATGGCATACGATGATGATGACGACGACGACGACGACTGCGTCTACGTCTATGGCTGTTGGATGTTGGCAGTGACAGCGATGCGATGGCGACGTCAAGGCTTTCACAGATATACACATTTACACACACTAGCACATACACAATCGCACACACACACACACACACGCACATTCAGCGGCACTTTTATAGCGACACGTAGTCAGCGATGCTCTGAAGTGCAGGAAACTCGTGTCTCTCGCTAGTTATATGACTGTATATGTGTATGTGTGAGTCTCTGTCCCTGTGTGTGTGTGTGTGTGTGTATGTGTAGTTATTACTTTTATGAAGCATGTGATTACATTTTATTTTTAATGCTTTTAGTAAAATGAGGTTAGTACACACTTGGTTAGCGACAAATTACATTCTCTGCTTTTTTTTTACTCTACAGCCTCTGCATGTCGCCGTGTGTGTGTGGGCATGTGTGTGTGCATGTGTGTGTGTTAGCCCGATTTTAGCAGTTTATTGAATTTTTGAGTTTAAAAGGCTGTGCTAACAATTTGGCATGCATTGCTAATACAAAGACTTAAAGTGTTGTTGTCATTAGCACAAAACGCTTAAACGGCCGCCGACTGCATGCAACATGCGCACAATTAACTTCCGCTTCCGGCATTGATTGAAGCTAGAGCAAGAGTGGGTTGCAATGTTGCATGCACAATAAGCAACATACAGACATGCACATGTTGTAGTCAACTGTTTGCATATTAATGACAAATAACCCACAATCAACGCTGCACATGACGACCAACCGCTTTCCCCACGTTGCATGTTGATCTGTGGCACGACTGAGCATAGTGAATGAGCGATAAATGCTAGATAATATTGCAAGGGCTTTTCAATGTCTGCCCGTAAATGCGTGGGTGTGTGTGTGTGTGTCTTTGTGTGTGTAGCTCCCTTTGCTGTGGGGCAGCAACAACAACAACAACAACAACAATTACAACAGCCACTGCAGCGGGAACGGCAACTGCACTAATTTAAGGCAAACAACAATATACACAATGCCGTTGGCCGTGTGTCCCAGCTCGACGATTGTGGAATTTATGGTTGAGTTAAGTGACAACCAAAGGATCCCTCAGAGTGCACAGTTCAAATTGTATTTTGCAAATAAACAGACAGACAGATGGAACGCTTGACGATGTGAGAAATTAACTATTTATATATTGATAATTGCGAACTCACGACAACAATGTCAAAGGGATTGCTGAAGGAATAATTTCCAAAGTGTAATACAATTTGAGATATTTGCGATATTGATGAATACTGAATAAACAATAAAATGGTTGCTCTACAGCATATCAATAGCTCACTTGAAAAAAACATCCAGCTCAAAGATCATTTTAATAGTATGCAAACGGTTATCGAAGGATAGAAGAACCCTGTCGATGATATTAACTATACAATAATTGAAAATTTCTAAGGAGACTTTCCAGCATACGGTTTTAAAATATTTTAGGTAAAAAATACCATCTATCCATAAAGATCGTATGCCTTTTTCCTTAACAAACTATAAGAAAGAAAACTCAGCTAAAGGAATAATTCGGGATAATTAAATTTAATTATTCAAGGATTCTTGAAAGAATATACGAGTATTGTAAGATAACAGTTTAATCTATGTCAATTACTCTGTATAAATATTTAAAAATAAACCAATATACAGTTTAGCAATAAGTACTCTTCTCTTAGCCTATGGAGTAAACTCTATATTTATTATAAGATCATTATAAGATAAAGTATAATTGAGAATCCAACAATATTTTACCTCCACTTTTAATAATTAAGTTCCCTTGAGTATTTGTTGCAAGTTTAGACGAATGAAAATATTTCCTCTGATTATTCTTATAGATGGAAGACTTATATATGCCCTTTGTTTGAGTTCAATGCACTGATTTATGAAGACTAACATGTTCTTGTAATTTTTATGGTTGCAGTATACCCTAGGGTGGCAGGGGAGAGATGGGAGTACAATGCCTAATGAATAGTATACAGAACGAGGTCAGCTGGGAGAAGTGTTCACTGTGAGGAAAACAATTCCTCGGCTTATTTATAGATTTATGCTCAATAAGCAACACAAGATGCCCACTGTCGATGTTGTACTTGTTGTTATTGTTCTTGTCGTTGATATTGTTCTCAACTGCTGTTGTTTGTATGGGCCATGTCCAAAGCAGAGCCACAAACTCAGTCAGCATTTGCAGGATTTTATTTGTGAGCCTTTTTGCTGGCTGAGCTGGCATTGTTGCTCCCACAGCTCCCAAAGCTGCCACTGGTCTCGTTGTTGGCCCGGCTAACTCTCAATACACAACAGTCAACAACTAGAGCTACTTTGGTCGACAAGGAAGCAATGTGAATATGAAGGCGAGCGTGAATGTGAATGTGTGCAAATAATAAAAATGTTGAGCAATATTTCAGTTTAGTGCCTGCCTCATGGAGTGGCAAGGCCGAGTCGAGTCGAGTCTTAGCCAAGTTTGCCGTCGGCTTTGGGTACCCTTCCGGTTTATGTCATAAATTATAAGCAAAATGGTCGAAACTCGAGCAGCACCTGATTTGTTTATTTGTGGAACATTATTCACATTTACGACAGTTGACAACGCACATTTGCCCCAGCCTGTTAGTCCCTTAGGTTTTGTTGCTTGCCAGCTTGCCAGATCGACAGTTTTATAATGCTGCAATATTGGCAAACTGATGAATCTAAAGCCCAAATTACAACTGATATTGAACAACTGCAGACTCATTTAATTGCAGAGTAAATATTTGCCAAATGCTCAGCTGGAAAACTGTTAAAAATGTGTTTTGAAATTGTGATATCGGCGCACGTAATAGTTTGTTTGACAAGCAGTGCACACACTTGCAACATGTTGCAGCAACATGCAGCAGCAGCAACTTTGTGATATGTATAAACCCATTTTCTGGGAGTTAGTTGTTAATTGAATTTCCAGTCTCCGCCAGCTTGAGTGCATTCCCCAGCTCCCAATAAGTTGAGGAAATTATGAGACTAAGGACTGTGCCTGACTTTTTGCTAGATAGTAGACAGAAACTATGAGCCAGGAGCCAGAAACCATTAGCGTTAGCGACAGTAAGTAGAGAATTTGGCTTGGTTCCAGACAACACCCGCTGCCGAGCACTAAAGGCAGAAAGTGTTGCCTACTTTTCAGCGCCTTTAAACGAAGACGACTAACTTTCTTCTAATACAAATACATAGAACTAAATAACTAATCGAGTGATTCCTTAATCGCCTTTTTAGTTTTGCAAGACTTTTAATTAATATTTGATTCAAGAATCGGTGAAAATATACATTTACCAGCCTTGACTGTTGGTCATTCATTCGAAAAAGGTGAGAAGAAAAGTAAATTGTAGCAAAACCTTCCCTCGAAACTTCAATTTCTCTTTGCGTGTACTTCGTTCTTCCATGTAGACAACATTGTAGCATAAAAATGATATTATGAAAAGCTCTTTTTCTCCTCACACTTCTTTCACCCCTACTGCGCTCCTCTTTCAACATTTTAAAATAACATTTCATATTTTCAGCTACAGCTTCAGTTAAAAGTTGATTGGAGTCCAACTGACCTCAATTCGAAACATCTTTCATCGAAGTGAGTAAATGAAAGAGTTTTTCGAAATAAAACCACAATTTTCGCTCAAGCAAACTCATTTCGCCAAAATGTGTAAATACATTGCCGGCTCTCTGTGTGTGCATATGTGCTAAATTGGCTTTTGCTGTGTCTTTCATCAAAGGGCTCTTAAGTGGAGCTGCTTTTTCTATGATTTATACGCCGCTCACTATAGCGCTTTACTAGTTTTAAATAATTTTAAGACATTAAATATATTTAACAACTATTTTATTTAACTAATTTATTTTCAACAGTTTTTTATCTATCGTTTGACTTTCAACACATTACATTGGGAGCAACCACAAATAATTGAAGTATGTTCTCAAAGAAGGAATTATATTTGGCATAAAGAACAATAATGAATATAAAGCATATAACTGCCATTGATAAAGTGTATTAGAAAGTATATAACTGTTCAAAATGGATTCTTCTATAAACCTTTTTGATTTTGCTAATATCCCAATCAAACTTATTCAGCTCAGCCTTATTTTAAACTAATCTGATCAAAATATCATCGTTAAAATACATAACTTATAATTTCATTAACCTACACTTTTGACAGCAGTCTTCGACAGTCTAAAGTTAGTTATTTTTTCTCATTTTCTTTCTGATTTAATCTTTGTCTCGGCAAGTGGCAATCATAGGGAGTACCACCAAATAATATAAGCGATTGTTGTTTTCTGGAAAGATTTGTATATATATTTTGCAATATTGTTTTCCATTTGATTGAATCACAAACATTATTAGCATGTTCGCCAATATTCCGCAGCAGTATGCGAGGCAATGTCAGGCTGGCATAAATACCCGGAACATACATCAATAACCTTATACTCGTATGCTGTAATGCACTTGTCGCACCAGCCGCGCTTACTGAAGAGTCCTCAACACACAACCATAATACCCACACACACACACACACACCACACAAACGTCGCATAACAACCCCAAATGCCAGCTCATACTGCTGTTGAATTGGGGCATTGTTGTAGATGGAATAATGTTGCCACAATATTATATAAGTAATTCAAGTACTCGCTCAAGGTAGCTGGGGCATTATTTGGCTGCTTGGTCGAAGTAAGTTCAGATATGCAGAAGCTAAGTCCCACATTAATTCCGCTCACATGCCGGAATATCTGCCATTTAGAATGCCTAACAACTGAAGAGCATAATTATTATATTTGAAATCCATTGAGTGTATCTTTCGGATGCTGCATCTATTCATATTAGAACACACATTTAAATGGCTTCGTCCCTCATCAACAATTTGTGTGCTAATGGTAATTTGATGCAACTAATTTGATAACAAATTCAATTTCAAAGTGCCAAAACTGTAAATGCTGGCCAAATGAATTTTCATTACCTGACAGGACATGGTTACGGGTCAGGATTCGCACAGCAGCTGCATCTCAGATTGGGACACATTAGCACATACAAACATTAAGATACGTACACCCAACAAAAGCAAAAACAGAAACAACAACAACGAAAGCGACATCGGTGCCTCGTAAACAGGACAACAGCATCCTGTGGCAGGACTCATGTAATTTGCAAAAGTTCAAAGTTTAACAAACTACTATGGGAAATGCAAATGTCTATCCTGCTAAATATACTCAACTACGCTGTTAACTGTCTCCCCCTTTACCCTCCCCCCTCCTCGTTTTGCCCCAATCTCTTCCTGTGTATGCTGGGCTGGGCATTTGCAACAAACAAAACAAAAACAACAACAATCAGCGCACTGTGCAACTCGATCTAATTTCGGCATTCAATCAGCGGATTACGTATACGCAACGTGATCCGTTGGCCCATGGGCGACTGTAGCTTAAGTTACACGGATTAATTTGATTAAACCAAATGAATTAATTACGAGAAGAACAATACTTACATTGTAAACATGGAAATACATATCTGATGTATTTAATTGTCGAAACTGGCAGGATTCTAAAATATATTCCTTTTAAGTGCTCAAGTATTTTAAATTAAAGCATGCTGCATCCTCTCTGAACTTCCTAGAACTTTTAATATGTTTCTAAGATCTCCTTCGGTGTGCCAAACTGCTTGTTAAAAGAATACAAAGACGAGAATTGCAAACATAAAAATAAAAACTCTCTATGGAACACACACTTTGCCACACACGTAGAGAAACAAAGTAAAGACATTGCACTCAAATTCAAGCAAGCGAAACCATCAACTTAATTTCCTGCTCAAGTCAATTCAACTTTTGTGCCATTTGAATTGCAAAAAACTTGGAACTTTGATTGCCATTGAGACAAATAACACAGAGTACGACAACGAGTAGGGTATTCGTATGTGTGCCTTTGGCCCCCTTAACCTAACGGATTTCTAACAAATTTTGTTGGCCCAAAAGCGTCACATTTCTTCACAATAATAAACGTCTTGGCACCTATGCCAAAAGTTTCGAGCCTTTGAAGCCTTTTGATGCATTTTATGGATTTCCCATTCACATTCACGGCAGCAATGCCTGCGCATAAGAAAATATAAAGCCTGTGAAGGTAGTCTAATATCAACTACAAAATACTCTTTAAAAAAAATAAAATAACACTGAGATAGTTAGAGAAGTAATTTCTCTAAGTTTAGCAAGTGGTGGTCTCTAGTCTGTATAACTCTTAACTCATCTCTTATCCACGAGATATTTAAATAAGTTCAACAAGTTGAGCTACCCATTATGCAATTATAAAACTTGACTTACACATAGACAGAGTCAGAGAGAGTCTTGATCCTGTGCATTCAGTTCGTTTACATTTTCTTCCTTATTGGCGTTGCCTGTGGCAAGTCTTTCGGTTGAACTGCAAAGTGTATTTCATGCAGCTCTGCGTTTAATTGAATTGCCAGAAAGACCAGAATAAGGATGGGGAGTTTGGAGTGTGGAGGGAATCCTGCTGCCTGTCAGTCACTTCCTATTGGCACTCGTTCTTTTTAAAAATGGTACGGCACAGCAGGCAATAGAAAATATTTCGGACCGGTCAATGGCAAATGGCAAAAGCAAATGAAATACGATGTTTGATGGCAAAACTTCGTGGCATATAAAAGAGCAGCATTTGCACATGTATTACCAACTGCCAAGACAGGTGTCAAACGCAGCCTTGTCAATAAACTTGCGCTGTGTTGCTCTGTCAACTTTTATGATTGCATTCGTGTTGAAAGGCAACCGAATGTGGTGCAGCAACCAAAACCACGACAAAGGTGTTCTCATTGAATGAACGCTATGCTTATCCCACTCTCTTATTCTCGGTCTCTTTCCCTGTCGTTCTTTTGTGTGTACATGTGTGTGTGTGCCTTAATCAAATACGCATGCTCATTAAACTTTTTCAATTTGAAGCCTTTGGCTGTCAAGTTTTGTGGTCTCGTGCGACGTCTCATTAAAGTTGCATGGCAACAAAGTTGCCCACAACTTTACTTTTACTTTTACTCGTTCTCATACACTTGAAACTTAACCCCAAATGGCTTGGCATAAATTTTGCCGACAAAAAATTAAAACGTACTAGTCGCAACGACAATTTCAGACTAATTAAATATGCAAATTAAATTATTGAGTCATATTAGCAATGGCAATGAATTAAAAGTTCAAGCAATGGCTTGGATTCACACATGGTTGATGTGTTTGCTAGTGCGATAAATAAGCCAATGTTTGCACTTTTGGGTTTAGCAAATGCCATGCAATGTTTGCTTAAATAAGCTCTACTGAATATTAAACCAATTATGCTTTAAAACAATTCTGATATAGAAAGTGTGAGTATACGACTATAACTTACTGTAGAGACGGCACTAGGGTAATTAAAACTTTTTCGGATTTTCATTAAACATTGCAACAAATCTGGAAGTAAACCCAGACTTTCAAGTGTTAGAAATAAATTATATATATTTATACATTTATATACCTTCTTTAATATTAGTTTTAATAAATTGTTAGTTTAATTTTACTTTAATATTGAAAGATTACTTTTTAATGATTGCAATTGTTACAATAATCTCCTCCATTGTAACAAAATATCATACTAGACGTATACTTAATATGCCTGCCAGTGTATTCATAATTCTTACTTACTACTATACTTATATACTGATTGAGTCTTAATATGCAAATCTGCTTATATTATTAATATGCTAACATCCAAGACATGTGATATATTTATAATTTGCTTATATTTTTCCCATAGTTATTTATACATTGATATATATTACATATATATTTGTCGAGTGTTCTTTGGTGCTATTTAAGTAAACTTATTTCTTCAATTTGATGTGTACAGGGTATGAAAGTGGAGCAAATGATGGCGCACAAATCCGCTCGGCAGTGGCAGTTGTTCAGCCTGACATCTTGTCATCGCACTTGGGTCTTTCAACCGTAATGAAAACGCGCAGCATATGTGTGTGTGTGTGTGTGTGTGTGTGTGTGTGCGTGCCTGTATGTATGTATAAATGGGCGTGGTTGCGGCCTATCCACATACGTTACACAAGCCCATTCCACACGATGCAAAACGCACACACACGTGCAGTTTGAGTTTTATGTGAGTTTGGGTCAGGTGAGCGTCGCAGTCAGAAAGAGCCACAGTCAAAACTATCACGCACATCCACATATTTAGGCCAGGTCGAGTGCTATGGCTATGGGCTGAGGGTGGACAGCTGGTTGGAATCCGGAGTCAGAGCCAGAGACTCATTTTGCCTGGCTGTGATAAGAAAGTGTCAACACAAACGTGACAAAGCTACAAATGTTTAATTTTTATAACTGTGGTGGGGCTACGAAGGGGGGTGGGTGTTGAATTGCTGTTGCTGTTGATGGTGGCTGCGGCGTGCCTTGCCACTTAACTTAACTTATTTGCGGTTGGTGAAGGGTTCGGCCTTGGCCACATTTGGTCAGCGCCATCCGGGCTCTGTCTTTTTTGGGCCCAAAATCACGTTTTTACCGTAAACATGTTGCAAAGTTCGCGGCCGTTTTATCTTTTGCATACTTGCGGCAGCCAGCAAACGAAACGAGCAGGCCAAAACGTCAAAGACGTGTCGCGTGGCCAGCTCCCAACCACTTGCTAAAATATTTAAATTTAGTTCTTAAACAAAACACAACGAACCAACATACATATATTCCGTCTAGCATGGACATAAAACATGAAGCTTTGGATTCTCAGTTTAATGCTAAATAAAAAAGAAAACTGCTAGAGTTGAGGAAGCTCGACTGGTAGTTATCCTTATCTGCCCGGATTTTAAATAAAAATCGAAATCTAAACTTGTTTTGAACTAAGATATAGTTTTCTTCTTAATCTGTGATAATGCGTTTACCTTGATTCTTGTATTATTGCTCGTAGAAAATCCTTATCTCTACTACTACTATTAACTTTGCTATGGTTATATTCTGTACTTTAAATTTTCTCAAGCCAAATATAATAAAAATGAATGTCGATGTAACCAAGGATTAATTCAGCTACTGCAATTCCATATACCCCTAATGATGTTTGCAGGGTATAATAAATGTTAACACAACAAATAGCTGCGAGACATGCGGAAAAACATTTCATTTCGTTTTCGAGCATTTTTCCTCTTGGCTAACTTAATTTCTATGCAAGTTTTTAGTAGGCAGGGAGGTTGCTTTATGTTTTTGGCTAAAATTTTAATGCACACACACACATACACATATATATATACAGTGCAGGATGCATATATACGAATATACGTGAAGGAGAGTGTGAGAAAGAGGAAGAGGAAGAAAGAGGCGCATACATATGGGCATAATGAATGTGCAGCAACATTTTTGATGGTGCCCACTGACAACAATAAATTACTTTTGGCTTTAAACGAAAGCCATTAGCATAAAACTTGGCATCATCAGAGCAAAGCTATGCGGGAAGAACAAAACGTACTGAACCCGGCCTGTGGGCTGCCTGGGATCCTTTTAACGCGCGCGCGTACTAGGCGGATGCGCAATATTTATCTGGCTCTAATTTTAGCCAACAATTTGCCAGCACTTACATGATTAAACTACATTGAGCTTGTTGAGGGCGCTAGCGATGGCAAACTTTTCAAATATGTGAGCCTTTTAATTAACTTGCCAGCACTTTGAGCCTGAAGCTTTTTTTAATATACGCATCCTATCTAACGTCATATTCCTATTCCCTCTTGCTTTATCCGTATATGCTTCCGCTTTTCGACGGCTTTTTTATTAAGCGTTTCATAATTTCATGCAATAAACTTGCTAATTGCAGCGCGTTGGCTTCCTTTCTTGGCACTCGAACGGCTCCACTCGACGCCCTTTCACTTTGCTTGGCTAAGTGGACAACCGTCCAAGTCTTGAACCCACCACAAAAGCTGCCAAAATGGCCAAAAAGTACTAAAGAGCCAAAGAGAGCCAGCCAAGCCAAGTGCCAGAGAATTAGTAGCCCCAAAGTGTTTTTGCCGTTTTTAATATTTCCTACAACTTGGTAAAAAGTTTATGCTCGCCACTTGGCCAACCGGACACTCGGCTCAGTCTCGGTCTCGGTCTCGGATTCGACTTCGTTCTTGGTCAGTTGCTCAATTTCCGTTTTCCGTTTTTAATTAAATGAGCCATTAGATTGAAGCTGCACAATTGCAGTGCTTTTAAGCGTGAATCAACATGCATGGACAATGTACATACATTCCATACATACATTCCCTCTTTCCTCTTCTCGTTGCAGTCTGTTTGCTAAATTGCGCGTAAAGCCCGCGGCAACCAGTTTTAAACTTTAAAATTAATTTTTAGCCTGCTTTTGCATGGCTGCTCAGTGTTTTAATAGCTGTTAATATTTATGAACCGAAACTGTGGAGAAGTGCCAACAAACAACCAAACAAACAAACAAACAAACAGCAGCAACAACAACAACAGCTGCTGCACAAACCGGCTACAACACTTGGCATACTGAGTTGTTGGCGCAATGACCAACCAGCTGCCAATGTTTAATAATCGATTTGGATGGTGTTCGTTGTTCGCTCTGGCCATACCACGTGTAAAGTGGCTTATAATTAATGCACGAGTGTGTGTAACAAATGCAGCAACAAAGCTGCCAAAACATTTGTTGCAGAAAATCATCAGCTAATGCAGCGTATACGTAATATCGACAGAGCGCAGATCGTATGCTACATTAACAATTTATTTATACCTAATACAATTGCCTATTGCTAACATGAAATCGCAGGTTTATTAACTTTATGTTGGCCCTTAAAATACCAGATTGGAAGACATATTAACATAAGTAAATCAATTAAAACCGCCGAAATTATCAATTTCGTTTGCAACTTCTGTTCGCGCGCAATTTTAAAATCTGAAAAAGTCAACTTTATAACTTGATGCACAGTGAATACTCTGTGGAAAACTCACATAAAATACTTTTCTCCTTTAGCCGTTGCTGCACTTCTAGCAATTTGCTGGCGTTCCATTGTATTCGATCAGGTAAGTCAACACCTTTCGTGGAACTCAACACCATCGTTGCTTCATTGACTTATGCACTCTATAATATATTTAAATGTATCTTAATTTTCAGATAATTCAATTGAAACTTGGCTTACAACTTGCCTGCAAAGGAAATGCAAATTTCATTAGCACGAGCAGTGCAAAAACCTCTGAGCACCTCAGCATTTCCCCTTTAATTAAAGACTAGCTGATGAACAAAGTATCGTCTATAATATGCTAAACATTAGTGTTTCGTCCCGCAACTGTACAAGTATTAAAGAATTGTAAACAGTTTTGTGCTTTATTAATTAATTAACAAAAAAATACTTAATATGACATGTATACATCAAAGTATACATATATTAATCATGCAAGCTGCAGTTTAAAATCAAAAAAGCACTTAAAACTGTTGATTGAATCAAATGTTAATAGCTATAATGCATTTTCGCTATTAATAGGTTTAAACCTCGTTTATAAATGACCACATTACCTAAACTACAAGATGTGGGACAAACCGCTTGAAAGGGTAACTAAGACATTAGGTTACAACATGAGCTGCGATTGTGGCGCTCAGAAATTGAGAGACAAATAAAAAATAGACAAACCTACAAGACTAATAAATAAGCAGAAATGACAATTAAGTAATATATTTTCACAGTGGAAATATAAATGGTATGTAAGTATGTAGACGGCTGTAGAATACGCACATTTATTATTTTATTTTTAAATACTGTAGTTATTATAATTGTGAGTCGAAATTCTAGTTAACAGGTGTACTCGCAGAAAACATTCAGCACTCTTGTCTGCTTGTCTTGGCATAAAAGAAAACGCATATCAAAATAACGATATCCAACATAAACATAATCTTCATCATGTTAAGCTGGAGCAGCTGCATAGATATCATGTTGACTTCTATGGGAAAAAGAGGAAGTAAATTTGAAGCTAACTTAGATAAATAACAGTAACTTACCCGCCTCTTCCAATTGATATCTCAACTGCTGCAGTTTGCCTTTATCAATTAGAGCATAATCAAGTTCCTGAAGATCTGCGGATAATTTAAATCGATCGATTCGCATCACAGCAAAACCTATGGGTGCAGCCTAAGCTAACTTTAGTTTAAGACTTTTCACAAAATTAGCAATTATTTGGACATACCTGTGCGAGAGCTGCATACAGTGTTATCACAACTGTTGGCAGGTAAAAACAAGGCCTCAACATACCTTTTGATTAAATTATAAAGAACTGTAGCTTGACGCTTGAAAATAAGGGAATACTCGGATCGTGGAAGCAGACAACAGTTGTGCAAATATTTAAGTCACATTTTGTTGTTGTTGTTTGTATTTGAGTTGTTTTATAAACAAATTTGTCTGTTATTCTTTTAATTTTAGGTATTTCATGAAAGCTGATCTTCGTTATTATTATTTTTATTCTTTTAAGCTCGTCATGGAGGCGGCGTGCTCGAAGGCAACTCAAGCTTTGTTGTGGTTATAATGTTGATTGGAGCTGTTGTTGTTGTTGTTGGTGTAGTCATTTTTGTTGTCTTGTCATTCATCTCGTTGAGATTGGGCTTAAGTTGCATTAAATTACCAGTTGAGGGAACCGTGGGTGTTGTCTTGTGTCCATCAACATCACTGTTTTCACTAGTACTGTTCATGAGATTAAACAGCTCCTACAAAATAATACATACATAATGTTCACTATTCATGCTTTCATTTCAGCCACTCATATTACCTTTCTGAATTGTTGCCATAGACCATTCAGTTTGTCTGCTGCATGCTCAATTTCATCTAGGAATCCAGTCGTTGCAGCATCTGAATTGACAGGTTTCAACCCAGCAGTAGCAGCTTCCTCAGTCTTGCCGCCAAAGAATTGACTCAGCCCGTCAAAGAAGAGGCCACTTACGCCATTCCCAATCAGGCACAACGAACACGCCCAAACTAACAGTTTCATCTTAATGCCAATTACAGGAAGTCAAATTGATGAAGCAGCCGCAAGTTAAACGCTTCAAATGTCTAATGGTTGAGCAACACGCTAGAGTTTTCTTCAAGTCGCGTTCAGACTGTTTAAAGATAATGACAATGACACAAATTCTGAAAACAGCTGTGCAATTATGTAGCACAACTAATCGGAGAGCATCAAGTTGGCTCAGCAGGTTAAACAATGATATTAAGCGTTCTAATTGAAACTGAACTTCCCTCTAACAACTGCTGCTCTTAATTGCCTTATCTCTCTTTCTCTGTTAACCTTTCTTTCTCCTCATTGAATACCTGTAGCACTCTTTGTGCTAATTAACTGACTGAGTGATTAGTTATAAACATTCGCATGCAAAATATAAATTATATAATAATTGGTATTGAAGACAACTCAAAAAAGACAAGCGCATTCATAAAACTATAAAAATAAACATATTTTATTTATTGATTTATTATAATTATTATTTATAATTTTTTATATATAATACAAATAATTTATATATTAAATAAGTCCATGCTTTAGAGGCCGCCAATGTTTGTCATTGATGAGCAATTGACTATTCTATACAATAATATAGATCAGTTAGTTGATCAGATCTTAAAAGTCTTTAAAGTAAAAGTAAAATTTAAGACATTCTTCAACTTCAACATTCTTCAAAGGAAATGGAAATGTTAGTATTAATATTGTAAGAATACATATTTCTCCCATTCAAATTATAATCAGAGACATTTGTCATAAATGTCGCTGCTTTCATAAGCTTCTTTCCGGCATCTAATTGCCTCTAATGCCGAACAGGGTACGCGGCGGGTATCATGACTTTGATCTGAGTCAGAAATATGCAAAATTTAAGGAAGAGGGAAGCGGGAAGCGGGAAGAGCGGGACTCGAGTGCATCGAGTTGTGAGCATGAGAAAAGCATTTGAAAGGCATTCATTAAAATGTGAGTGTGCAACGAAACGTTTTAATTTACTCAGAATACTAGTAAAGCGGCAAGTGGCATGTGGCATGTGGCATGTGGCAAGTGTCAGTGGCTGACGGGGCGTATGATGCGAGAACGACGACGAGGGTGATATAATTGATGTGTGATGCAGCGAGGGGCTTCAAGTGCATTCCACCCTTAAGCGACTGGCGCTGATGTATGAGTGAGTTTCAATTAATATGCAATTGCATTTGAGCCTCTCAAGTGCAAGCGTCAGCAGCCCGAATCTCTAACAAAAGGCAACACCGTCTCACGTTGTGCGTTTGTGTGTGTGAGTGTTTGAATTTAAATCGCGTTTAATTAAATGATTAGTCAACAACAAAACTGACATGTCTCTGACATTTTACTGAACAATCCACGCTTACTGATCCTGATGGCTTTTGATGGAATTTGCTCAAGCAAATCAACAGCTCATAAGCTGCCTGCAAAATATCTAATAACAGCCAATATAACAACATCTACCACATCATAGTGATATCATGATATGGCCCGCAGCTCCTCTGCTGATCTATGGTACTGCAAGTGTCACATAAATTACAAACGGAAGCATCAAAATGCTATCAAGTTGCGATGAGAGGAGACTCGACTTTACTCGACTCGACTCGACTCGACTCGAGTTGAGGCGAAAAGGATTTTCATTGCCGCATTGTAGCAAGTCAGGTCCCAGACTGTCGGCTTGACGTTTAGTTTTTCGCATTGGCACTTTGTCTTCATCAGCGGCTGCTGAGACGGTAAGAAGGGTTAAGAGAAGGAGTCTGTAGACTGAAGAGATGCTTGGTGGTCACAACAAGCTCATCATCGCCATCGAAGGCAGCAGCATCATCTAGCTCGCCGTTGTCATCATCGTACATTGCTATAAACATCAATTTAGCACCGAAAATTGGTTTTTTGATAGCACACACACACACACACACACACACACACACTTACATAAAGCATAGCCAAATACAGCTTCATAGCTGGAGAAAAATTGTTTTTCACGTTAAGTGACAAGCGACAGCTCCGTCTTCTACTTGGCTAGTAAATTCTGTCATGTTAAAGCATTCGTGTGGAAAATAATAACCAAAAAGTAAGACCCAAAGTAAACACAAGCTTATAAATATATATATATATATATACATATCTATTCATATTTATAAGCAATTATATTGCAGGTATATTTTTATTAATTTTCAAAAAGCTTTTTTGGTTATAACTAAATTGACCTTGCAATATGATGCTATCATTGAAATAATGAAATAAATAATATTATAGAATTTCCCTAGGCGCTGGAAAATAATGACGAATGAGACAAATCAATGTGAATGAAAGAATCGATTGAAATGCGAATCTAATTCAAGCTATATTAGCGAGGCTGACAGCTTTAATACCCTGTTGACTGTCTACACTCTTTCCCCTTTGGATGATGCCACTGTCATAATATGTCAACGAAAACTGGCACCAACCACAAATAAAAGCCAGATACAGAAAGCGAGTTGTAAAAGTAAATGCAAAGAGTGCAAAATATTTAAATTTATGCATTTAAAATAAAAACAAAACAACAAATTCGTGTGTCAAGTGAAATTCGCTCAAATTTAATGCAAACCCCCAGCAAATTGTCATTAAAAGTGGCACACATAAACAAGTACACTCACACATACAGGCAGAGACGTAGCCATGAACAGCGACGCCATTTGCCCGGCCATATTTATGACGTGAACGACAAGACAAAATGGACTTCCGGACGGAAATAGGGAATGGTAAGGGGCGAAGGGACGAAGGGGCGAAGGAGCGGGCGATGAGGTTTTTGCATTTTAATAGACTGACCCAAACGCTGTTAAAACCGCATGCAAAACGCGAAAAATACTACAGCAAACGAGTCAAAGAACATGTGTGTATGTGTGAGGCATTTGCAATGCAAATTTTTGCAAAGTTTAAAAATTTATGCCGCTTTTATGGCACCTAGCGGTAACTGCGACCTGCGACCTGCGACCTGCAACCTGCGACCTGCGACCTGCAACCTACACTACAACCTACAAGCAGACCCTTAGTCAGACAAGCGGCAAGAGTCAAAGCTGAGACCAGGAAATTATATACTAAATAGCAAAATAATTTTTGGCATTTGCTATCCTCATTTTAGCCCATTTCATTCTTAGCTGCATTAAATGCAAATTTATGCCCATTTGCAGCAAAAGAACCGAAACGGAACGAAACTGTAACGGAACTTCATGTTGTTGTTTGGCTGCTTGTTAAAATGGCATAAATTTTGGCCAAGCACTTTGACCCGCTGCCCCCCCCCCCCATCGACTTTGCCCTTAACTTGGAAATTGAAGTGACAGTAAACGGCGCTGACTCTTCGACAGCCTTATCAAAAGGGGAACAGAACGGAGAAGGAGTAAAGGCATTGGTAATGCCAAAACTATTCCAAAACTATCGACTCTTTCATTGTGCATTCGAGCAACTGGGAACTGGGAGCTGGGAACTTGCAACTTGCAACTTGCAACTGGCAACTTATTGTTGTTATCGCGCTTTGCACTTCTTTTGGCATTCTTTTCTTGCCTCGCTTGGCAGACAGCGCAAAAAGTTGGCTAAGTAAAATTTATGGGCACATTTCTTTGCCAATTCAAAGTGTAAAATGAAATGTCTGAGACTGCAGCTTGGCCAAAAAGCAATGTGGGCCCATACAAATAATTAGCCACCAACAATTGGCATCTCACAAATTCCTCCATAGCCAACTGACTGAGTTTTGTTGTCCTGTCTCATTTCTCCTTTGTTGTTGCAACACGTCCAGCTGACACGCTCAACGAAACGATTTATGTTCAGTTGACCATAAAGTTGAGACAACTTTTTGTCCAAATTTGTTTTTGGCATCCTTTTGCTGCTGCGTTTATTAGTTGGAGCAGTTTATTTGTACAACGTTGTCTTAAGTCGCAATTTGTGGTTTGTCTTTGGCGCACATAAATCTGCAGCAGGACAAGGGGTAAGATCAGGGGCAGCAACAGCAGACGGTTGCAACTTTTGGTCACAACTCGCAAACTGGCAAATAAACGACTGAGCCATAAATCCTTGCCCGCAATATAATAAAACCATAAGTGCAACATAGCTAAACATGACGTGCAACATGAACATAGATTGCACAAAAACTCACTTCTAATGTGCCACAAACAAAAAAAATAAAGAAGAGAATCTAAGAGGGGAGAAAGAGGCGTCACATGGGTGTGGCTAATGCAAATCACGTCGGTTGCAGCTGTGCAAATGTTGCGGAAATTGCTTGCTCCGTAGCATCCATCCTGTCGCACTTCCATCCCCTCTCCCTCATCTCTCCATCGAGCCATTTACTGACTCTCTCTCGAGTTTTTATGCACTTCCCTCTCATGCATATTTTATCATTTATTTGCGCTCATTATAACATTAACTGGCTACTGCAGCAAATATGAATAATTGAAACGTTGTCAGTAGCTAATGAAATGCATCAAAAAAAAGGAGAAAAAAAATCACTAAAGAAATCATTTCAAAATAATCCGCTTGCTAGCAAGTCATTAATAAGAAATTCTGTATTTTCACTGATAATAATCAGTACCGTCAATTAAAATATACAAAAATAAGCTCAATTTTAATTACCAGCTTTAGCTCTACAGAATATACATTACGTATACGCATCGTATCCTTAATAGAGTTCATTTGAAGTATGTGAGAAAATCTTCATCTGCAAACAAATGAGATGCCATAAAATATTTATATATATTTGTTTATGTTGACAAGCTAGCATGTTCAACAATCAGCAATACGATAAAGTTTGCTCCTTTAGCAGTAATCTCCTTAGAAGTCACCAAAGCCCATATACTATACATATTGAATAATTAATTTCAACACAAGATTAATTTAGATTTAATAATTACAGCTTAAGTAGATGGATCAAATAAACGATTAGCTTTGGCAAATATTACAAGTGCATACTCGACTTGTAGTTGCTTTGTCAGCGACGAGTAAATCAGATTTTAAATCGACCAACGAGTCGGATGAGTAATTACACGGATTGTGAGTTATTTTTACTGCCGGCAGCCGCAGAAACTGAACGCTGCCATCAACCGTCAGCGTTCGATTTGTGGCATTTGTGACAATGTGTGCGGGCAGCCTGAAATGGGCTATGCCTACCGCAATGCCACGCCCCTACTCACATGTCATGCGTGACAAAAATCGAACACCAATGTCGGCAACAGGCGCAATTTTGGCTCTACAATTGTAATTGCGTTAGGCCACAACAGTTGTGTGTGTGTGTGTGGGTGTGTGTGTGTGTGTGTGTGTGTGTGTGTGTGTGTGTGTGTGTGTGTGTGTGTGTGTGTCTGTGTGTACGGGTGTGTGAGTTAATTGCTATGTTCGATCACGTTCACATCACGACCATGTCAAATTATGTAAAATGGCAATGGTGATGGTAAGACGAAGCGTTTTCAGCGCACAATGAACTTATCGCCGTCATGGACTTAATCAAATTTTGTAGCATAAAATGGCAGGCAAGCTTCAGCTTCCACTATGAAAATGGCAGCGGCAGCTGTAAGCGAATGGGGCACGTTTTACAAAAAAAAAAACGCAGCATACTTTGGGGCAAGCTTCATTTAGTCGAAAACTGAACACGGGCAGTCGAGTTGAGTAGACTGAAGTTGAGTGGAGTGAACGACGTGGCAAAGGAGAGTCAACGTTGACACACTTATTTAGCAGCTGACCCTTGGTCAACAGTAAATGTGGCGCGTTTGCCTTGGCTTGTTGCACGCTTTGCGCTTCACGCTTCACGCTTCATGCTGCCGCTGGCACGCGGCACATAAATCAATGGCAACGATCTTTACGTGCTTGCAACGCAGCAAATTCACTTCACTGAAGCTGCAACTGACCCTGGCCGTCTGTCAGGCAGCCCACGCCTTGCAATCTTTATGGCGCATTGTGGCTTCCGCTGAGCGGATGTGCCTGTCTGCGTGCGTGTGTGTGTGTGTGTGTGTGTTGCATTTAAGTTGAAAGTGCGGCATTAAAATGCATTTCGCTTTCAATTTGCCCGCTTTCGCGTAATAGTTTCATTAAGTGTTTTCTCCTTAGACATTTCGGGCACGCTCCAACTCTAAGCTAATGCCCCATAATAATGCTGGCTAAAACCAACACTCGAAATTATTAATAAAATATTAAATAGCTCTCTCAATTGGTTCAGTTGATTGGCCATTATTAGCCACAGGTTATGTAACACAATGCTAATTAATAAGCAATTAATTACGACCAGAACAAGGTGATTTGGCCATTGTGACACTAATTGGCCACACACACAAAAATTAGTACAGAATGTTAATTAATCTCAGTGTTCAGCAATCAATTAGCTAACACGACAAGTAGAAGATATTTTTACCTGACAGTATCTCCTTAATCTCTGTTAAAACAGTCAACAGAAATTCAACTTTTGTGTCTGTAGTTTATTAATAATTTAAATATCACCACAGAAATGCACATTAAGTACTGAATGAACTCATATTTTAGTATTATTGTCAATAAACCCAGGACTGTAGAGAGTACACAGCATCGATTTACCACATTCTCATAGATGAGCATAAAAACTTGACTCATCTTTTCTCATACGAACAAAATTCATTTATTTTATCGTTCTGTCCACATCATATTAAGGATACTTCAAAAAACAATCCTCACACACACTCCGGCACACACAGTCATCATGAAATACGAACAAATTCATTAATTTCAACAATGTGAATGCCCAAAACAATAAAAACAACAACAAAAACAAAACGACCAACAACAAATCGGTGTGTCGACAAAAACAACACAAACAAAAAACAATAACAAATGCATTTACGAGTGCCATGCAAAGTATAGGATATAAAAAATGTACACAGAATTTCATAAGACATGCAGACGAGTAACTACTCTAACTTGTTGCTTATGCTAGAGTTTCGGGAGATTCAAATTCTCTATTGTCTACAGGAATATTATAAAAAGTATCTTTCAAAATGGGTGTGGCAAGTATATGTCCAGTATAAAAGAGTCATCAGGTTTTGCAGTAAATTAAAGTATTGCACATTAATTTTATAAAACTTTCGAGAATTTTTACAATTACATTTTGTTAAAGAGTATTTCTGCAAGCTTGTTGCCAAAATAAAAAAAAACACAATAATATTATTTAACTGTGATAAATATCTTCCTAATTAAAATATTAATAAATTACACACATTAAATGCAAAATTACTATTGAATAGTTCAAGTTATATATTGACATATTGTCAAACTTGATATCTTTAGCAATTAATTCAGATTCCAAACTGTGAACATTCTTAATGCCTCGAGTATTATGCTCGTCAGAAGGGTATTACAAAATGGAGCGTACACAGATATAGAGTTGGCAGGCAGCACCCAACGGAACCGAAACATGTGTATGGATAACGCTTTGGGTGGCAAAAGCTGTACCTCCCCCTCCGTGCCCCTTTGCACCATCATCCTGGGTCTTTTCCCCAACGAGCATGCAATGCAGCAAATGCGCTTGTCACTGCTGATCCTTTCAGCTGTTGAATTGCAAATTGTTTGTGTATGGCGTCAGTCATTTTGTTTTTGTTTTTTGTTCATTTTCATTCTGTTGTTTTTCTTCATACTCTCTCCCATTCCCACTCCCTTACTCTGACAAAATGTCCACACATCTGTCACTGCAACAGCAGCTCCCAATTTGTTCCTCTTCATTTTGCAGTTACATGCAACAAATTTGTGTGATTTTTTTTATATTTTGAAGTTCGTTTATATGTTCTTCTTTTTTTTAAATTGTCTTTAACATGTTCAGAAAAACGCACACGTTCTGCAAATGGTAAATGAGCTGCTTCATTCGCCAATACAAATCATTTCAAGCCTTATCGTCAGTACAGGGTGAAAACAAAGTAGTTCAGTCTATCTCTCTCTAATCTAATGGTCATGTAATTGAAATACACCTACACATCCTCTACCTGTTTAATGTATTTATGGAGAATTATTGGGTTGTGTAATAAGCAGATAAAGGCGTCTCTGAACTTGTCTGGTACTTGAATTGTTTCCAGATATCTGGTCATAATCATGATGTACGTCATGAAAATGACATGAATGCTATCGATTTCATAGACCAAACGATTGGCTTCGAATATTGTTTATTCTAACAATTAATTTCGAGAGGTAAAACATAGTGCATGACTTCACATATGGTATAGTATTTATATCATATACTATATAGCTACCTCATGGTCATAATTAGCAGACTGTCAATGTTTCTGAGAGATGGATACTGCACAATTGTTATGTGTTATTATCTTATAATATAGAACGGTTTTTGTAATTTTCAACATTTTTGGGGTATACTCTCAACTGAAATATTTCTGTGTGTTTCGTTTCTTTCTTTTTTCTTGTATTATGTTACATTGTATACTAAATAAGTATTTTCTGGCATCTTTTTCCCCCATTTTTCCCAACCATCGTTGGCCATTTGCATTTACATATGCGCATTGCCTGCAGCAGATTGTATTTAATTAAATTTGTGTGTAATACCAAACTAGCCGGAAAATGCAGTTAGAGAGCAGCTGAAGGACAACGAGGATAAGAAGGGGAACGAAAACAGGGCGAATTCATATATGCGATTCATATAATTTGTATAAATTTTGTAAAATTACTATCGCATGACAGACAGCAGCAAATAATGAAATGCAAAGCACATTAATTTATTGGCACGTTTATCTCTAGCAGCTGCTGCAACTGCAACATTATAAAAATTAAAAATCTGCATAAATATTATGCGCACACATACACACAGTCAAAGTTATCCATAAACTCAAATGTAGATGTGTTTGTGTCACGTTTTCAAAGGGCAAAACTATTTTAATTTGGCGATAAGCGATTGACTCTCTTGGCATTCATTTCCCCCTCATAAACATTATATTAAAGTGTCCCGGCAATCAAATCAAATTGCCAATAATTCCCTTTACTTATCTCCGGCTCGTATGTATAATGAATGACAAATTAGTTTTGTGAGGTGCAAACGGTTAGTTATAATAACTTTAAGTTCTTTCCGACTTGGCAAAAAATCTCTTCCCCTTTGCTGGCAAAAATAGCTGCATTAAAATTAATGCGCCGAAAAGTAGACTATTAAAAATGCAAAGCAAACTTTATTAGTGCACACAGCCGCACAAACAGTCGTGCTGTTAGTGTTTATGTATGTGAGTTGATTTCATAAACAGCGCAGGGCTTAAGCCATGCACAGAGGCGGAACATAAGAGTTAAGCATTATTAAAAGGGGATACGTTTTACTAAATCATATTAATATTGTCAGAAATATATATCCAAGGGAAACAGAGTGGTATTTTGAGAGAGAGAGAGAGTGTGAAAGAAGGGGCGGCCAATTATCTACAATGTTTTGCTAGACGACGCCACTGGCCATGACATTTACAAATAAACACACACAGCTACAGTTACAGATGCACATAGAACGAACTAACACATTAGATGGCGTTTCCTTTGGCAAAGGACGCGGCATAAAAGTTGCTTGACTTCATTTTGGGTCGTTGACGTTGCCGACGACAACATCAACATCAACAACAAACGAGCAAAACGAACAAACAAACAAACAAATAAACTGACAGACACTCGTTTCCGTTTTCAAACAAAACGGACGCCATATTTAAAATTCCAAACGGCGCAGCAACAACAACAACAACACCAACAACGTCAAAATAAGCAAACAAAATAACAGCGAATTGCCGTTTGCAAAAACTTTTCACGCTACATTTTAGAATATCTCTCGCTTTCACTATTCCTATCTCGCTCTCTCTCTCACTCGCTTGCTCTGTTGCCCTCTCACTCTATCGCTTTCTAGAGAGAATTGAATTTTGTGGGTCGCGCTTTGATTTTGAAAAAGTTTTGTGGCTGCCTCATTGAACGACGCTCGCTAATGCGAATCAATGTTGCGCCTCGCATGGCGGCTAATTGCTGAATTATGCCAAAAATAAGAGAAGAATAAAGAAGAAAAAGCGTAGCATGCTTCACGGCGCACAACAATGAAAACGCACACAAAAACACTGACAACAAACGCCGAAAGCGACTGCTCAACTCAAATTGTAGTTGGAAACAGCAGCCGCCTCACGACTCACACACACACACACACACACAACTGAATCAACATTTGGCATCAGCAGTTGCCAGTTGGCCTTTAGCGTTTGGCATTTGCTAAACACACACTCTCACACACATACTCGTACACAGCTAAATTTATAACGAATACGTTACTAAAATTCTGCTGACCGAACGCCTGCCGTGATTTCTGTGAACCAGAAATGAAAGATTTATTTGAGATTTGCATGATGAGATACGAATAGGGGTAGGGGTAGGGGTAGGGGTAGGAATAGGTAGTAGTCGTAGTAAGAATGGCAGGACCTACACAAGGGACGACACGTAGGCAAATAAAAGTGCCTCCGGTGTTTGTTTAGCTTTACAGTTTAGCTTGTATATTAAAATGATTTATATAGTATGCCAGCTCTTCTGCACAGACAGCCGAGCCTAGCACGAACTTAACCTTACATATTATCATTAAATATGCATTTCAAAATATAAACTGTATAATTTTATAATAATACCCTATGACTATGAGAATAATAAAATAAACTAAGCTAAATAACTAAGCTAAACATTAAAGTATACATTAGTTGGTTGGTTTTAATCTTTTGTAATTTATAAATAAGTTCTATGATATAAATAAAATAATAATTATAATAAAAATAAATGTTTTTAACAATCAATCAACTCGTTAAGAGAAATACTATTGCGTTGGATTGTAAGAGTGCTGTGAATGTGTCGAATTGGGGTCGTAAGTTATCATATCGCAAGTGGAGGGGCGTTTAAAAAAATCTATAAAATAAATTGACCGACAGGACGGCAGCCACACATGCCAATAAAATATTTTATCAGACGTACGTGTTGCTATTAGACGTTAAAACATTGACACCAATTCCCACTCTCCCCTCTCTATGGGGCACGTCACGCACGCATATCAAATGACGGCGTTGGAGTGTTGAAAGCTCTGACGAGTGCAAGGTGGCAGGATAGGTGTGTGTGTGTGTGTGTTTGTGGCATGGTGGCAGTTTGCCATGGCAGCTAACCCTTTTTTACGGCTGGTCAGTGCTGGATCTGGTCTCTGATTATGCGTCGTGTGGCCATAAATTTATATTGAAAGACGTGCGCTGTTAATCAAATTAAAGTGTTTGATTAAATTTTAAATAAAACGTTGACTGAAATTAATTTGTGTACAGCACGTTGCGTATGCGCAATATTCAATTAATTTATGCGTACCCCTCCAAAAATACTACACTCGAAATACATGCAAAAAAGTCTTGCACTAGAAAATTTCTAAAACGTGTCGCAAACTGCGTTACGTTACTTTAGCCCAGCCAAGGCTCAAGTGTTGCTCACTTTAAAGCGCTTAACGGCCAACTGAAGTTAAATAACAATTTCACTGCTCATTAACCCTAATTTGTATGTAAATTTTGGGAAACCCTAGTTGGGCCTCCCCTTCTACATTTGCCTTTCCCCCAAAGGGGCGTAAGAAGCTCCACGAAAGTTGCGACCCGCCATTTTTAAAGGATTTCAGCGACCATTTTGTTTTTAAGTATGTTTCAACTAGCAGAGCACACGAGAGTAGCCGAAATAGGGTGCATTTGGGAACAAGATTCAGCTAGTTATATTTAAATTTGTCGACCCAACTACATTGTAATGTAAGAGTAACGTAGCACTTTACCAAAGGCTGGAAAATTATCAAGTTAAAGACTATAACAAGTTTGAGTGCACATTTCAGAGTTATCTTATCTAGAGGATACAGCTCAATCATTAATTACAGGGTACTATTTAAGTAACAAAATTATCTATCAAAGAATATATCAATTGAGAATACACAATAACATATTTATGTGCAAGAAAATCATCAATATATAGAAAATAAAACATAAGAATGTTTCAGTTGAAAAGGAAGAACTATTGAAAGCTCCGTTCATAGATACCATTTACTTCACTCTAATCTAATCAAGTAATACCAACACAATAAAGAAAATCACGTTGTCCTGATCTAACATTTTTCCAAAATATTTCAAATGACGGTTAAGATTGATCTCTAGTCGAAATTGCGCTTTTATTAAACAAGCATTGGAGAATAACCTTAACTGCTCAGTTAATGTAGAAAGACAGTTGGGATAGTTCGTCAGTAAAGTAGAAATGACTATAAGATACCCTGTACTAAGCACTTTACACAGCAGATGCCATACAAGTATCTTAAGTATGAAACACTGTTATCATTCTGCTTCTATCTTTATGCTACCCTGTTGGGGCATTTATCTATCTACAGGGTATACATATATGTCTCTGTATATGTGTTGCGTTATTTGTTTGCTGAATGTTGGGTACTCATCGTGCAGCATCTTCCATTAATTCATCCGTCGACAAATAAACAAAAGGCCTCATAACGAAATGGACTTGCGGCAGTCATTATTGGGTTCTCATTGTTGTTGTTGTTGTTGTGTGGATAAAACAAAAGAGAGCATTAAGTCGAACAATAACCAACAAACGGGGAAAGAAGAAAAAGAGAAAAGTGGTAAAAATAACAGAGGTAGAGAGAGAGAGAGAGAGAGAGAGAGAGATAAAGAAGAAATGGCAACGTTCTTGGCGTCCCATGAAAATTCAATAAATTAAGGCAACGGCCATTAATTATATTTTAAATTACAATGCACATATACCAACGCACACACACACACACACACACACTTGGGTAACTTTTGCCTTTTCACCATGCTGCCTGCCAGAGAGAAAGTTGCACTCATTCAGCAGGCAAATTGTCGCAGTTTATCGCCATGCAGCCAACTCGACAACAACGACAACAACGTAAACAACAAAGTGACAGGCCATTGTTGCCTGTGGAAACCACTTGGCCAGCGCCAGGCAGCAAAATAATAAGTAATAAAAAAAGTATAAAGAAAAAATGAGAAAAAAGAACTTTAAAAACAACTTCAGCTGTGGATGAGTTGATGCTGCAGCTGCCAGGTCGAGTTGCAGTTGCAGTTGTAGGTTCAGTCTGCTGGGTGGCCCATTAGCGAGGCGTAAACAATGGCCAAGGCTGTTGACAATGGACCGGGTTGTCATTAACGCTGACGTAGGCCGCTGACCGCTGACGTGTTAACTGCAGAGAGTCAACATTTTAATTGGTTTTACGTCGCAAGTTGATTTTCATAAGGCCAAGACAGATAGACACCCGAGACAGATAGAAATAGAAAGACTCGCATTTTATTTGTCTACTTTTTTGGTTTAGCACGCTTGCCACGCTTTGGCTTCTTCTTGAAGGGACCGAGGCCCCGTCGCACCATCGTGCCACGCCACCAAGCCTGCAACTTGATTGCACACTGTATGCGATGCAGCTGGAGATCCAGCAGACGCTGTTCCTCCTCCTTCTTGGCGTTATACTCGTTCACGAACGTCACATGCTCGACATTCTCCTCACGATGCCGGTCCAGCGACTTGGTCAGCTCGAGGATGCGCAATTCCCAGGCTTCGCTTTCACGTTCCACCCTCCTCAGTTCGCTTGCATAGCGCTGCTGCCAATCCTTGATGCGTTGCTGAAGATCAGCACGTTCCCGACTGCGAAAGGAGCTCAGCTCCTGGCTGACACGTTGTTCCCGCGACAGGCGCTGCTTGAAGTCGAGTATATCCCTGAGGTAGGCTCGTTCGGCATTCTCGCCCCAGATCTCTGCCTGGCCAACTCGTGCCACCTCCCAACGCTCCACCAAACTGTACTCCAAATCGTTGACTCTCGAAACGCACTTCAAGTTGTATTTGGCATCGGCAATGCGTTCATCGTAATCCTTCAGCTTGGCCACACCATCGATTTTCACCTGCTCCAGCTGCACCTGCAGCTGCTTCAGTTCATCCCTGGATTGTTGCAGCTCCTTTGCAGCCACAGACTCCTCGCTATTGTTGCCACTCAGCGCACCAATTGCCAGTTCCAGGCGACTCGGCTTCTCCCGCTGCAGTTCCTCCTTCGTCATGTAGAGCTGCTGTTTGGCCGCTTCAAAGAATGCACGCAGTGCATCCATATCACGTTCATATTTCAGCGCATTCAACACACACTCATCCAGCTGATCCGCATCCGTCTCCGCCTCGCCCAGCAGCGACTGCAACCGGGGCAACTTCTTCCCCGTCAGCAACACTCGCTCCGGCATCGCCTTTTGGCCAATCGAAGAGCTGCGAAGTCGTCGCAACGAGGCGGGCAGAGGAGGCAGCGGCTTCTGCATATTCAAGCGTTGTGAACGTTGTTGCAACGCCAACTTATCGCCGGCCTCCTTAAAGGCAACGGTCAGCATCAGACGTTTCAATTCGGCTTGATCTTCTGTCTCATCCTCAGGCAGCGGATCTGTCTGTTCCTTCTCGGGTTCATCAGTCTGCTTCTCGGCCTGCTGCTCTTTACTGCAACCTGACACCGAGGACTCTGACATTGCACTGAACCGAAACAAAATTTTGTGTTTATATGAAATGTTTCATGTTGACACGGCAACACACACACACACTCTCTCTCCTCCTCTTTAACTGTCTTTATCGCTGTCTGTTCAGTTTGGCCAAGCGCCAATAAGTTTGCTACGCATTTGCTGCCTTTTGTCCTCATTCTTAACGTTTACGTGCAAAAATGCCAAACTGCCACAAATGCTGTTGTTGTTGTTGTTGTTGTTGTTGGCGCCTTTACAGAACAGCAGCTGGCGGAGCAGCAGGAGCCTTCATTGAATTTATTTGCCAGCTCCTTTATAGCATCCTTTTGCAACTGCTTCTTACTGGGTTCATTCACTTCTTGGCCAACCAAGTGGCATGTGTGCATCACATCTTTCTCTCTCTCTCTATCTTTCTCTCTTTATTGTCATTCTTTTGTCTGGGCCATCTTTCTCTCTCGCTGCTGGCTTATATGTTTAACCCAATAAATGCTGCGCTGATTGCAAGTTAAATTATTGGCACCCCAGACGCCAGACCCGCATTACAATTAAATTATCGCATTAACCACAAAACCAGCGCACCGCTGAGAATTGCCCGGCATTGTCCGGGTTATATTTTCAGCTTGCCCACAGCAAGCAAGTGCAAGCGGAGCTGAAGTGCTAAAATCTGACGAGGCAATACCCTTGACGAAGATCAAAGAAATATAAGACATATATAAAACTGCTGAATGATATTGTATATGAGTTAAAGTAAAGTTACAAAGAACATACCATGTTACTTGCAGATAGAACAATCAGGGATATCCTATATTTTATAGTTTAAATATATTTATCTAAAGAGATTCAATTGTAATCGAAATACTTAAGATTCCCCACTATTGTACTTGACTAAGTAATTGCATATAATTTAAATCTAAACTCTTGGTTCTTAATATAATTTAAAATATAATAATCTGAGATATTTGGATTCTATTCAGTTTTGCATCTGTGTTGTTGACATTTAGATATTATGTAGTTAAAGTAGAACTATAATAAAATACCCAATCAGTCTATTAAGATTTCAATTTAAATGAAATTGGCTTGAGAACTATTTCAATCTTTTAGTTTTAAATTTAAAGTTTATTACAATATAATTGAATAGGTAATATAAATATTATTTCTTATTTTTTCTAAATAAATTGCCAGTTGTCTAATATATCCACAAATATGTGTAGAGGGTATAAAAACAAGTTCCGCATGACTCACAAATAGCAAGTGCGACTTGTGTATGCTCTGCAATTGATTGCACCATTTTTTTTCAAGTTAAACTACAGTCTGCTCCCATATGAATAAACTTCTGTACGCTTGAGTAATTTTGAAATATTTTAAATGTTTTGCTTATATTTTTCGCAGTTATCAATTCCCCTCGAGGGAGACGCCATTTACCCTTCAGGTCAAACACTACAAAGGGGCAACGGCAAGTGGACAATGCAATGGAGTCCACGATTGGAATGCTATGAGAAATTACCCCGGACACACACACACACACACACACGTACATATACATATTAATTTAATGCCCGCCACTGTCTCGCACACACACACACACTCAAGCACACACGCATACGTGGCGGACTGCATGTGGCGCGTTTTCTCACTTGGCGAGTGGTTTCGCTGTCAACGGCCATTATTTTTAATAGACTGCAAAGAAAAAGTTTTCAGTTTTTCACTTCATTGACTGCGGATCGGAAAAAGAAAAAGGCGCAGCAACAGAAGAGGTTGCCTTACCCCGTCTCTTGGAGAGAATGTCAGCTAAAATTAAGTGCGCCAAAAAGTATGCTGTGGAGCAACTGATAAGCAGCACACTCACACACACACTCACACTCAGAGTGTGGCATAAAGCCATACACATAAATTCACATTGACCAAATTTTGCAGCACTGTTTTCAACATTTGCGATGCAAATTTTCTTCGATTCGCGACTGGCGACAACTCATGAATTATCAAATTCAAAGCGCATTCATGAATATTCGAAGGGCAGAGAAGAACTTTTGCCGCAAACGGGCTTTATCGAAATTATAAATAAATATTGCACGACAAGCCAAAAAATATTATATATCTACTACGATGAGAACTCGCGTTATAATCGACTAAAAATCAATCAGTCATTTGCTTTATTCATTCTATTCATACGAATATGAATCTACCGCATCTATCCATATTTTTGCCGTTGTCAACGACATTTTCCCAATCAAATATTCAGCTCGTAATTTGGCAGTTATTCCATATGGGCGTGAGAGGGAGTGGGTGTGTCATGTGACATATGCACTGTTGTCTGTCGTACTGCAGGTTCAGTTACTTCCGTTGCCTGACAACAGCGTCATTTCGTCAGCTGCAGACCTACCCAACAGCCAGGGAAGGCGCTCCAAGGGATCGAAAATGGTTTTCCAGCAAGGCTATTATACATAAACTACCTATTATCCCTTTTTTTACTATCTGGCTGACTTCTAGATTTCTAGTCTGTATAGTCTTCTAATATTCTAGTCTCATAGTTTTCTAGTTCCTTACTTTACTAAACTCTTACCATTCATATATCCTACTGTCGCCTACGCTCCCAACTTTCTTGTCTTATCAATACTCTTTTTGTCCATTAGTGTTCTTCTCTCTCAATGTCCTATTTTCCAACTCTAGTTTTCTCCTAGTTCCCTAGTCTCCTACTATAAGCATCATCTATACTCCTGGTTCATTAGTCTCTTAGATTCTAACAAAAGGTGTTCTGCTCTCAGAGTCTTTCAATCTCCCGGTCTGTTGTCTACTCTTTAGTATTCTAGTCTCCTGAACTCCTAGTATATTCCATTTTAAGAAACTAAAAACTGTATCCTAAGAACTCCCAAAATCAATTTAATGTCTCTATTTAATTAAACTTGAATTGATATTGACAGGATTAAAATTGATAAATCGGTTGAAAAAGAGAAGCTTATGGGTAAGTAAGCCCTGTTACTTTAAAAGTTATTTTAAATAAACATTATAATTGTATACACTATTTTCCCAGACTCCTAGTCTTCTATTATCCTAGTTCCCTAGTGCCATAGTTTCTCTACAGTCTCTCTAGATTATTTAGTCTCATTAATCTGCCTATCTTCTACCCTGTAACTGATTCATTCTTACAATGGCGCACAGTTATACTATCCCTTTATGTATAGGGTATTTACATAATCATTTTAAGACTCTCTATAAATTGTAGCTCTAAAAGCTAACCCCCTTTAAGCTACGTCCATGCATCAGAAATACAAATACCCTTGTCCACTCAGAATCATACACACACACACACACAGTGACACTTTGCATTACCAGCCGCACTTATGTTGCATGCTTCAGTTTGGCCAGTGTAAATAACCAAAAATTTTATATTGCGACCCGTAACCACGACACCATGACGACAACGGCATATGCCCAGCAGAGGGTGGAACAGGAAGAAGTGTAGCAGTAGGTAGGAATATCAGTATGACCAGAGGACAGCGGACAGGGGAGAAGGACGTCAACTAACCGACGACGTTGTCGCGGCGCTGCGCGTGATGGTGACTGTGTGAATATGTCAGTGTGTTGTTGTCTGTGGCCGGCGAGTGATAGACGCTACCATTAATTTACATTCAGGTGCCGCACGCTTGGCTGCCCAACTTTGCTCCAGCATAATACATATAAGTATATATATATATATATATGTATTTATTTGTGTGTGTGTGTGTGTGTGTGTGTGTGTGTGTGTGGGAACGACATGTGTTTTCACCCAAGCCCAACATGAAAAGCGGCAGAAGCTGCGGTCGCTCGTGCAGGCAAATCTCGTGCAATGCATGACAAATGCTTTGGCCAGCCTCAGCAGCAGCAGCAGCATTTCCCGTTCCCTGCCAACACTCTTTGTGAGGCGTGGCAAAAGTTTCTAAAAAGTCCAGAAAACTGACCCACTTGCCGGGCATGTAATTAGTGCCTCACCTCGTCGCCGTCTCATGGATTGCTGCTTGTGCAACAGCATGGTTAATTCATGATGCGCAAAATCGAAAGTTAGTCAGCCGCTCTCAATGCTGCTTGCCACAGAAAAGGGCCAAAGCAAAATCAATAAGGGCAGGTCGCTCCACAGTCGCCGCGGGGCCAATGCCAAGCAACCACTAAATAAAACAGAGCCAAGAAATAAGGTAGCCATGACAACAACGCGACTCAATAAACAAATGGTAAACACACTCAGTCAGACACACACACACACACACACACACACACACACTCACAGACGGGGCAACACACACGTTTAATGCGACTATTCAAATAAAGTTGCTTTAAAAATAGCACATATTGTCGCATTCATTGTATTCCGTGCTCGGCTGCTCGCTGGCACGCAAACTGTGTCAATATTCGAGTGCAGTTTGCTATTGGCAGTCGGACGAGAACGATCAGGACAAGCAAAACAAACAGAACATACAGGACTCGTCGTCCTGCTCAATCAGCAGTAGGAGAAACAAGAGTCATCTTCAAGATGTATCCGCAGGCGGAGCTGGAGAATTATAAGTTGCAGGTGGAGCTGCTACAGGAGAAACTGCATCGCAGGTCTGTACAACTATTATGTAATCAAGTGAACTATAAAATATAATTGTATTAAAAGAAGAAAGCGTAGTCTCATAGGAGTTACCATATAATCGGTTAAAGCGAATATAAACTTAAACAATTTCAAATAATCTATGATCTGATATACGATCAATAGATCAATTTCTTTTCAAACTAATTTGTTTTTATAAGTATATATAATAAATAAATATTGAAGTGACAATACGCAACTGGCAGATACCCTGTAGGTAGCTTAAAAGTAGTTTCCATTATATGCCTTTCAAATGGTAGAACAAATTGGACGTATTTATTGTATATTTTTAAATTAAACAATTAATTGTACTCGACCTAAAGAAAACCCGAAGTCAGGTTGACCTTAAATAAAAGTAATGGTTATCGAATAATAGAATATTATAATTTATTTCAATTGACTATACATTCATAAAACTATAAGCCATATAGAAGTTCATCTTTAACTAAATATATGTTAACAGTTTCATATAGTTATCGATTTTTCATTTATAATTAGGCAAAGGGTTAAGCATTCAATTTAAATAAATCGATGTATAGAATGTACAACTAAATATTTGATGCTAATATTGTAATGAGAAGGAAAGAGTTAAACAGGCAAAACACTAAATATTAAAGCTCTCAAAGGTTCATTTGACTGTTATATAAATGAATAAATATCTAAACGTTCTCACTTGAGGCTTTAATTTAAGTTTAAATTTGAAACAGATGACTATGAAGACCTTTTCTCCTTTGTCATACTTCCATACAGCGAGGACAATCGACAGCAACTAGAGCACAAACTGGATAAAGTACTACAAAAGCGGAACGAGCTGTAAGTAGCTTTTGCGTATTTCGCACCAGTCAAAGGAATAAACCCTAACCAACATCCACCATTCTATCGGTAACCAATAGAGATAAGTGCGTGCGTCAGAAGAGTCGTCAGAAGTATCAGGAATTTCTGGAGGAGCAGGCAAAGCGCAATGAACGAAACAAAAAGCTCGTGCAGATGTTGGAGCGCATTGATGAGCAAACTGCCGCCATGTCACAGCGCAGCGAAAGGCTCAAAATGATGAAGGTGCGTTGTGATTGTCTTCTATCCCAATAAGGCATCTTTAATTAATGTTCCAGCTTGCCTTTTGTACCTCCAGCTGCAATATCAAATGTACTTTGCTAAATTGGTGCAGCACCAAACGCTGAGAAGCATTCAACAGACAACGGCTGCAGGATGCAGCTCAATGCCGATTCCCGTGATGTTGCAGCCACAGGCGACAGCAATATCAAATCCAACAGCTGCCGCTGCAGCAGCGGCATCGACAGCAACAGTGACTCCGATGCCAGCTGGCTCGGTTCTAAATCCACATTCAAATATTAATCAGACGATGCTGGCAGCACCTCAACAGCAATGGGCCTTTGCCATGGCTACGCCCACTCCGTCCCAGCCTGGCATGGTATTGACGCCACAGTTTACGCCTCAGCCGGTGTATATGCCAGTGCCCGATTTGTATAGTGGTGTTGGTGTGGGAGGAGGACAGGCATTGGGAACGTCGAATCTCTTCGATCTGCGTGCCACATTGCGCGCCCTGGACAATGAGAATGCCGATTTGCCGGAGCGCATGACGCACTTTGATGTGGCTGCCCGAGCATCAGCAGCAGCAGGTGAATATCAAACAGACAGAACACCAACAACAACATCAGCAGCAGCAGCAACAACGCCGAGAGACAAAAGTGCAAGGGAACTGAGCAGCACATCCTCGACGCTGGCAACATCCTCGTTGACATTTGATAAATTGCCAAAGATGGCAGCGTTGACTGAACTGCCGGCTGCAACTGTCGGTGGCATCGATGACGATGGCGGGCGACCGCAAATGGCGTCGGGGCAGCTCCAACAGCAGCAGGAGGAGATGGAGGCATTGGGGCAGCAGGATGCCTGGCCAAATTCACGCGTGACAAAAGTTGAGCATGAAAAATCGCCAAGTGTCGTTGGTCATAATGAGCCTGGCCAGCAGCTACAGCAACAACAACAGCAACAACACCAACAACAGCAACCACAGCAACAACACAATTTCGAAGCATACTTTGGCGAGCTGAAAATCGATGAGCCCTGGCAGCCACCGCCAACAACAACAGCATCAATGACTAGACCCCGAGAACAATTCGAAGACAAACTGGAACTGAACGTGCGTGGAGGGATCGGAGGTAGTGGTAATGGAAGCGGAAGTGCAGGTGGAGGTGGCTCGATTGGCATCAGCAACGATTTGCTAGACGAAGTCAAAGCCAGTCGAGCAGCTTTACAAAAGGCAGCGGCTGCGGTTGATGAGCAGCTGGCAAGAGGTAATCAATTGTCACCAACGGCAACCGACAGCAATGAGGCATCCGCAAAGCCCAGAGTGTCGATTGAGAATATTGAAAATGCCATTTACGGCGAACGTTTGACAGCAACAACAGCAGCATCAGCATCAGCAGCAGCGACAACGGCTGCAGCAGCAGCGGCAGCAGCAACAACAGCAACTTTGGGTTTATTCGAGCACGCACCACAGCAGCAGCAAGAGATGGAAGTGGAAACGTTGCCGGAACAACAACCACAACAACAACAACAACAACATGTATCACAGCTCGATTACGGACACTATGATGCCATTAGTTATGGGGACCCAGGTGAGCCCAGTTATGCTAGCATCGAGTCCAGCCATCAACAGCAACAGCAACAGCTGCCGCCGCTGCAACAACAGTCAGGCGAGCCGCTTTACAGTGAAATCGGAAATCCCACAGACTATCAGCAATATGCAACGGATGCAAATGCAGCAAACGAGCCAGGAACTGAGGCTGCCACCGGAGCTGCAGCTGAGACTGCAGCCGATGTTGGGGCAACACAGCAGGAGTACTCCAATATGGATTACAGCAACTACGATGCCTCACAATATGCAGCTGGCTATGATCCCAATGCCTACCCGGGTTACATATATGACGAGGCAACTGGTCAGTATATTGCCGATCCCAATGCCACGCAGTATGCCCCAGATGGCAGCTACGCGGGACAGGACTACGATGCCGGCACAACAAACTATGACTACTATGCCGAGCAGCAACAGCAACAGGAACAGCAGCAGCAACAGCAGGAACAACAGGAAGTCGCGTATCCAATGTCCGAGAACAACAACAGAGAAGCAGCTGAGCCACAGGAAGTGGATCAAGCAACCACCGCGCCACTCGAACCACCCATTGATGTCGGCGCTGATGCAAAAAGCGAAACCACTCACTCACTGGCTGTTGCTGGTGCTGCTGTTGCCGCCGCCAAACCTGTCAAACCCACATCGATACTTGCGTCGACAGACAAACAAGCGGCGCCTAATGATGCGAATCAGCAGCAGCAGCATCAACAGCAGCAGCAGCAGCAGAAGAAGAAGAAGCGCGTTAATTTCGTTGACAGCAGCGAAACGGATGATAGCTCAAGCGCGAAACCAGTCCAGGAGCCACCATCCAACAACAACGCCAACAGCAACAACCCCACACCAACAGCTGCAGTTGGGGCAACTCCTGTGGCTGGCAGCGAGAGTGACTTCGATTTTTCAACGGGCAGCGAGGCGAAGAATTAGAACAAGCTGAAAACACTTGAGCTCTAATTTGCTGCCATTTGGGTTAACCAAATGGTTGACCAATCCACTGACTATTCACTGTGACCGCATTCAATTTATGGCCATTGCATATTTCCCCTTCTTATCTCCCATTTCCTTTTCCCATTTCTGCTCCATTTCCCGTTGTCAAACAATCGAGTTCGATTTGCTGATGTGCACATTTAACAACAACTTATTAAATTATCAATTGTTAGCTTAACTCTATGAATCGTGAAACATGTTTAAATATGTTTAAAAAGTTCAAAATAAATAAAACGAAAACTCCAAGAAAATATTATTTTGAAACATTAATCAGTTGCTGGATGATATTAATACAATAAGATGGTTATTAACTTTGTCTAAACAACTAAACAACAGAAAACAACTATAATGAAGTGCCCTTAAAAGAAATATCTTATAATAAACATATCACAGATCAGTCCAAGTAATCTGTATAAAATGCAGGCAAACTCACATGAAAAACATAACTACATAAAAAACTATTGTTTATAAAAAGTAATCATTAATTTTATGTAGGGGAATAATAAATACATACAAAATTAAATAAGAATAAACAACAAGCAGAAAGTACTTTATATAAAATAATATATCCCACATGCTATGAATTTTTCCTGATTATTATAAGACGTATCTTAAAGCTGGCAGAGTATAGAGTATTTCAAATTTGTGGTATATAAGATATAAGTTTTCTTTACATTTTCAATTTTAAGAATAATATTGGACTCTGCCGCTAGATCTAAGATCCATGTTATAATATAGAAAACAAATTCATAGCATATTTCAAAAAAAATGGGATAATATTTAAAGAACTCTATTTAAATACGATTTATCTTTAATTTCAAAAATATGATTCTTCCTTAAAGTAACCATCTATAGAGCTTACACTTTGAAATGTTTAATACGGAGCCTACTTATTGGCGTTTGTCCAATGTACTTCAATTACAATGCTGTTCACTCTTTGTGTTCCCTTTTAATATTTGCGCTGCACACACAGAATGCACAATATAGTTAATACTTGACTTTCACAGCTGACCTCAGGAATATATAGTGTATATAGTATATGTTATATGTATTATATTGAATTTTCTGGCTCAATAATAAGGTTTTGCAGCTGCCAGGCCGTGGATTGTCAGAAGTGCAATTGTCGGTAAAATGGGTTGATTGTCTGTCACACAGTCAACTCGCTGACCAACTTTTCGCATTGGCAATGAAGCTAATTAAGTCCGGCGGTTGTTGCACCGTCCCGGAACATACATATACTTATGCACATACCCATGTAGACAAATACACACATACACACTTATGTATGCATTTTCTTGTCTGACAGATTCACGGGCCGTTGCCGTTGGCCAACACAGACGGCCCGGTAAGGTCAACAAAAGCTAACTTAATTGAAATTTTTACAACTATTAAGAATAAAGAATGTGCGTGATGGTATTCACATAGATGAAGAGGAATATTATAGTATATTTGTAATTGTATCTACATGAGAGGTTCATACTTGCAATAAATAATATTCAGTTATATTAAATGTAATTACAGTACTATATAAACTTTTCCTTTATACATACTTTATTTGAATCTGAGCGAATAAACTTAGTTGTGTAGACTTACACCATCAACATCGTTTCCAATTACTTAAAGAGATTAAAGTTCTGTTTAACTAGCAACTACTGTAGTTAAGCGCAGAAAACAGGCGCCCAGACAATGCCTTGCAACTCGTTATTATTTTCACTTTTCGATTAACTCGTGGAGCGACCAGGGCAACTGTTGCTGACATTTTTTCCATCAATTTAAATACGGATGAAGAATTGACATTGTTCATGATGAATCATCATCATCAACAGCAGCAGCTACAACATCATGATCATCAACGGAATTCTGTTGAAAGTTGCGTTCATGGCATGAGTATATTTATTTATTTTAAATTGCGGGTTGTTCAGTTGTTTTTTATGTTGTGTTTTTTTGGGACGACTTTAATTACTCTTCAAGTGCAATTTAAATTTACTCATTTTCCATTTGCTAATTTATATTAATTTGTATGCAACGATCAAAATATAATTAGTATACCCAATTATCCACTCGCAGTGTCAGCTCACTGACATTTCATTGGCGGCATCAAACGTCTATCAATTCTCGTGGTTTTCATATCAAATATTTAATTGCCGATAATATGAATAAATTATACAATAGTAAAAATTATAAAACCAAAAATAACAAGAGATAATTTAATTTTAATTTATTAGAATTCTTTTCTATGGAAGTATAAAGTATATATGCTCAGCTGCTGTAATAGGATCAATTATACTCGCAATTTCAAACAACCTTACAAGTTGTCCAATAATTTCCGACTGCGCCGGGTGAATAAACTTCATTATTTCGCTTTTTAATGAGCTGAACATTCGAGAATGAAAACTGGAAAAAACTGGAAAAAAAGAACACGGTTTCAGGGCAACTTTTTGGAACAGAAAATTTCAATTAAATGTTACACCAAAAACCTCAAAGGCAAATTACAAATAAAAATGAAATGGTCCACAATTAAATGGCCTCAAAATGCAGACAAATTCTTAGCGTCGTTTCACATCAAATGAAATAAATTTCCATCGAGCCTCGAACTTTTTACCGATTGCCTGGAGGAGGGGAGCCAAAGGTTTGTAATTCGACCTAAAGACAACAACAAAGGAAAATTTTGGTTTATTGCGCGCTCAATTTACGGCAATAAGTATCGCCTTAGACACTTTTTGAAGTTTAATCCGAATAATTTGAAATCTGAAATTGATTCGCGACTACTCGTAGAACAAAAGCATAAACATAAGGCTTATAATGCGTTTATCAGACCAATGTTTAGATACGTATATTGTAAATGGACTCCATATGCTTCGTCTATGTCTAGTGTGAGTGATTTAACAATAAATTGCAAAGGCAAATCAAATCGGCACGTCACAGGTACAAGGATAAAGGATTACGAATATAGCCTCAGCCACAAGACGAATAATTGAGTGGCGCTTGCTTATTTATGCACCCCGGGCAAAGAAAATGAAAGATAGACGGAGGAAAAAAGCAAACGTATATTGAGAGTGAATACCCATGGGAACGAATACATATATACGAATACGAACACACATATTCACATAATCAGTGCTGAAATTCAATTTCGAAATAAAACGCAAATCGAGTAGCGAAATTCGCTTTACTTTGGCAACACGTGCTGGGAGAGGAGGAAAAATGTAACAACGAACACTCGTCGTATGTTTCGTGTACTTTGTTGCGAGAGACTTTAGGCAGCCAAAGTCAACAACATTGTGGTACACGCGGCGTATGATTGACATTTATGCAAATCACTCATTGGGGGAGGGCTTTGTTCGTTGGCATCGAATACGAGTATGACAATATTTATAAAGCAGCAACTGCATAAATACAACCCTTTATACATTCCATTACCCATTTACATACATAAAGCCAAAATATATGAAATCTATTCCCACATCTCCATCCAGAGGCACAAGACAAGTTATGTTTTACTTAAAGCCAAATCTCTTCAATTATTCAATATCGTGGCCTTGAAAGTACGATTGAAGCGTTCTTGTTTTGATTTCTTTAAAGTAAGTTTCATAAAACACTTAAGATTCTACTAAAGCTGAAATAATTTATAATCATTTGCTCTAGCCTAGGACATATTTCAATTGATGTTTTAGTTAAAGCCGACCCTTTTTAATACTTTCCTTTTATAAAAATGTTTCTTTTTAGAGTAGTTTCATTCAAGAATATTACTTCAGCGTCTCGTGCTCATATCGATCCAATAATCATCTGTCAGAGTTACTAGCTTAGTCGCAATCCGCCCCTGAGTTCATACACAATTTCAATTTAGTCCCAACTCGTACGTCGGTGTGACATTAACGCTAATTGAAAACATGAAATGCGATATATCGCAGCATAGACAAACACCCCATCTACTCGTCACACTTGGCGTATACTTATTCCCCACTCTGCCCACACCGACCACGATTAGTGCACGTTCAGTGCTCTCCGTCCAACCTTCAGCCCTTACCTATTTTGCGCCATTTTCATGGTGAAAAGATAACAAAAGTTTTCGCCATTTTGCCGCGCGACAACACAAGAGTTTTCCTGCGTTTTTCCGCCAACTTATTATTGTTTAAATATTTACACTACGAATGGCAAGCAGAAGGGATGGAAAGGAAGAAGGGGGCACACCTCCGTTGCCGTGTGCCGTGTGGCATGGCGCCGTCTTGGCAACATATGCGCGACAAGTTCTCGACATAGAAGGGGGCGGGACACAAGTTAACGTGGCACTCCTTGGGCTTGGCATTGTCACGTAGTTGCCTGGGCACTCGGGTGACTTTAAGTGTTGCTGCCGTGGATATGCATATGAATGACAGAGCTGTTCAGCCAACGACAGCTGCTGTCGCCGTCGCCGTCGTCGTCGACGTTGCCATCCAGTGCGAGAAACGCACTACTCCGATCTGATGCTTATTGCTTAGTTTGCTATTAGTCCATTTGCCCTTTGCCCTTCGCCCTATGCCTTCTTTCTTGCTCCTTTTCCTCGCTGCCATCTTTCTCCTGCCCATTCGCAAATTATGTTGATGATGTCGATGGATGCTGTATGAGTATTCCACATAAACAGCACGTCTGTCACGTTTTCGTTTGTCCGCTGCACAACACGTCCAGTTCAGCCCCAGCTCAACTCAGTTTTTGTATGCTCTTATACCCTATAATGTCTCAAATGGGTTAGTTTAGTATTTAAAGATATAAAACTTAAAGTTCTGTCTATTCGAATATATGCGAAAATTAGATTGTCAAGCCTTTAATAAACACAAAGTTTACATAATAATCAGTCACCAGCAGCTGCAAGATATTATGGTAGTATATGGCAAAGGTTAATGAAATTAAAATCAAGTTAGTGCATTCTGTATTCAACATACGAAAGTAACAAGTAAGTAACAAGTTAACAGCAGTTAACGTACTCTTTTTATAGCCTGTGCCCATTAAAAATGGGCAAAAAAGGCTATAATGAATTTGTGTGAATGTATGTAACAGGCAGAAGGAGGCATCTCCGACCATATAAAGTATATATATTCTTAATCAGTATCAATAGTCGAGTCGATTGACACCTGTCCGTCTGTCTGTCCGTCCGTCTGTCCGTCTGTCCGTCCGTCTGTATGAACGCGTAGATCTCAGCAACTATAAGAGCTAGAGACTTCAAATTTGGAATGTAGGCTCCTGAATACCATACGCAGATCAAGTTTATTTTCAATTTTCGATATCATGTCCCGTTGGTCTTAAAATTAGAAAAATCACCATAACATAAGCAATGTTAAAGCTAGGGACTTGAGATTTGGCACACATGATGAAAAGCTTGGGCTTAATATGTCCTGAAAATTTCATCACGATACCACGCCCCCTTCGCCCATAACTCGAAAAAGCTGATAACAAGAGCAGTTTTATAGCTAGAGCCTTAATATTTAGCACACATGGTAAGTATCCTACTCTCAATGTGTGCTACAAATTTCAGTACGATCGGATATTGAACTCAGAAGTTATTCAAGAAACAAATTTATGCAGCGCAGCAGATGCGTCGCAGCGCAGTAGCAGCGCAGTCGCTGCGCCGCGCCGACGACATGAACGAAAAGACGAGTTTGTTCATGTTTGATTTGCCTTTCGTCTGCTGTGGCGCTAAACATAAACAATCAACAGCCACAGTCCAGTGTTGCCAGACTATAGCAAGCTACTTACTCTCGATGAAAGCAAGATCGACTTCAAGCGATATATTTAAATCCTATTATAATGAAAATACTTGTCTTTGAAGACCTGCACAGGGTTTCCTACTGTCGCGCCCGCTCGACTGATCGGCTTGTTTAATTTAACTTATTAGAAACAATTCGTAAGTTTTCATATGAATATTACAATCGCATTCACTTAAATATGTTACAGTTTACAGGGTATCTGCTGAACAGGCAGTCACTTCTAAAGCACTGTTGCCCATTTAACCATTCTACGTTACTTTTTTTTTTGTTTAACTGTCACAAATGTTGGTAACTGCAAGCCAGACACGTGTGACAGTTTTACTACGGCGGCAAACATGGCTAATAATAATGATCATATTCGTATTCGTGTTCACAATGCTTTGCTGAAGTGGTTGCAAATATTTGGCAAGACCATTAACATAAATCAGTTGCAGCTTAAAATCTACAGCGTAATTTCTCACAGAAGGAGTTGAGAAAGACATTTACTGCCGGCTGCAAACGTTTTGGCAATCAAGAAAACTAATTTTCCTAATAAGCCGCAGGGCAGGACGAGAAGACAACAGACCGCAGTCTGCAGACTGCAGACCGCAAGAGTAGTAAGGATATCTACTAACTCAACCGAAGATAGAAGGCAGGAGAAACACAAAAAATACTGTACAACTGCCACTTGAGATATGTGATGGAAATTGATTTCCATTTGAATCAATACCAGTATTCATATTCATATGCAGAACGTGCTTCTTGTCTTCGGCTACGATACTTGAAAATCCCCTGTCCATTGATATGGGTGCTTGCCTCTCAGCCAGGCTAACAACAGAATGGGTTTGAATCAAGGGCGTCGGCAGCTTTTCAGTAAGGGGGGGGCCAACACAGGTTTTCAACCTCATCTTCTCTCTTGCCTTCCTTTTAAGCACCAGGCATTCAACATACAGTCATTACAAAAATTTAATACTTTTAATAATTGTTTCTTTTAATAAGTTCACGTTTTAAAAACCATTTTATGCAGATTTTGGAAGCTAAATAATGAAATTTCACATGTGTAGGGGGGGGCAATGGCCCCCCTCTGCCCCCCCCTGCCTACGCCCTTGGTTTGAATCGAACCTTTTTATTCATTTAAATCAAAGCCAAGTGGTCTTGAGTCCCTTCTGTAGCCCGTAAGAGCCGACATTGTGCCTGAGCCCAATCTAAGGCAGCTAATCTGCATTGTCTTGTTGTAACATTGAAGAGACACATGTCGCATTGTCTTGAGCCTGCCAACCGCAAATGTATCTCGTCCAGTGGCTTCAGGGCCCGACAGACAGATATACATGGGGACAGACTGAGATGGGTTCTTCTATTGATAATATGCTTAACCACATCATGCAAGTACATATGGGGTTTTGTGGAATTTTCACTTTTTATTGTTTAAGCTTTCAGCACAGATTGTGCGGCGCATTATTGAAATCCTTTTTCGTGCGCCTTAAGGATAACAAGCACACTTTCACACACACACACACACTTATATACATCTATACAATTACTCGACTTCCACACTTCACTTAAGCTTCCATTGTTTTCCTGCTCCTTGGGGTTGGGCTACCGCACTTGAATTGTACAAAACAAAAGCCGTGTTGAGTATTGCAAAGTTATTTGAAAGCATTGATTACATATCGATGCTGAGCAGCCGAACGTCTAGCCAGACTGTAGTCACTAAGACCAATATCAGCCCAAACCACCCAACCACCCAACCACCGGCAACCACAACCACCGCCAACCGTCTCTTTTCAGCATGACAATTGATATTTCCTACAATTTTCAAGGAAAGTTCTGCCGGTATTTGGAATTTAGGCATGAGCATTTCAGCGATAACGAAATGTTTATGGATTTCTTTTGCTTTCGTCGACTTTCTTTTGCTGAGCCCACTTATCTGATGCTGTTTGCCACAGTCAGTGGCAAAAATTTGTAACACTTATCAATTAGAGGTGCAAGACTTGCGCTATTTTACTAAATTTAGAGTTGTCATGGTTTTTAGACCCTTTACTTTAAAGAAGTAAAACGGCTCTATAAAGTTTGTCAAAATAAAAATGTGCGTAACAGGTCGAAGGAAGTCCGGCAGACCCTATAAAGTATATATATTCTTGATCAGCATCACCAGCCAAGTCGATATAGCCATGTCCGTCTGTCCATCTGTCCGTCTGCCTGTATGAGCGACTAGATCTCAGAGACTATAAGAGCTAGAGCTACCAAATTTGGTATGTAGGTTCGTCTATGGGCTAAGCAGATCAAGTTTATATTAAAATTTTGACACGCCCCCTTCCGCCTCCGTAATATACGACATACGACATTTCGTATTCCCCCTGTTTCATAATCATACGACATTTTATATTCTCCCTGTTTCATAATCATACGACATTTTATATTCCCCCTGTTTCATAATCATACGACATTTTATATTCCCCCTGTTTCATAATCTTACGACATTTCAGAATTTGATCTTTATATATATATTTATATATTTTATATTCCCCCTGTTTCATAATCATACGACATTTTATATTCCCCCTGTTTCATAATCATACGACATTTTATATTCCCCCTGTTTCATAATCTTACGACATTTCAGAATTTGATCTTTATATATATATTTATATATTTTATATTCCCCCTGTTTCACAATCATACGAAATTTTATATTCCCCTTGTTTCATAATCATACGACATTTTATATTCCCCTTGTTTCATAATCATACGACATTTTATATTCCCCCTGTTTCATAATCATACGACATTTTATATTCCCCCTGTTTCATAATCATACGACATTTTATATTCCCCCTGTTTCATAATCATACGACATTTCAGAATTTGATCTTTATATATATATTTATATATTTTATATTCCCCCTGTTTCATAATCATACGACATTTTATATTCCCCCTGTTTCATAATCATACGACATTTTATATTCCTCTTGTTTCATAATTTTATATTCCCCCTGTTTCATAATCATAAGACATTTCAGAATTTGATCTTTATATATATATTTATATATTCTCCCTGTTTCATAATCATACGACATTTTATATTCCCCCTGTTTCAAAATCATACGACATTTTATATTCCCCCTGTTTCATATTCATACTTCATTTTATATTCCCCCTGTTTCATAATCATACGACATTTCAGAATTTGATCTTTATATATATATTTATATATTCTCCCTGTTTCATAATCATACGACATTTTATATTCCCCCTGTTTCAAAATCATACGACATTTTATATTCCCCCTGTTTCATATTCATACTTCATTTTATATTCCCCCTGTTTCATAATCATACGACATTTCAGAATTTGATCTTTATATATATATTTATATATTCTCCCTGTTTCATAATCATACGACATTTTATATTCCCCCTGTTTCATAATCATACGACATTTTAAATTCCCCCTGTTTCATAATCATACGACATTTTATATTCCCCCTGTTTCATAATCATACGACATTTTTTATTCCCCGTGTTTCATAATCATACGACATTTTATATTCCCTATGTTTCATAATCATACGACATTTTATATTCCCCCTGTTTCATAATCATACGACATTTTATATTCCTCTTGTTTCATAATTTTATATTCCCCCTGTTTCATAATCATAAGACATTTCAGAATTTGATCTTTATATATATATTTATATATTCTCCCTGTTTCATAATCATACGACATTTTATATTCCCCCTGTTTCAAAATCATACGACATTTTATATTCCCCCTGTTTCATAATCATACGACATATTATATTCCCCTTGTTTCATAAGTATACGACGTTTTATATTCCCCCTGTTTCATAATCATACGACATTTTATATTCCCCCTGTTTCATATTCATACTTCATTTTATATTCCCCTTGTTTCATAATCATACGACATTTTATATTCCCCTGTTTCATAATCATACGACATTTTATATTCCCCCTGTTTCATAATCATACGACATTTCAGAATTTGATCTTTATATATATATTTATATATTCGCCCTGTTTCATAATCATACGACATTTTATATTCCCCCTGTTTCATAATCATACGACATTTTATATTCCCCCTGTTTCATAATCATACGACATTTTATATTCCCCCTGTTTCATAATCATACGACATTTTATATTCCCCCTGTTTCAAAATCATACGACATTTTATATTCCCCCTGTTTCATATTCATACTTCATTTTATATTCCCCCTGTTTCATAATCATACGACATTTCAGAATTTATCTTTATATATATATTTATATATTCCCCTTGTTTCATAATCATAGGACATTTTATATTCCCCCTGTTTCATAATCATACGACATTTTATATTCCCCTTGTTTCATAATCATACGACATTTTATATTCCCCCTGTTTCATAATCATACGACATTTTATATTCCCCCTGTTTCATAATCATACGACATTTTATATTCCCCCTGTTTCATAATCATACGACATTTTATATTCCCCCTGTTTCAAAATCATACGACATTTTATGTTTCCCCTGTTTCATATTCATACTTCATTTTATATTCCCCCTGTTTCATAATCATACGACATTTCAGAATTTGATCTTTATATATATATTTATATATTCTCCCTGTTTCATAATCATACGACATTTTATATTCCCCCTGTTTCATAATCATACGACATTTTATATTCCCCCTGTTTCATACTCATACTTCATTTTATATTCCCCCTGTTTCATAATCATACGACATTTTATATTCCCCCTGTTTCATAATCATACGACATTTTATATTCCTCTTGTTTCATAATTTTATATTCCCCCTGTTTCATAATCATAAGACATTTCAGAATTTGATCTTTATATATATATTTATATATTCTCCCTGTTTCATAATCATACGACATTTTATATTCCCCCTGTTTCATAATCATACGACATTTTATATTCCCCCTGTTTCATATTCATACTTCATTTTATATTCCCCCTGTTTCATAATCATACGACATTTCAGAATTTGATCTTTATATATATATTTATATATTCTCCCTGTTTCATAATCATACGACATTTTATATTCCCCCTGTTTCATAATCATACGACATTTTATATTCCCCCTGTTTCATAATCATACGACATTTTATATTCCCCCTGTTTCATATTCATACTTCATTTTATATTCCCCCTGTTTCATAATCATACGACATTTCAGAATTTGATCTTTATATATATATTTATATATTCTCCCTGTTTCATAATCATACGACATTTTATATTCCCCCTGTTTCATAATCATACGACATTTTATATTCCCCCTGTTTCATATTCATACTTCATTTTATATTCCCCCTGTTTCATAATCATACGACATTTCAGAATTTGATCTTTATATATATATTTATATATTCTCCCTGTTTCATAATCATACGACATTTTATATTCCCCCTGTTTCATAATCATACGACATTTTATATTCCCCCTGTTTCATAATCATACGACATTTTATATTCCCCCTGTTTCATAATCATACGACATTTTATATTCCCCCTGTTTCATAATCATACTTCATTTTATATTCCCCCTGTTTCATAATCATACGACATTTTATATTCCCCCTGTTTCATAATCATACGACATTTCAGAATTTGATCTTTATATATATATTTATATATTCTCCCTGTTTCATAATCATACGACATTTTATATTCCCCCTGTTTCATAATCATACGACATTTTATATTCCCCCTGTTTCATATTCATACTTCATTTTATATTCCCCCTGTTTCATAATCATACGACATTTTATATTCCCCCTGTTTCATAATCATACGACATTTTATATTCCTCTTGTTTCATAATTTTATATTCCCCCTGTTTCATAATCATAAGACATTTCAGAATTTGATCTTTATATATATATTTATATATTCTCCCTGTTTCATAATCATACGACATTTTATATTCCCCCTGTTTCATAATCATACTTCATTTTATATTCCCCCTGTTTCATATTCATACTTCATTTTATATTCCCCCTGTTTCATAATCATACGACATTTTATATTCCCCCTGTTTCATAATCATACGACATTTTATATTCCTCTTGTTTCATAATTTTATATTCCCCCTGTTTCATAATCATAAGACATTTCAGAATTTGATCTTTATATATATATTTATATATTCTCCCTGTTTCATAATCATACGACATTTTATATTCCCCCTGTTTCATAATCATACTTCATTTTATATTCCCCCTGTTTCATAATCATACGACATTTTATATTCCCCCTGTTTCATAATCATACGACATTTCAGAATTTGATCTTTATATATATATTTATATATTCTCCCTGTTTCATAATCATACGACATTTTATATTCCCCCTGTTTCATAATCATACGACATTTTATATTCCCCCTGTTTCATATTCATACTTCATTTTATATTCCCCCTGTTTCATAATCATACGACATTTTATATTCCCCCTGTTTCATAATCATACGACATTTTATATTCCTCTTGTTTCATAATTTTATATTCCCCCTGTTTCATAATCATAAGACATTTCAGAATTTGATCTTTATATATATATTTATATATTCTCCCTGTTTCATAATCATACGACATTTTATATTCCCCCTGTTTCATAATCATAAGACATTTCAGAATTTGATCTTTATATATATATTTATATATTCTCCCTGTTTCATAATCATACGACATTTTTTATTCCCCCTGTTTCATAATCATACGACATTTTATATTCCCCCTGTTTCATAATCATACGACATTTCAGAATTTGATCTTTATATATATATTTATATATTCTCCCTGTTTCATAATCATACGACATTTTATATTCCCCCTGTTTCATAATCATACGACATTTTATATTCCCCCTGTTTCATAATCATACGACATTTTATATTCCCCCTGTTTCATAATCATACGACATTTTATATTCCCCCTGTTTCATAATCATACGGCATTTTATATTCCCCCTGTTTCATAATCATACGACATTTCAGAATTTGATCTTTATATATATATTTATATATTCTCCCTGTTTCATAATCATACGACATTTTATATTCCCCCTGTTTCATAATCATACGACATTTTATATTCCCCCTGTTTCAAAATCATACTTCATTTTATATTCCCCCTGTTTCATAATCATACTTCATTTTATATTCCCCCTGTTTCATAATCATACGACATTTCAGAATTTGATCTTTATATATATATTTATATATTCCCCTTGTTTCATAATCATACGACATTTTATATTCCCCCTGTTTCATAATCATACGACATTTTATATTCCCCCTGTTTCATAATCATACGACATTTCAGAATTTGATCTTTATATATATATTTATATATTCCCCTTGTTTCATAATCATACGACATTTTATATTCCCCCTGTTTCATAATCATACGACATTTTATATTCCCCCTGTTTCAAAATCATACGACATTTTATATTCCCCCTGTTTCATATTCATACTTCATTTTATATTCCCCCTGTTTCATAATCATACGACATTTCAGAATTTGATCTTTATATATATATTTATATATTCTCCCTGTTTCATAATCATACGACATTTTATATTCCCCCTGTTTCATAATCATACGACATTTTATATTCCCCCTGTTTCAAAATCATACGACATTTTATATTCCCCCTGTTTCATAATCATACGACATTTTGTATTCCCCCTGTTTCATAATCATACGACATTTTATATTCCCCCTGTTTCATAATCATACGACGTTTTATATTCCCCTTGTTTCATAAGTATACGACATTTTATATTCTCCCTGTTTCATAATCATACGACATTTTATATTCCCCCTGTTTCAAAATCATACGACATTTTATATTCCCCCTGTTTCATAATCATACGACATTTCAGAATTTGATCTTTATATATATATATATATATATATATATTCTCCCTGTTTCATACGACATTTTATATTCCCCCTGTTTCACAATCATACGACATTTTATATTCCCCTTGTTTCATAATCATAAGACATCTTATATTCCCCTTGTTTCATAATCATACGACATTTTATATTCCCCGTGTTTCATAATCATACGACATTTTATATTCCCCCTGTTTCATAATCATACGACATTTTATATTCCCCCTGTTTCATAATCATACGACATATTATATTCCCCTTGTTTCATAAGTATACGACGTTTTATATTCCCCCTGTTTCATAATCATACGACATTTTATATTCCCCTGTTTCATAATCATACGACGTTTTATATTCCCCCTGTTTCATAATCATACGACATATTATATTCCCCTTGTTTCATAAGTATACGACGTTTTATATTCCCCCTGTTTCATAATCATACGACATTTTATATTCCCCTTGTTTCATAATCATACGACATTTTATATTCCCCCTGTTTCACAATCATACGACATTTTATATTCCCCTTGTTTCATAATCATACGACATTTTATATTCCCCCTGTTTCACAATCATACGAAATTTTATATTCCCCTTGTTTCATAATCATACGACATTTTATATTCCCCCTGTTTCATAATCATACGACATTTTATATTCCCCCTGTTTCATAATCATACGACGTTTTATATTCCCCCTGTTTCATAATCATACGACATATTATATTCCCCTTGTTTCATAAGTATACGACATTTTATATTCCCCCTGTTTCATAATCATACGACATTTTATATTCCCCTTGTTTCATAAGTATACGACATTTTATGTTCCCCTTGTTTCATAATCATACGACATTTTATATTCCCCCTGTTTCATAATCATACGACATTTTATATTCCCCCTGTTTCATAATCATACGACATTTTATGTTCCCCCTGTTTCATAATCATACGACATTTTATATTCCCCCTGTTTCATAATCATACGACATTTTATATTCCCCCTGTTTCATAATCATACGACATTTTATATTCCCCCTGTTTCATAATCATACTTCATTTTATATTCCCCCTGTTTCATAATCATACGACATTTCAGAATTTGATCTTTATATATATATTTATATATTCTCCCTGTTTCATAATCATACGACATTTTATATTCCCCCTGTTTCATAATCATACGACATTTTATATTCCCCCTGTTTCATAATCATACGACATTTCAGAATTTGATCTTTATATATATATTTATATATTTTCCCTGTTTCATAACCATACGACATTTTATATTCTCCCTGTTTCATAATCATACGACATATAATATTCCCCCTGTTTCATAATCATACGACATTTTATATTCCCCCTGTTTTACTATGTAATTCACTCATATTTCAATATAATATATATATATGTACTTTAGAATTATCATTCAATTCTTATGGTTTCTGTAACTGGACAAGTCGTTAAACGGATTTTCAATTGATTTTAGGCAGCTCAGCTCATCATGTCGGAATGAAAAATCGTGAAATTTCATTAAGCTTCACGTAATTTTTGTTAATTTGTGCGTTAATTTAATAACATGTGAGTGCTGCCTTTTGCCATATGTAGACACAGAAATGTGAATTAAAGTTGAATATAAACATATATATGCCAGACAGTGTCTGGTGCAAGGATAGAAGGTTGGAGTGAAGTGGGATGCATTGCAATTTAACGCACAATGGCCGCGGATATCCGTTTAATGGCCATGAATACATAAATAATAAAAATGTATTTGTTTATTACACACATACACATTCAGAAGTCAGCTTTCATTTCTTTATGCGAATTTATTTACCTTTGCAAATAAAATTTATTATATTATTTTTTTTTTTGTTTTTTGTTTTCTGTGTTTTTTTAACAGAATGCAATTTAAACAATACCCATGAGTATTTATAATAAGCACAATAAAAGGCGATAAAAAAAACTATCTGAGTGCGATGTGAAGCGATTGGCTTTTGTGTCAGCTTCTCCCTGTTGATGTGTGTGTGGTGTGTGTTGCTTGTTCGAGCACATCCGTTTTCCTGTGGCTTGTTAAAAATTATTTAATTTTATTATAGTTCAATAATAGTTTGCTGCATGAATGGAGACCATCAGGACTATACAAATACGAGAATAATCCCAATTCCATGGAGAGCATCAACGAGCAGAAAATACTTTATTCTAGGATGCTCTGACACTAATCTCGAGTTTGGTAAATTAAAAATGCCATTGGGCGATGGCCAGCTACATGAGTCCAAGTGACATCTGCATGTGCTCCATTTACACAAAGTGCTTAATCAAGCGGAAAAGAAAAGGACTTGAAAAAGAACACACACATACACACACACGGACACATTTGCGCTGGAGAAACTAAAGTGAAGTAGTTTAAAATTAAAAAGGACATATGATCCTGTCAATGGTCCTGCCGCTAAGTGAAAAACCAACCAGGCAGCCAACGAGAGCGTTCGAGATTAGCAGGCGGATGCCCACTCCGACTTGAGTCCTGTTCTGGCTGGGGAAGGAAGTCGGGAGTGGGAGTGTGTTTTCATTTGATTTGGCTTGTCTAAGTTCTCATGCATGTTGCATATGTATATGTACGATTCTATACGTTAAAGTATATGTGTTGTTTGCACTTCGCAGCGCACAAGAAGTGCCATTATGTGCACAAACGGGTAAATGAAGAAAGCAAGTGGAATAATTGCTGGCACACGTATGCAAAAGTAAAGCAGGACATGGAGAGAGAGCGAGCAGATGCAATAGAATGCATTAATTATTGCTGCCCATGCTGGCAGGGTTTTTATGGTTACACAAAAATCCAATTGCATGCCCCATTTACCCATCCATTTGAAAATTACAATTGTTAATATGACAATTGGCAAGGCAAATAGTTAACCATCTTTATACAAGAGTACATTCGCTTACCTATCTACACAATTAATCGAATGCGACGGCGGCAATGCGACTATGTGGCGTATGCGTTATTTGATCAAACGTTGCTTCAGTCTCGTCATGGAGGGTCCACTACTGGCAACAGCGCGTCCCTATCTGCAGATCTTCTCGCTCCTCAGCCTGACACCGCCTCCCAGCAGCTTTGAGAGAAGTCAACACAGCTGGCAATGGAAGCTATTGATGCTCATCTTCAGCTGCTACACCTGCTGCACTTGTCTGCTGAATGCCTACATTAGCTACGTTAACATTGAGTTACTTGACGTCGAGGTAAAAGAACTGGAGGTGGAAGATTTTACCTACGCTTTGGGACTGGCTCAGAAGATCTTCTTCATGGTCCTACTGGGAACCAATTCAGTTTATATGGTGATATATTACCGTAGACTAGGTAACATTTATAAGGAAATTTCTTCATTGGAACTAGACATCGATGAAGCCTTTCAATCATTTGGCGGTAAACGAAAGCGTTCTAATTTCCGAGTATATCTGTTCACTCGCATCGGATTGTGGGCCATATTTCTTTTTGTGGTTTTGTCGCGTCTTAATATCCCTGAACTTTCGGACTACATGATCTGGCGCGACAAGATCCTCACCGAGTACATATTGCTTGTGCTGCAATTCAAAAGTCTCGAATATACCCTGTTTGTGATGTTAATTCATGAATTATTGCTACGTCTACGTCAAAAGCTCATACGACTGCAACAGGAGTTGACAGCCTGCGATCAAAGTATCCTGCTCCAAGCACTGTGTCAGGCCTTGCGAAAGAATAAACATCTGCTCGCTCGCATCTGGAAGCTGGTGGGTGAATTAGAGGGATACTTTCTACTGCCTATGTTGATCTTCTTCCTTTACAATGGCGTATGCATGCTCCACATTGTAAATTGGGCCTTTATACAGGCGGTCAATCCCAACGACTGCTGTCGCTACTGTACGCTCAGAAATATATATTGAGTTATATATAGAATTGATAAAATATATATATTAATTACAGGGCGCTTTGGCCGTTTGCTCATACTACTGCTGAATCTACTGATACCTTGCTGGATCAGCCACAACTGTATTAGCACGGTAAGAAGATTTTTGGATAGAATTTCCCCCGCTTAGGTTAGTTTTTCATTGCAGTATAACAGCTTTGGTCGCATTCTTCATAACATTCGTGGTGGTTCCGGTCTAGTTACGCCACAATTGCTCAAGATGATCCTTATGGAATATGCCCTGCAGATGGAGCACTTAAAACTGCGCTTCACCTGCGGTGGGTTTTTCGACATTAATCTAAAGTACTTTGCAGGCGTAAGTTAAATGGAAGTGAGTCCAAAAACTAACTATAATGTCTGTCTTCATTTGGCTTACAGATGGTTGTCACAATCGTCAGTTATACGATAATTTTAATACAGTTTAAAATGCAGGCAATGCTGGAGGCCAAACAGTCGGCTACGCGACGTTTAAGTTTAACAAACAACGGCAAAAGCTCAATGAAAGCCTAAAAGCTAAGATAATTCATTTATTAAAATAAAATATGTTCACTGTTATTGTTTTGGTTATTATAACTTCAGTGATCAATCAATTACCTTAATACTAATCAACACATTACAAAACATTTCATAACTAGGGTGAATTGTATTTGTAACCTTCGGCTTATAATTAAACAAATTTACTAAAAGGTAAAATTATGTAAGTTTTCCTGTACTTTATTAAATTACCAAACATTTATTATTTATACATAACGTTGAGATGCGACCGATCAAAAGACAGACCTGTACCCAGATTTATTCACTTAGCAGTAAAGCTGAGAAACTAGTTTCTCATCAAAGTAGTTGTCAGTCACGCCTCCTTGAATACGTTTCACATTTCCTGACAAAATTTAAATACCCAACACAGGGAGATACTGAAGAAGCTAATTGAGAGAGAGAGAGTAGTGGATGATAATGAAGCATAAATACTTGCTGCTCAAGCAGCGGGGTTTTATGGGTACACAAAAATCAATTACAAGTCACATTTATCCTTTTAATTGGAAAATTTAAATTGATATATATTAATTAGCTATGCAAATAGTTAAGCATCTTTCTACAATTGTACTTTCGCTTACCTATTTATCTATTCAATTATTCGCATGCGACGGAGGCAATGCAACTATGCGACGTATGCGTAATATTTTCAAACGTGGCTTAAGTCTCAACATGGAGGGTCAACTACTGGCAACAGCTCGTCCCTATCTGCAGATCTTCTCGCTCCTCAGCCTGACACCGCCTCCTAGCAGCTTTGAGAGAAGCCATCGCAGCTGGCAATGGAAGCTATTGATGCTCATCTTCAGCTGCTACAGCTGCTGCACCTGTCTGCTGAGTGTCTATATTTCTAATGTCAATATAATTATACTTGACGTCGAAGTTAAGGAGCTGGCGGTGGAAGATTTCACCAACGCTTTGGGCATGGTTCAGAAGTTCTTCTACCCGTGCCTTTTGGGAACTAATATAGTTTATATGTTAATATATTACCGAAGACTGGGTAACATTTATAAGGAAATTTCTTCATTGGAATTAGACATCGATGAAACCTTTCAATCATTTGGCAGTCAACGAAGCCGTTCCAATTTCCGAGTCTTTCTGTTCACTCGCATCGGGTTGTGGATTATCTTTCTGTTTGTGGCCGTGCCACGTTTTACGATCCCTGTGCTCACGAACTATATGGCCAGACGCGACAAGATCCTCACCGAGTTTGTATTGCTTATACTGCAATTTAAAACCTTGGAATATACCTTGTTTGTGATGTTACTTCATGAATTATTGCTACGTCTACGTCAAAAGCTCATTCGACTGCAGCAGGAGTTGACAGTCTGCGATCAACGGGTCCTGCTCCAAGCACTGTGTCAGGCCTTGCGAAAGAATAAACATCTGCTCGCTCGCATCTGGAAGCTGGTGGGTGAATTAGAGGGATACTTTCTACTGCCTATGATGCTGTCCTTTCTTCACCATGGCGTATGCATGTTGCACATTGTAAATTGGGCCTTCATACAGGCGGTCAATCCCAACGATTGCTGTCGGTATTGTAAGTTAAAAGATATGTGGACATTTCCACGTAATTTTTCTTCTAGAAAATTACTTACTTACTTATGTTAACAATTATTGTTTTGTTTTTCTGAATATCTTTTAACCATTAAGTTCTATTCATTTTAAATTTTTTTTGTTTTATGTAATCCTAAAATTATAAATGTATAAATTAATTACAGGGCGCATTGGCCATTTGCTGATACTGCTAATTAATCTCCTGATACCTTGTTTGGTTAGCCAAAACTGTATTAAAACGGTAGGTCGTCTTTTAAATAGAATTTCTTACGCTGAGCTCAGTTTCTCATTGCAGTACAACAGCTTTGGTCGCATTCTTCATAACATTCGTGGTGGTTCCGGTCTCGTTACGCCACAATTGCTCAAGATGATCCTCATGGAATATGCCCTGCAGATGGAACACTTGAAACTGCGCTTCACATGTGGTGGCTTTTTCGACATTAATCTCAAGTACTTTGCAGGCGTAAGTTAAATGAAGCTTAGTCCAAAAGCTAACTCTTATTTCTATCTTCATTTGGTTTACAGATGGTTGTCACACTCGTCAGCTATACGATAATTTTAATACAGTTTAAAATGCAGGCATTGGTAGAGGCCAAACAGTCAGCAACGCGACGTTTAAGTTTAACAAGCAACGGTAAAAGCTCAATGAAAGCTTAAAGCTTGTCAGTTAACAGAACTGTTAATTTAACAGTGTCAAAGCTATGTTTGATTTTTGTATGAAATACGTTTATTTAAACATTTATACTATTATTGTTTCGGTAATCGCAATCGAACAACTGCAACTGCAACTTCAACGATCAATCAATTATCTTAATCTTAGTCTAAGCATTATTAAACATTTCATGTTTTTTGTTGCGGTTAGTTGTACTCATAATTAGTGTGAAGTTAATTGCGACATTCGGCTTATTAATAACTGTTTCCTTATATACTATATATTGCTTATCACCTACTGCTAAATATCTGCCTACCCATGACCCATCAGTGTTCTACTAACTTACATAACTATTCAAATATACCCTATAATACATATATATTTGTTGGATTTTCATACTCGTGAAATGTTCAGTTTCGTACTTTTTGTTTGCATTTGGATTTTTGTCATTTAACAATCTTCTTTCAATTGATAATCACAGACTGAATAACTGGAATAACTTATGCAATTCTATATGTATATATTTAACTAGAGGAAAAATTAGCTATTTAAAATGGACTATCGCCCTCTGATAAACAAACAAATGAACAAACCAACAGAGTATATTGATAGATAAATCTCAACCGTGTGGAAGTTAATATTGAATTGTACATGTATATAATATAAAGATACAATAATGCCGTTGGCAGTTAGATTTACAATTAGTTTAAGGTAAGGCTCCATACACTGATTATTGATTATACAGAATACAGCTCTATGTATGTATAGATATATCCATATCGGTACAAAAATAATAACATATTGGAAGGACACTGGTGGTCTTACACACATACATACATACAAGGTCTTAAAGTCTACGCAGATTACTGATTACTTGGGCTAGCTAGTCAAAACAGGTTCATGTTGTCGTTCATGTAGCTTAGCAGGTAGTACAAATAAATAAATAGACACACTGTAGGCAGGAGATAATTCAGCAGTAGGTTAACTATTATCCCGTCCCATGCTTTCCGTTCTCGAACAGGCCTTTCTTGAAAAAAGACGACAGCTGTACGAGGGAGGCACGGGTGAGGCCCGGTCCACCAGGTCCCTCATAGATTGGACACTGCGGTATTTTCGAGCAGACGACGAAAAGGCGGCGCAAGTAGAGCTCCAGGAGACGGCGACGATGTTTCGCCACAGGCTCACTGTTCGAGGCGAAGAGTTCGCGACGTGGAAAAGGCAATGCAGAGATCTGTAACAGAAAATCATTGATTACAGTTGAGAGATAATCAAAGAGTTATTAGAGACTTACCTTGGCACCATAACAGTGTTTCATGCAGAGATGCAGTTCCCGGAAGCGACTATACCGACGCAGTATATTAAGCTTGCCATCTGGGAGTGCAATGCGCACCTCGTACTCGTAGTGCGTCTGTTTGCCAGCTCCGCGCATCACGAATGTTGGTACGGTTATGAAGTGTTCGCCTTCAGCTGCGGCATACAAATACAATCTGATTATCTTGGACGTTCACTGATACTTTAATCGTTTACTTACGAAACTCCCTCATCGATGGACACGATCTGGTCATGCTAGGCGAATAGATCTGCGAAGTGGACTCCTCCATGCTGGTGGGACTCATTGCACTGGAACGCATAATAGAACTGGTCATTTGGCTGGCACGATCCTCCGCACAGCACAGAGCATGCGCCTCAAGATCCTGCACCGATTGCAACATTTCCTGTTCCAATTGAATGTAGCTTCGTTGCAGATCCTGTAAGTCGGCAATCTGCTCGTCCAGCTCCGCTTTGTTTACATCCGATTCGAGATTCTTCATGATCAATGCCTTCTGTGCAGCAATCTTGCGACGCTTGGCATGCAGCGGACAGTAAGCTCTTGTCATGCCCGTATTTCGGCCAATTTCGCAGGACGAACAGGAGCCTGTCTCCTCATCGCTGGTTCGCATGATGTGCCTGTAGTTACCAGCGACTCCATTTTGAAGCAGCGCCTGGTTTCGACTGTCCAAACATACGCCACTGTCGCTCATAATAGCCTGCGAGCTGAGGGCAACTGAGATGCTGCCACTTCCGCTGCTGGGACCCGCCGTGCAGGTGCGCGAAGCATCCTCGCTGCTGCCCGAGAAGTCGTCCTTACGCGTATCCTCAGCCTCATCCCCGGCCTCACATGAGAAATTACTCAGCGGCGACTGCTGTCCCTCCGTGATTGTGGGCGACGAGAAGTCAGAGGGGAAGGTATCACATGTTTTATATGTGTCCGACTTGGACACATCGTCCATATCATTGGAGCTTTGCACCTGCAGTTGCATACTCTGCTTTTTAGCTCGAATTGCCTGGGCTTCTTTCTCGCTTTCAGCACGCTCCTGGCACAGACGATCCAATTGCGCCTGTATTTCCAGCATGGTCTCGTCCACTTTGGCGATTTTACTGGTGCTGGCATTAAGAATGCGTTCCTTCTCCGCTATTTGTTCGTCCAGTCTGCGTATCTCCTCATTCTGCAAGACATTTTAAGTAATTAAAGCAAGTTTTCGAGAATTTTTGTAAGAATTTCACTGGCAAGGACATCAAAACTAACCAGATATCAAAATTATGTTTCCTAATAATAGTAGTTAATTTTGTTCTCCAAGTTTAGCTTTCAATTTTGTGAATATTTATAACTGAACTTACGTTTCTTCGTACCGTATCCTTGATAAACTGTGCAGCAAACAGATCCAACGAATTAGACACCTGTAGCAACAGGTCATCGTTTAACGGAGTGCCCTCCTCAATCTTCATGCCCATCTGTAAAGTAAACTTAATTGATCAACAGTTCTATAACAACGTCCCTTGACAAGCTCTAAGCAACTTAAATATATTTAAATGAGAAAAATTATAAGGAAAGTGAACAAACCTCGTCCAGTTTGCCACAATCATGCAGTTCCTGCAATTCTTTTGCTACATACTCAGAGAAATCACGTTTCTTAGAGTCGAGCTGCGTTTGAAACGCGGAAATTTGTCTACAGACAATGTCGATCTAAAACGAAAATGAAACGAACAGAAAACCAATAAGGAAACAAAGGCCAAGACATACAAAATGATAATCTAAGCACAAAATAACAAACACAAAAATCCATTTCATGCAAATCAGAGTAAATCATGCAGGACGCACCTGAACCTTCTCGTTATTTTTTTCCCAAAGCAGCATGTCCTTGCGGGCAATAAGTTCCTGTTCGCGACAATTCAATAGTTGCATGCCATCCATTTTATCCTGTTCTAGACGCTTCAGTTCTTCCGTCAACTTTCTCACCTTCGTCTTGTACTGATCGTGCATCTGAACGCGCTCCTGGAAATGTTAAACATTTTGTAAATAATGATTTCGTTGAACTTTACGCTTTACTTACAACATTCAGTTGCTTCAGGGCGTTCTCAATGGTGTCGAGTATCTTTCGATTTTCATCCTGCAGCTCGGGATCATCGCGAGACATGGGTCGCTGTGGATAATACTGTCGGTCAGAGCGTTTATAAGGCGATGAGGTACTGCCCGTCATGACATCCTCATCAATGTCGGGGCAAGACAACAAATTCTCCCTGGACGAAGTAATCAGCGACAGACGCGACATATCCAACTGCGAGCGATTTAAATCTTTGCGCAACTTCTCCGCCTCAATGGGATTGTTAAAGCGAAATATGTTGGTGCGTCCGAGCAGAATGATGTCGCCCTGCGAGATCTGCTTAGGTTCGTCAATGAGATGAGCATTCACCCAGCACTGAGCTTGAGGATACGGATGCAAAGTTGCGACACCTCCCTTAACAACAATTCTGCAGTGTTGCGGTCGAATTCCATCGCCCACCAGCTCAATGTGAGGTGCCAATTCGGCATCCTCCGTACCAATGCTCGTCTCGCCTTCCTTTAAGCTATAGAGGGTAACGCCAGTCGTCACATCATTGTGTATGCCAATCAAATGTGGTATTTCCGAGTCAAGGACAACGCCCACGCCCGATTTGCGTAATCCCAGACTCTTTTGCTCCTGCAATATGGACTGGGCCACCTTCCACTTCTCCGTCCATTCCTCCGTGAGCACTTTCTCCTGCGCCTCCTTCTTCTGCAGATCAGCCAGCACTTTGAGTGAAGGTTGCAGCGAGTGCTAAGAAGAAAGATAGATATAATTACAATTAACAAAATATAACTAAAGACTGTGCGACGCCTGCACATGTTCTTTTAAAAAGAAACTTGAAAATAACAACAATGCAAATAATATTTTGTAAGAAAATATTACTTTACGAAAACTTCTGAAGCGGGACTCGCACAAAAATCTTAAAAACAACTTAAACTTAACTTAACTTAAAAGAGTTTAATAATTAAAATGCTTACAATATCCCCAGTTAACATGGACTTCAGCTTGTTTATCTCCTCCCTGAGCTCGCGTATCAGCTTCACATTGGCATCTTCATTGACCGTGGGCTTGTTAATGATATTCTTGGCCCGATTCGCATATCGTAGCGTGCTCAGCGTCTCACTGTAGTTACAATCCGCTGGCGACAATGCCGCTATCATAATTGTCTTGCTGTTGCCACCCAAACTATCCTTGAGCAAATAGGTGAGTGTGGAGTCGCGATAGGGAATGTAAAGAACGCGCTTCGTAGCGCTATTTGGAGTTGTGGCCAGCGATGTCGAGTTGTGCATTAGGGCGGCACTCGATTGTTCCGCCAACGCGGAAATGACGCTGCCCAGCGTTACGAGGGATTTGTTGATGTGGGCGCCCTCTTTCAGTCGATCGCCCGTCGCTCCCGTTGCATTCGCTCGCTCACTGCATTAAGAAAACATACGCTTTAATGGTTGGCATCATCAATTTCATGCTTCGCTTACGCACCTGCCAGCCAAGTCGACCAAATGGATTTTGGAAACTGTCTCGCTTGGCATGTCATTCATGAAGACGGCCTGCACAAATGTGATCGTGAAGATGGCGTGACTCCGACTGCTCGTATCATTCATGTTAGTGCTGGCCGTTGTGCGATGTGCATTACCACGTGCAATGCACTCCTAATAGAGAGAGAGAGAGTTGCATAAACAACAGAATATCCTCAAGTTCAAATTTCCAGCTCACCTGTATCTCCTCGAAGGCAGAGACCGCATGCTGCGACAAATTAACCACATAGGGACCCAATCTGGGATCTTCACGGACTCGCAACGAATGTCCCGTATTCTGGACTGCCAGCAGATCCTTTACCTTCTCGTTATAGATCTCCAGGTAACTAGCATGCGTCCGGTAACCCGTCCCCGACTCCTGGCCAACGCGCATCCTTGCAAACAGCTCTTCGCAGATGCGGGGTATAAGTCCGGGATTGTTCGGTGTTCCCATCATGGTAAACGTCTTGCCGGAGCCCGTCTGTCCATATGCAAATACACAGGCATTGTAACCTGTCAACCAAGCAAAAGTGAATTTTTAATTAATATAAATATGAACATAAATATAAATTAAATTAATAAATAAAGGCTCTATTCTGCCGCACTCAAAACTCTACATTGTCAGCACATTGCAGCCATGTTGCATGCAACACGCTTCACAAAGTTTAGCTAACTATCCACTGCAACTTGTGGCATGCTGCTAATGGCGGCAATTGACTTTTATAAGTAACTTCAAGCCATGGGAAAAGTACTCGGTTTGCATGTTATTATCTTTGTCGAGTAGTCGCAAATTTCAGAGGACAAGGTAAATGGATTGTCATCAAAGCAAGTGACAAACAAGGTTTCGGGTTCGAATTCCAAGCTGTTCTGTAGTTAAAACTGTCTAAATTCTTTATGAAATATTTGTGACTTTGCCTTGGACAGCATCAATTATCTAACTGGAATGATTCTCCAAACCCTCTTATAGAATACTTGGAAATGAAAGAAAATTCCTAATGTAAGAGCTGTCTTTTATATATATAGTTGTAAGCTTGGGTACCTCCTTGCTACTATAATATTAATGATAATAACACTTATAATAGTTAATAGTTTTAAAAGTATCAAAACCAAAACCGCAACATTATTTTCTTGTCTACTTTCATAATGAATGTTCATTTTAAAGATAAATAATAGCAACGTTATGTCCAAATACCAATAGATTCGGCTAATACAGATAACAAGACCAAGAGACTTGTTTAGTATAAATAAGTATAAGTCTATATAAGTATAAATAATCTTAGCTTTAGCACTATAATAAATTAAGTTACATAGTTGTTGTTTGCTTCAGGCATATGAATTTTTATCAGATAAAAGTCAACTTTAAGTTCCAGTTTGTGTTTAAATCTAAATTGAAACTATTTTTAACTGTCATCAAGTGGCAATAATTATGGCTCTTATTGGGACCTCAGAACATTACTCACAAAAACCATTAATGCATTTATTTTCAACTACATAACATAATATATTAGCTCTGATTATTAACAACACTCATTAGGATTATATTGGGAATAGTGTTAAAATCACCTTATCGTTGATTCCCTTTGTTTTAACCTAATGGTGAATTGTGTGTTCAAGTAGTAGTAGTTAAACATTTGTGAAAAGTCATGGGATGCTGTAGGCATTGCACATTTGTGGCTGACCCCTCTCAACCGGGCAAAAAACACTTTTACTGTAATTGCAGCTCAAGTGTCAGTCGACAGAGAGACTAAGCGACAGGCAGACAGACAGATGAGTCCCACCCAATGGGCGTTTAAGCATTTTAACACCTTGTTGTGTTGGGGCTGATGTCTAGTCAAGAGATTGCCTTGACGGCGTCATCCGAGACCGCACAAGTGGCGCAACAGCAACAACAACACTTACAACAATTGCTTAGCCAAGTTACTGCCGCTTTTAGCCAGTCAGTAACTACTCAAAGCCAGGCTCAATCTATGTGTGGACATCACTTGCAGTTTTTGTTTTGTTTTGTCATTCCCACTCGGCCCATCTTGGCCCGGGCAATTTGATATTGAAAGCGTGCCAAGCAGCAGCAGCAACAACAACAAGTTGCTGCAACAAACAGCTGTTCCATTTCGCTTGCCATTTTGCGATGTTGTTGTTGTGGGCGAAAGTTAGTTTTGTTTTTTTTATTTCGGCATAGTTTTTCGCCAAACAACAAAAGAAATTCAGCTTCTGTTACAGTTTTCCGCGAGTGAAAGCGCATAAAATATTACGCACTGATGAAAATCATTGCCAGGCACGTGACACAATCGTGTCGACAATCAATCAACAACAATCCCTTCACAGCGGGCACAACTTGAATTGATAGCAAGAGTCTCTTTCTTTCTGCCCCGCTGTGTAGATACAAAATATTACGTAGCCGCAACGTAAGGCAGGAAATTTGCATGATTATTGAGGCATACGAGGCACGCCAAAAAGCAAAATGTGAGTAGAGCAAACGTTTGTGTTTTATTTTTAGACACGCATTTGGTTAAAACAGCGAAAATTCGGAAACAAAATGTATTCAACATCAAAGACCAACAGAATTGTAAACAAAACAGAGAAAATTACAGCAAATCGACAGACTGTCTGTCAGCCAAAAATCAACAATAAAAGGCCAACAACAAAACCAAAGTCATGGCCGAAAGACTTTGAACTGTAAGCTGAACTGAGCTATGAGCAATTTGTATTTGCCATTTTGACAGCAACTGCGACTACGTCAAAGACTGAGGTTATAATCAAACAGAGTATCGAGAGTCGAGAGTATTTTTATGGTTATTACTAATTTAATTCTTAAAATCAACTACCTTAGTTAATATTGTAAATTTATCTCACTCACCTTCGTAGGCACAATCGACGACATCGTTGCCCAGATCGCTGTACACCTGCTCCTGTGTGGCAAAATGTGAATCCTCCGCATCGAAAGACCAATAGGAATAATCAAAGGTGAAATCGTGAAAAGCCTCGCGACCTGCATCGCGTATGGATTGCAGGCGAGGCTTCACAAGCCGCGTCTTCTTGTTTTCCATTTCCACAATGAGCTGAGCGTCCATGTCATTTTCACTGCAGAGAGACAAGGAAAACAGAAGGTGAAGGCATTAGCATACCCTGTAAATGACCTTGGCCCATAGAAAATAAACCTAAGCTAAACTAATTGACATCGTACAGATGTCGTTAACGTTGTTAGTATTTTCCCCAGGGCCCCATTAACTTGGCTAACAGCTCGCAACGACCTGGCCATAAAATAGCGCTATTTATAAGCGCTTTGCATGATCTGAAAATGTTGTATGACGCGAGAATCCATACGAGTTTAATAGTCACATGATTTTTCCAGGCGGCAACACGACACAAACACAAAAGAAATTCCGGTTTGTGGGCAAATCATTAAATGAAAACTTGATTGCAGCACAGAAAGCGCAAAGTCACAAGAAAAGAAAATAATAATAAAAAAATGCAAAGAAAAGAAAACAAGACTGACCGCTGCAGTTAGAACTTTTGAATTTGGGTTGGAGGAATGGGGAAACCGCTTGACTTTGATATCGAGTTCATGGTACACCCACCGCAGTTGCATGTGCCACCCAATTCAAAAGACTTGCCACACATTGAGTCACTCAGTCAATGGCCCCGCAGCAACAACACAGACGCTGCAAGTATCTTTTTCTTACAATTTCAGTTTATTCATTTGTTCTGTTTTTTTTTTTTATTTTTTATCTGCACGCGTCTTGCCCCCATTAGTGGCAACAATTTTAGGTCGTTCCTCTTTGCTCATAGGCTCAATGCGCATTGTTGGCGGCATGCTTACGTTCCACTTTCAGCATTCTATACTCGTATTTTATGAGTATGAGTCTGAGTCTGAGTTGTTCTCCACTCATTTCATTGCCTGCGAGTGGTTTTAATTTTTAATCTGTTTGGTTTGCGACTACGCTTTGGCTCAGTTTATTATGCATTCCCCCCAGCACGTTATCTGTATCTGTGGCACTGATTTGTGCCTCAATTTCAAACACAAGCACAAACACGCATAAACACTGCATCGCCTTCAGTTATGACCAAATATCTGACTCATATTCAGGCAGCAATAACAAAAACAAAACAAATGAATGAATCTCGTTGGCAAACATCACAATGAATATGGAAGTTTCTTGATTTAAGCTCGCGTGTTCATATTTTCCTGCATACGATACATACATCTATACATCTTTCCATATGTAGAAGCGAAATCCTAACGAAAATTCGAGTTGAACTTTATATAGTACTTAATAATACGTATTCGTTAAACTAAACGTTATTATATATGTATTGCTGTGATTTTTGCTCGAGACGAGCGCTCTTCCATGACTACACTGTGAAAAAGGAATGGGCGCGAGTACTATTTTGAAGTTATTTTAAGTGACTTCTGCACGCAATTTATTGTAACTGAAATCTAAATCTAAATCTGAGCAAGCCTGAGAATGTTTATAAACAATACTATACTACCAATTATAGTAGATATTATAATAAATAATAGTGTAATGATTATAATCAATAATAATCTAATGATTATCATCAATACTAATCGGTACAATAATATAAATAATTTTTATTTTAACCACACTAGACTAATTATTTATTTTTCATTATCATCAATCATTTATATAGTATATCTGCTAGAGATTAAAACCTTTTAAGTATACTTTTCATGAAAATTATTGGCTTGCAATCGATATTCTTGCATTCTAATTACTTTAATTTATATTTTATCTGTATAACAAATACTTGTCACAGTGTATTTCAGAACATAACTTTTGTTTGCCTTTTTAAAATGATTGTACATTATTTTTTGCCAAAAAACAAACTAAAATGCAGATTAGATAGTACTATGTGCTATCAAGTGACTATAGTTATACTTTTCCACTTTGTGCCCAGAACATCAATACAATTGACAATTAAATAAAATGCAAATATTATTTATTTATTTATATATTTTTAATATACTTCCTGTTTCCCTATTTAAAAAATGCAAATTATCAATTTTCTCTCAGTGTAGAGCCTTAGCGAGCGAGTAAATGCAAAATTTGCGTTCACGCCAAACAAAACAAGCAAAAATGCCTAATAATATGTATTTTTGTATGTATTACAAATTAGTATGTGTGTATATGTGTGTGTGCATATTTGTTAAGTGGGGGAACTGCTTTACACAATACAAAGCAGATGACCGATGACGTCACTGGTAGTGCATTAGAGTGCGATAGAGAGAGAGAATATGTATATTCGCACCTGTGGTAATAACAAATTTTGCATGCACAATTAACACAATGAAAGGCCATTAAAAAGATTAAGCCAAAATCATTTGTATATCAAATTATTTGTTGCTTTAATCGAACAATGTGAGATGAATGACATCATAAGAGAGCTTCATCTTCTTTGTTGCTTTGTTGTTGCTTTTGTTCGCTTTGTACGTACACGTTTAAGCCAAGAAACTGTGCCAAAAGCAATGACCGCGCCAAGATACGACACGATAAATATACAAAAGAGCGCTTGCTAGACCAGGTTAATAAGCAACCAGAAAAAGTAACTACAGAAAATATACAGATTTTTGTTTAATGCGGTTTTAAGTAGCCGTTGGGCAAACAGAAGAGGGCCAACTTACTGTTGTTGCCTGCTTGCTCAATTTGTTGTCCAAAAAGAACCTGGCAACGTCAGCAGCGTAAATGATTTTGGTGAATGGTTTTGTAAACCTCTTTTTTTTTAATGGAAATGCGCAACAGTTATTTCACGTCAGTTGAGGGGCGTTCACTTGCGTATTGCTGCCTTATCAAGCTAGAATCCCAATTCGAATCACAATTCCAATTTGAATTATAGTTCCAATTATAATTCCAATACAGAACGCCATAACTCGATTCCACTTACCGTGAGTTAAAGGGGCGAACCCTCACAGCAACCTTGAGCGACGACATTTCGGTGGTTAATTCCTTCTGTTGTTGTTTATGTTGTTGTTGCTGCTGCTACTCCTTCGCTATGCGCTCAGCAGCAGTGCTATGTAGTTGTTCAGGGGAAGGGGGGAGATGGCGAGGGCGGCGCTATGTACAGTTAGGCGGCTAATGGCAACAGCCACGTAATTTTGGTTGTTTGCACACAACACAAACACCTCGCGCTCACCACGCCAATGTTACACAGTGTATTTCGTTACGATATTTCTCGATTTCTTGTTTTTGCTTCTACTATATAAGTATGTATTTGCGCGATATTATTATTATTGTTGTTGTTGTTGTCGTTTTTGCTGCTGCTGGCCTTGTTAGTTTGTTTTTCTTTTCGTTGTCTTGTGCATCGTTTCATCGTCCGTCGCACTTAGAGCTCTATAGCCAACAACAAGCCAAGCACATAATAATAACGATTGTACACAATTTAATTCACTTGCACCTTTCATTGTTTATTGTTGCCCACAGCACAGCACAGCAGCCGCAGTCGCAGCCGCCGTCGCAGGCCAACACAGTCCACAGCACAGACCCTAGAGATGTGCGTGATGTGTCCCGCATGTGTGTATTGGTGTCAATTTAGTTGTATATTTTGTTCTAATGTATGCAAATCGAGGTAAATAAAAAATAAAACACAAAAGAAAATGTCACTTAATTAACACAATTGCGCCAGTTTATGCATTACGAACGAATTTTGATAAATTATGCTAGTATTATTGCATTTTGTGCGCGTTCCGATATAGTTTCTTATAAAGTCTTCTTCTTACTGCAGCTAAATCACAGTGTTGCACAATATTAACATTAGCAGCAACAACTGTTATGCTCAATATGGCACAATGTTAGCATTGACCACAGCAGCTGTAATACTCAAAATGGAAATGTTCCATCACTGTAAGCATAATAACAAACTGTTAGGAACAGGACAAATATATTTGGTTAATCTAATTTTAATATAATAATGTCTTAATAAAATCAGTAATTTCATATAAGCTATTGTAAAACTATTTTATTGAAATTGTGTCAATTTATTGCAATGTTAACTGTTTTTTTAATATAATATTAACATGCGCGGTTAAGCTAACAGTTGCATACAATAAGTGAACTAGTAATGTTAACGCAAAATAATACGTAACCGCAAAATACTCGCGTAGCAGTTTACTGCTTGCTGCCCGTTACACTGCTTGCAGTTGTGGAACTTTTTTTTAAATGTTTATTGATGCGATAAAACGTAAAGAACATGATGAATTGTTAAAGATTTTAAAAATATTATTAAATTTAGATTCGTTGATTATTACTTATAAAAGCAAAAGTACGGTCCCGACAGCTTGTTGCTAATTCTGTATAGTCAAATATATATTATTGGACACTCTTCAAAGCAGTCCCGAATTGCATTTGAATCTTTCAAATGTCAATAAATTTCTTAATATAATTGTTTACAAATAACTTAACGTCTTGAGGCATTGATTACAGTAGTTTCCTTACTTGAAATTCATTTCCACTTTAACTGCTAATGTAAAGTGTAACGCAAATATTTTCTAAATCAATTACACTTAATTTTTTATACTTAAACTGTTTTTCTTTTCTCCCGAGAGTGTACGTTGACCGCACACACACAATTACGCACCGCCTACCAAGTATGTATGTGCCCTCATGTGTGTGTAGGCTCAAGTTTATACCCTGTACTCAAGAGGTGTGTAAAAGGGGTATAATTCAGTTTTACAACTGTATGTAAGCGAAAGAAGGTGACATCTTTAATTACACGCGATGTACATTGCTAATCAAGTTTATACGTTATTATTTCTCGTAAAAAACTAAAACAAAAAATGGAGTAGCTTTTTGAAGATAGTGTCTTGCTTTTGTGTGTGTTTTCCCTGTACTCTGCAAGTTTCACAATAATCGGATAATAAACACGCAAGTTATTCATAAAACGTTTGTTGAAAGCTTTTGTTGAATGATCACAGATTCAGATACACAGATACAAGCAATACATATACAAAGATACATATATAAATATCAGTTTCTCTTTGTTTTTTCAGAATGGTGTACAGGGTATACCCACGTCGAGCAGTCCCGGTTGCCTGTGCTTGTTTTGTATGTGTGAGCGGATTGCATAGTGCGCAACAAAAGGCCGGAAATTTTCAATTCTGTCGCATGCGTAGCAAATACACAAAAAAATCAACAGCAACAAAAATAAATCTCAAATCTTGTGTAAAGCGTGTAAAACGGCAACGCTTAAACCGGCTCAGTCGCTTTTCAACAACAACAGCAACAACAACAACAACTGAGACATTCACTCATTTTGTCAAATTCTCATTTAAAGCTGAAGCAGTTTTCGCTTTCAATTTTCAGTTGCATTTCAAACTGTGATCAGAGCGGTCGATTCGAAGAATAACGTGAGTAACTCTTTAGATTAGTTTATTTTAAAGTGCCTAAATATCCAGAATAGTGTTAAGTCAACTTTCTTTATGCTAATGTCGAGAGATCTCTTTAATTATTGATCAGCTGTTCACAAGCTATTTAAAAGGCTACTCACGCCCAAAGTAAATTCAACGTACTTCCTGACTGCGTCGATTGTTTTGCTTAAAATTGAACAGAAAACAATTTTAATATTTAATCTAAATGTCATGCTCAGCATTTTAATTGTGAACAGCATGTGTCATTAACTGACAGATTACTAGAGAATGTAATAATTTCAATATACAGTGGACATTCCCTGGGGAAAGTTAAACAAATTTCATATATTTTAACTCGAATTTAAATGTTTCGAATTTTAATATGAATCGATATTCAAAAAGCTTTTTAACAATTTAATCAGATTTTAAAATAGTTTAATATGTTTTTAGATAATTTTTAGTTTTTTGACGACGTTAAAAACTTCTTAATATATTGCAATCAAACGGAAACAGCTGAAAATGCGATTATCAAGAATAGATAGTAATAAATTATATTAAGCTTATAATAATAGTAAAACTATTACATTAATTTTATTGCTGAGCTGGAATGAAATTGGGAATTCGCATTAGTTGCATTTGAATGCCTTTAGAGTAGACAGAAATTAATATTTTTTATGACACACTTTACACGTAGCCGTTGAGACAGTGGAGACATCAAACGAGCGATGAACGTATGCTAAGGTCTTGACTGCCTAGACTCTAGAGACCCATAAGTAAATATATGTATATAAATATTTATATATTTCGTACATCGTAATTTTTTTTAATTTGTTGCGTTTAATTTGCAAGACTCTGAAAGCGTATGTCTATTTGTAAATTCGTATATGAAGTTGCCTGAGTACTTACTGGAGATCTGTCATAAATAAAGTTGCAAACAGCTATGTAGAAATAACATTAAAATAATACAATACATGGTTGAAATATTTGAAATAATATATATGTTTTATAATATATAAATAAATGATCTAAAGGAGACCTAGGAAACATCAAGAAGAGATCTAAAATATATGTAAAAGATTTCTATAAGAAATCTATAGACCCATTTCTAAAAGATATGTGAGAAATATATAATGAATATAGAATATATATCTATAATATAGCTACGTAATTTATATGGGAAATCTATGAGTGAACTTTGATAGATATGTGTCATAGCTAAACAATTGGAAAATACATATTTCTGAGATATTTATGGTAAATTTTCTGAGATACACATAAAAACCATCATTGAATAATATGAATAATAGAATATGTTACATCTACACACAGAGTTTCTCATAAACTATATTGACTATATTGATGTAGTATAGGAAGTTCTATCTGGCATTTATAAAAAACTTTTAGTTTCAATTGCCCGAGAAGCTTCAAGTCTGGGCTTGGCCTTGGTCAGACATTAGCACTTCCCATTGTGCTGAAGCCTAAATAGGCTTGACTTGACTTGCACAGTTATGTTGACATTTCGTTTCGTTTTTTGCTGTTTGCACAACGTCAACAGCTGATTTTAGCGAGTGTAAGTGAACGCATCTAAGAAATAAACAACAAATGTACAGTAGAGACACAATATGTGTGATCAGGCTTAACAAAGAGCTAATCAAACTGTCTCTAGAACGTCACGGATGCGTCCAATTGAAGAAGCGATCAATTGCACAAATTGCTAGTCTATCTCTCTTTCGCATCTCTCTCTCACTCTCTCTCGCTCTCGCTCTCTGTCTTCTCTAGAGATAATTGTATGCCACACGCATACGAAACGGCCAAAGAAATCGGATAGCGACCATTAAAGATAACTTGATTAGTCAGCGATTTGTCTGTCAGTCGTATATATACTTCAAGACTGAGGCGTCGCTGGCTCAGTTGCCGTTTGTCAGTCGTCCGTTGTGCTTGAGATATATAGATACATTTTGTATCTACGTGTGGACAGTGCAAGTTACTTATTTAGTTAAAACCAAAAATACGAAACTAACCATTGTGCTGTAAGCGAGCTAAATAAATAAGCATTTATTACAATTACATAGCAAAATAAGTTGCAGCTACTTGCTAAATGAAACTTGAAGATACTTTTGTTGTTGTTGTATCTATTGCATCATTAAGAGCCAAAGTTCGCCTGCAAATTAAGTAAAAGTGCACGTGAACTAGACTTTAGACTGTCAAGTCAAGTGTCAATCAAGATTGTGCCATGTAAAGTATCTCAAAGATACTCGCCAAACCACAGTCAGTTTCATCTCATTGCAAAAAAAACCATAAACATATTGACATTTTAAGTCAAGGCGAATCTTTCGTTTCAACCGGTTTTCATATTAACCAGTGTTAACTGCTAGCCAAGTTTTGGTTAAGTTTGGGCTTAAAATAATAAGTGCAAACTGAGCATGCGCTGTGAATCTTACTTAAAGTAATGTATTTAATGTCTTACAGCCAAAATGAGGAATTATACTACGCTGCTGTTGATCTGCGCTGCATTTCTCGGACTTGCCACGGCAACTGAAGTGAAGCCATGCCCCAAATGTAAGTCAACGATTGCTAACAGATATTAATGCAACTAACTGCTTGCCACTTGCAGCCAAGTCGCGTGCTTTGACTGCCGAGGAGGTGACGATTTCCAACTGCCCCAAGAGCAAATGCATATTGAAGCGCAACACGGAGGCGAGCATTACAATGAAGTTTAAGCCGGAACGCGACTTTGTGGATCTCACGTCGGACATACAGGGTATTATATTGGATGTGCCGTTGCCATTCCCAGGGTATTATGGCACCAGCGCCTGTCCGCATATCTACGATGAGTCTGGCGAGAACAAAGTCGGCTGCCCCCTGAAGGCTGGCAAGACATACACCTATAAGAATAGCTTCAAGATACTCCCAGTCTATCCGACAGTTAGTCTGGAGATACATTGGGGACTCGGCGACAAACAGGGCGATGCTGCCTGTTTCCAAATACCCGCCAAAATCAAGGCTTAGAAGAGTGCAAGCGAGTCGAGTTGTGAGTCGCATTGTACGGTTATAAGTTATGGTTGTTATCATTAAAATAGGTAAGATTAACGATTAGTTAAGTTAATATAGAATTGTGTAAACAACAGTGCAATACTGTGATTGCAACACATATGAATTTTACATATATTGTGTAACTATGAATTGCATAATTAGATGTTAGACATTGAACTTTACATAATAAATCTATATAAATATAACTCTTTATCCTGACTGACTTATCGTTTTGTAGCACAAATGGTAAGAACTAGCAGGGTGAAGTTTGTACACATTATAGATCTCAACTTGGTATTCAATTTGCCAATGAGTCAAAGTCGGGGACAAAGTGCACAACGAAGTATCGTTAACTGCGCTTGTGCATTGTGTGTTCTAGCTTCAAGATACACTTATTCTAACTGCAGGTGAAGCTAGAGGTACATTGGGCACTCGGGTCTGCCTGTTTTCAAATACCCGCCAAAATGATAGCTTAGATAAGTACAATCAAATCAAGTTGGGAGTCGCGTCGTAAGGTTATAAGTTTTATTTGTTATCATAAAAATAGGTAAGAGTAACAATAAGTTAAGTTAATAAACAATTGTGTCCAATATTGCGACATCCAGCCAGTGACGCAATATTGTGCTTGCAACATATATGAATAATGCATATATTGTGTGATTAATAATTGCACAATTAAATATTACACATTAAATATTACATATTTAAATATATATATTTAAGATAAAACAACAAAAGAAACAAACTATTTTGAATTACATTTAATTTTATTATTTATGTTAATATAAGTAGATGTAACTTTTAGCTTTGCCTGCTGGTCAACGCTGCGTATGCGCAATTAATTGTGTTATTAATTGGGCCACAGCATGCAATGCGAGACTTGAGTGCAGATCACTCAGAATGATGGCATAAATATCGTTTAATTGTTCTCGTTTCGTTGTGTATGTGTGTGTGTGTGTGTGTATCTCTAGTTTGTTTTTAGCATTTGCAGGTCAAAGTTCACTTTTGGAGTTCAAAGAAATCGGCAATTGGCAGTTGTTGCTGTTGCTGCTGCTGCTGCTGCTCGAGCCGTTGTTGTTGTCGCTGTTGTTCTGCCTCGGCCATCGACTGTTGCAACTTGCGCCAACTCTCAGCCGCATCGGTGGCATCAAACTGACGCTGCAGCTGCCTCAGCTGGTAGCGATGCTGGCGCAGCAGCTGCCTC